>CAXKVW010000751.1:0-219444 GCA_964058825.1 Carex arenaria
AACCCGCCCCCTGGGGGGGCGGTTTATTATTATTATTATTATTTTTTTTGCTTTTGCGATGATGGATTATTTATAATTATGTTTATAATTTATGTATTTTGTAATATTATGTATTTGTTTATATTTTTAATACGATGGATTTTATGATTTGTGAATAGTTTAACAATAACACATGATATGGATAGATAACAATAATTGTTTTGTAATATTATGTTTGTTTGAGCAGATTGAATTTATTACTTGAATTTTAAAAATAAAGATTTGAATACATAACACATGATATGGATAGATAACAATAATTGTTTTTTTTAGTGTGATCTCATTGTCTATGCCAAAACACCCGTCATTTTTATCCATGCCCATCGAAACTTACATTTCGCCAACTCTGCCCATCAAAATAAAATTCTGTCAAAACTGCCCAAACCGGCTCAAATTTTTTTTGAAAAAAGTTATAATTTAGAAATTTTTTATATGTTTCTTTGAAATTAGATAGAAAAATATATAATCCGGATCAATATTTTTCAGATCAGGTTTTTCGCGGCTGTAAGAAAAAGTAAAATATTTTATTTTGTGTTATTAGAAAAAATAAAACGGCCATAACTTAAAAAAAAAATGAAATGGATCAAGGGTCGGAAACATCGTTTTTTTTTTAACTTTAAACGGCCATATATTTTGCTAGGAAAGTCGGATTTACTCGTATGACCCCAATTCAGAAAGGGGAGGAGGAGACGGTGGTGACCGTCACCCGGGGAATTATCCCCGGGTATCCGAAAAAATCAGAATCGCCAAAAAACGTCGTTTAGTGTCTCAAAAATTAAGTTTAAGATTTTTAGTATCTTAATTGAATTTTTTTATGTCAAAAAATACTTTTCAGCATCGAGAAATGAATCAGTAGCAAGTGCAATTACCACAGGAGAAGTCTCATACAAGCATTTTGTCTTCTGGTTCGATTTCAAGGACTGAAAGGTATATGCTCTAGCAATCCTGTAATTATAATATAGTTTACTAGTTCCGTTAATTCTAAGAAGCGTAGGCGTCTCTTAAATAAAGACAAAGGAATAAATCATAAAATCATAATGGATATTTTTTTTAATAAAGGGTATAATGGATATAAAATGAGTAAAGGGTATAATGGATATATTTTTATTTTTTTTAATAAATGATATAATGGATATTTTACAAATTTAAAATAAGCTTTAACAGACAAAGGGATTAAAATGAGTAAATTTGTAAGTGTTTAAAGTTTAGAAGAATAAATATGATATTATGAAGTTTAGACATGAAATATGTAATATTGACAAATCATAAATCATAAAATCATAAAATCCATCGTATTAAAAATATAAATAAATACATAATATTACAAAATATGATATTATGAAATCATAAATCATAAATATGATATTATCAAGTTTAACCTTGCATTCAGACGTTATTTGATTATTTTGTTAACTTATGTTTTAAACTATTCACAAATCATAAAATCCATCGTATTAAAAATATAAACAAATACATAATATTACAAAATACATAAATTATAAACATAATTATAAATAATCCATCATCGCAAAAGCAAAAGCAAAAAAGCAAAAGCAAAAAAAAAAAAAAAATTATAAACCGCCCCCCCAGGGGGCGAGTTGGTGGGGGGGTAAACCGCCCCCTGGGGGGGCGGTTTGGTCATGGGTAAAATTGTTTTGGGGGAGTGGTTATTAATAATATTTTATATTTTTTTTTGGTTATGAATAAAAATGCCGGAGCGCCACCTCTACAATCTTTATAAATTAAGAGTTGATATGGCCAATATTTAGAAATACTTGGTATGTTAGGTATCAACAGTGGCGTAGCCAGAAATTTAATTAGGGGTAGGCAAAAATTATTATTATTTAATTAATTATTATTTTTCTTATCAAGTAGTAAAATTGCTAACACACTCATTCTTTAAAATGAAGATTCTTTTTTGTCCAAATAATTCGGTAAAAGATCGAGATAAAATTACGATTCTAAAATTAGAATCACAAGTAGAATTGATAAGTTGACCATGGAATAGAAATCAGATGAATCAGTACAAGTTTGTAAATAATTTATTTGTCAAAAATTATATGAAGACAATATATTACACTCAAATAATCTACTATATAACACAAATATATAAAACTTAGAGAGTCTAATAAATTCCCACACATAATAAAAAAGCAAATGATAAAAAAATGTTTCGAGTTAACATTATAAGAAAAAATAATAAAGTAAAACTTTGTTCAAATATATTAAAACAAAATATCACTTATATAATCCACTAGTATAACTAAATATAAACGTACAAAATATTATACTAATTAATCAGTAAGTAATATATAGCATATACATAGCATTCTAAATTAAAGAAAAAGGGAAAAGAAGAAGTCAATAAGTGGACACATGTAAGAATCCACTAATTTATATTATGTTTTGTATAATTTTTATGACCACTCATGTGGCAAATCATGTAAACATATGAATGTGACCCGCTACGTTGGGAGCACCTAAGCACCACAGCTCAGAAATAGACAAATATAAGAATAGAACAATAAATGTACTCAATTTATATAACCGAACATGGTCTATCATGAACCATGCAACATATTTAAAAGGGAGAATTTCACGTATACCCCTCAAAAACTTCAAAATTACGTATTTGCCCCTCTAAATTTTGAAATTACATATTACTCCCTCTAAACTTCAAAAATTCACATATTTACCCATTTTATTATATTTTATATTAAAACACATTCTAAAATACCCATTTTACCCTTTATTAAAAGTATAAACGCTCCATCGAACTGAAATTTAAATCTGAAGGGTTCCTCAACTTTCCGATTTGTCCGCATCGCAATAAGATATGTGCGTGTGCACTTCAAGATTCATGCTGATGTAGTGCGCACGTATCTTAAATTGATTTTGATGTGCATGCATCGCATCAATATCTGTGCACGTTGCTTCAATATTCGTGCATGTTCGCTTCAAGATTCATGTTGACGTAGCACACACGGATCTTAAAGCAATTCGGACGTTAGAGGAACCTTTCATATTCAAATTGGAGTCAAATGGATGTTTTATGATTTTTAGTAAAGGGTAAAATGGGTATTTTATGAATTTAGAATGTGTTTTAATATAAAATATAATAAATGGGTAAATATGTGAGTTTTTGAAGTTTAGAGGAGGAAATATGTAATTTTAAAATTTAGAGGAGGAAATATGTAATTTTGAAGTTTTTGAGGGGTATACGTGAAATCCCCCCTATTTAAAAGTATTGGAAGAAAAATACAGTGAAACAAGTCTATTCAAATATCAAATGAACCATAACCTTTCTTCCCCAACAGCACGCCGCCTCCTCAAAAACACTTCTAATAAATTTTCTAATAAATGGCAAACCTAGATCTTCTAATAAGCTTTCTTATTTAATCGTCCCCGACTAATTCACATAGAGTTGAGCCCCAGTTCAGGGTAGGCAAAATCTAAATTCATAGATAGGCAAAACTCAAATCTAACCCAATTATCTACAAGTATAGTAGCATTTTTTCAAATCCAGGGGTAGGCAACCTCTGCGTGGCTGTAGCTCCGCCTCTGGGTATAAATAGTTGATATGTTATAGATCAATACTTGCACGCAGAGGCGGATGTACCAATAGCATATGAGGCTCATTTTGTTTTTCTTTTCAATTTTTTGTATTTATAGGTGATTGTTTGTATAGTTTAGAAGAAAATATTATGAATACTGTAAATTGATCTCCATTTGCAGCAAAAAAAAAAAAATAATTTACCCTCATAGTTCGAAGGTCTGGCATCGCCCTTTCTTGCACACATAGGTATATATATATATCAACACTTGCACGCGCCAGCTGTAAATTCACTAGTAACCTTTTAAAACTTGGTCCCAGTCAAAGATAGTTAAAGTTGGAAGATCTCTGAAGAATTATTTTGTGGAACTATTTTTTTTTATTTGTGAGTTGTTTATATTATCTGGAATTGAATTCCAGATAAAGCGGAGGCCACAGTTGTTCCCTATCAAATCCACTGTGTCATCAGTAATAGTTTCCCATTTATGTTCTGTGCTAATTAATTCAATCTCTCTTGCCCAACTTCCAACCACTCTTACAATGTAGGCCAAGTGATCATGATTGAGAAAGAAACTTGAACCGTTACTTCGAGGAATAGCCAAATTGTATAAAAAGTCAATCGAATAATTTTTTACAGAATTACATTATGAACATCTTAATTAGGCTTCTATAACCATACATCTTAATATATAATAAAACCATATTCGCCATGCAAAGACACAGTTAATGAGCACGTTTTAATTAATAACTTGTGCTAGCTCTTTCTCTGATGTGTTTCTGTAACTGATATCAAATCCCTAATCTCCGATAATATGACGTCCGGTTCTTAATCTTCCACCCACGGTCGATGCCCGAGCTGTTAACGGGGACGAATTGTAAATTTGTTGACGATATGTTTACGCTGGTTCAAATCCAGCTTGGCCCAATTAAGTTACTTTATGAATGCATATGTTATATATGAATGATATAATAGAATTGCCTGAAATATTTGTTTTTTTTTTTTTTTAAATAAAAGGTCAAACCATTCATTAAATTAATGGGAAGACTTCATGTATTTATATGCATATAAAATATGAATTCTCATTAATTTTTATTTAGAAGTTCTAACAATTTCGATTCATGATAGTATTTAAAGTTTCAATCAATAATAAAGTATTACTCAAATTTCAGAAAATCTCATGGAAAAAAAAGTCGTTAACAATCTATTATACTCCCTCATCGAGCCATTTGCCAATACTTTTTGTTGCTAATTAATTTAATCTTTTGTTACTGAGATTAAGCTCATTGTATCTGAAAAAAATATTCTAATATCTTAGGATCATAGTTAATAGCAGTATTGTACTGTCGCAATTTTTTTTTTTGATAAAAAGGCATGAAGCCCGTTTCATTCAAGAAACCAGATCCCAGTACATACAAAAACCAACAGTATTAAAAGCAAAACAAACGTCCAAAAGAAACAATCATCCAGAGATAATTCATTTGTAATCACCAATACAATTACATGATTTTATTTACTAAAATATATTCAGTATAACATATATACCTATATATACGTCAAATTGCTGATCTATAACATATCAAATATTTATAATAACATATCAAATATCTATATCTAACATACCAAGTATTTCTAAATATTAGCCATATCAAATATTTATAGATGCCATAGCAAGTATTTCTAAATATTTTGGCTATATGAACTCTTATTCTATAACATATCAAATATTTATATCTAGCATTGGTATTTTCTAAATAACATAATTAATTAACTTATAAATTGTCTTTTTTTTTTTAAATGGAATTTCTTATAAATTGTCGCACACAAACTTAATTAGTTTGGTGAAGTCGGTAGTGGATGAGGGTACCGCCTAGGTCACCAGTATGGTTTGTATGGCAGAAGGTGGTTAGATATTGATAATGTTCTGATCTAAATTAATTATTTGATCAATTTTATATAATATTTGGCAATTCCATGCTGATCTCATGGCTACATATTATATATATAAGAATGAGCAAGGGTGCATGACTGCATGGGCAACTGGGGCAAGAGAGATTATTTAATTTGTAAAGATGGGGAACATGTGGCATCCGTATTATCTGTGACTTAAAAAATTGGCTTTATCATAGCAAACCTACGGATTCACTGCGATTATAAAAGGATGAACAGTAATTCTAAAATCTCTGTTTTTTTAAATCCAGCTGTTCAATAATTTCTGTTTATGTATCTCAAAATAATTGATTTTTCTTTGCACGAATCTCGAAACAATTCAACAGTTGAATTTAAAAAAATATGAATTGTAGGATACTGTTTATGGATAAAGAATCGCAGCAGATTGGGATCCCACAGCTACAAGTGCTTGGTAGAGTTGAACTTGGTTTTTCCTTCATTAAAACGAAGACTTAATTTCTCATGTACGTATTACTAAAAACTCTTCCATTAATTTATTTTTCTCCTTGAAGTTACTAATGGAAATATGTCTCTCAAGTTTCTACTATAACAGCTACGCTAGAAAAGGGTAGTTTCTTCTAGCGATTCTGTAGATTGAATCGCTAGAAGAGGGTGGTAATGTGCATAAAAAAACCCTACTCCAATGCAAATGCACGGCTTAGATTAATCCCAACTACCCCTCTCTTCTAATGAATGCAAATATTGATATCATGATGACACCAATTCACACATCGATATTGCAGACAACAGACCAAATTCTAAATGAACAGGAAGAGCATTTAATCGATATATTAATGCAATGTACATACAAGCCATTTTAGATCTCCAACTAATACTAAATAATATCATAAGAGCTTCGTTGCCTCTTGCCTACGGACATCAATCAAAAAAAAAAAAACAAAAACATCGTTGCCTCTTGCCACCGTGCATAAAGTCCCACCATACATGCAACTGCACCAAATTTTGAAGAGCATACTAAACTGACAACACACCTCATTTAATTTTATTATCTTGTGTTGTGCTTTGCTTTTTGCACTATGGACATATCCCTGGTAAAAGAGTTCCTCTTCTTTACATTCCTCTTTTTCCTCCTCCACTACCTCTTCTCCTTCCTCTTCCCTACAAAATCACGCGTCCTCCCTCCAGGCCCGTCTGGCTACCCGATAGTCGGATGCCTTCCCTTGCTTGGTGCCAACCCACACGACTCTCTTGCCCGTCTTGCCCGGCAATATGGCCCCATCATGCACCTCAAAATGGGCATGCATCATGTCATCGTTGCCTCTACTGCCTCTGCTGCTCGTGTCTTCTTCAAGACTCTCGATGCGTACTTCTCTGACCGTCCCATTGACAATGCTGGGGTTCGACTTTCCTATGGAGATCAGGACCTTGTGTTCGCACAATACAGCCCCAGGTAATGTAATTAGGTAGGTATATATACTAAAATGTATTGCTGATTTGTAAATTGTAATTGATTAATTAACATGTGCAGGTGGAAGCTCCTCCGAAAAATCTGCAACGTGCACATGCTAGGTCCCAAGGCTCTCGAGTCGTGGTCCGAGGTTCGGCGCTCCGAAATGACCCACATGGTTCGATCGATGCAGTCCTCAAGCCGGAAAGGAGAGCCAGTGAAACTGATTGAGATGCTGAGTATGTTGATGGCGAACATCATTGGGCAGGTAGCGGTGAGCCGGAGGGTGTTCGACGATGCTAATGCAGAGGCCGCAGAATTCAAGGCCATGGTGGTGGAGCTCTTCAAGGAGGGGGGCAAGTTCAACATTGGGGACCACTTTCCAGTGCTTGCATGGTTGGACATGCAAGGGATGGAGAAGCGGATGGAAGCACTGCAAAAGAGGTTTGACGAGATGCTCACGAGGATTGTGATAGAGCATGAGATGTCGGCACCCGAGCGCCAAGGTAGTCCAGACTTGATAGATGTCGCCACAGCACACATGAACGAGGAGACTCGAGACGGGGTGCGCCTCAACCATGTCAACATCAAGGCCCTTCTTCTGGTGAGTATCAGTTTTGATAAAAATAATAAAATAAAATAAATAAACAAGCTGAGTAGAACTAGAGTGTTCTTAAGCTCACCAAGTTCTTTGATGAGCTTAACTCAAAAAACCTATCTGATTGAGTTTAAACAATAAATAAAACCGTTAAAACTTACTTACTTTACAAGTGATGTTTACATATTAAATTTATAATTTTTTAATTAATTTAGTATAAAGTCAAGCAGTTATAAAAACAATGAAAAATGAACGTATTAAAAAACTTATACATCTTTTTTTGACCACTTGACTTTGTACTGAATTAATTGAAAATATTATAAATTTCACATGTAAATGTATGGCTCATGAAGTAAATCAATTTGAATAGTTGGTGTTAGAGTTTGTGCGAAAAGGAAAAAGAGAGGAGAGAAAATAGACTTGAGTAAATTAAATTTACTAAGTTTCTATGGATACATAGTCTATTGGGCCCAAATAGTAATTTGAATCACAACACAATTATCTCCGCCTGTAACCAAATTGCATCTAAACCAAATCAAAGCATAAAACAAATATAATCTAAATAAAAATAAACATAAAGATACACTAGCAATATGCTAGAAATTAAACATATAGGTAATGATAAGACAAGATGTATGCTCCACCTCACCCAAAATATTTTGATGGTTGCTCTCGAATGTCAAGTCATTATCGATATGTCGGACTTGACCAAAAAAATTACTCTTCACATTCTCAAGGGCGTATAAGTACCTGCCAATTAAGTAACTTGATATTCTAGGACCCTTCATTCAACATGCCCAACAAAAACATGGTAATATCCTCAATGTCCACCAAATTACAATATTATTCACATCATTAAGAAGCATGAAAAAATCACAATTATGGACCAAAATGAATGTACGTGCCATCTCCAAAGTATTATGATTTGCTGAATAGTCCAACAACTTAATTCTTAGAGAGCACATTTAATAATTCACTACAAAGCCCTTATCATCCATCCCTCCAATATCTAATATAAAAGTCATCATATGCATATGCCAACTTACAAAACTCATGATGTTATCAAACTTCTCAATATCAAACATGGTCGAACAATATCAATCAAATCACAAGCCCCTAAATATCCAAAACACCAAAACACCAAAATACTCATTCCCTAAATTACCAAAATTAAAATTACGAAACCATCAAATTAAACTGGAATTACAATAACATAACTGCATTCACAAAACTACCATAAAATCATCAAAAATATGTAAACCACTCACCAAAGTATACTATTTGTATCGGTCTGAGTCAATCATGATGTAGTTATACGCATCAGAACCTCATGTATGTGTATCGGTCTAAGACAATCATGATGCAGTTATACGCATCAAAACCTAAATACCTTCAATAACCGAAACACCAAATCTCCCAAACAACAAACCACCAAATCACTAAAATTCCAAATAACAAAATTATTAACAAATGAAATTACCTAAAAATTACGGCCATGCGCATATGCCTGATTTAATTTTCAGTCTAAATTAACTCGGTGTATCACTCCACGGACTAAATCCAAAAATGGTCATGGTGTGGTAATAAAGAATCACCCCACATGGTTTTGTGTATGCAATGGCTAAGCATTTCAACAAAATGAATTCATGATTAACATTCGGTGTTAGCACATTCATGAATCATATTTCCCTCGTCTCAAAACATCAAAATCACCCAAATGATCAAATCACCGCAAATATCAATTGATAAACACCAATTTAACAAACCTCCATTTTACCAATCACTCTAGACACCAAATGAAACAATATATTTCCAAAAAAAAAAACATAAAAATTACTGAAATATGGAGATCAAATGGCTATGTTGCGGCCTACTAAACTATCCTGCAACATGATTTCTAGTATAGGCGGCATAACACACATCTTGCCACTCGCACGAGAAGAAGTTGTCGCGACTGTGCAGTACAATTGGAGATAATTGGTCTTGATGCAGTTTATGCTGGCTAACCCGAAAATCCAAAGCATAACAAATCAAAGTATACAAATTCTAATCCATAATGAAATTAGAAATATTGATCAAATCACTTTGACCAAATCGTGCAACATGTCAAAGTAAAGGTCAACCTGATAAATAACATAATTTGATAGGGTTTAGAGTTTAGGGTACGGGTAGGATAAGGTAAACAGTTAAAAGGGTATCATTGACACCCCAAGCTGTGAAGAAACAGTCCAGTCGCGGTCTACGCACTGGAGAAGCATATTTTAACCCTAAACAACGAATCTGAGCCCTTGTATTGTCGATGAACCTGATGGCAGGGTGGCTAAAAAAACAGTAAACGCACAACAAAAACAGAGAGAACAACAAAGAGCGTCATGTCGAAAATCACATATCAAATATGAAAAACTAAATAAGAATAGCAGAAACTCATTTTCTTCTTCGCTATGATTGAATGATTGAACCCTCCTTTATTTCACCAAGAAGAAAGGGGAGCAAACAGACTTGAGTAAACTTAATTTACTAATTTTCTCTCTCATCAAAAGTCTAAGTTACATAGTACTTATAATCCCAATACACTGCCCATTGGATGTTAGGGATCTAGAGAATGAGAGAGAGAGAGAATATTCTGGCAAAGGAAACCTTTCTTATTATTCTCTTGACTTAATACAATACATACAGCCCTATATTTAAATAGGAGAAGTGAACCTGAAAAATAGGAGTTACAGGCCACGTTTTCTATTCTTAGCAAGAATGTGCACATAGAAAAAAACTCCCCATAATCCTATTACACGTTCTACCCTAAATAGAAAACCCAAAAATAGAAATAACTAAAACAGATGTGTAGCTTTTATCTCCTGGCTGTGTGATTGATCATGATGGAGTCGCATCACAAATCTCCACCTCGACTTCATTCATGAATCCTGACTCCATGTTTCCCTTGCCCTTAATTTTGTTGACCTTTCTCCTTGCTACACCAAGTTAACCAAATCCAAACAGTGTTTGAATTTAGTTAAAGTAAGGACTTTTGTCAACATGTCTGCTGCATTGTCATCTGTGCTGACTTTCTCCACAATTATGTCACCTTCTGCCAAAACTTCACGCAGCTTGTGATATCTCACATCTATGTGCTTAGTACGCTCATGAAACATACTATCTTTAGTGAGATATATTGCACTTTGGCTATCGCACATAATCCTTAACTTCTGAATGCCTTGAGTTAATTCGCCATGAATATTTCGAAGCCAAATCGCCTCCTTAATTGCATCCGAGAGGGCCATGTATTCTGCTTCAGCAGTAGATAATGCTACACACTCTTGAAGCCTTGATCTCCAACTTACTGCACATCCTCCAAAAGTAAACACATATGCTGATGTTGATCGTCGAGTATCCAAACATCCTGCATAATCTGCATCTACATAGCCTATCAGGTTTGTAGTATCTCTTGAAAATTCGAGGTGGCTTGAATGTGTGCCCTTGAGATATCTGAATATCCATTTCACTGCTTGCCAGTGTTCCTTCGCTGGATTTGCCATAAAACGACTCACAATACTCACGGCATGTGCTAGATCTGGACGGGTGCACACCATTGCATACATCAATGATCCCACCGCGCTTGCATATGGTATTTTTGCCATTTCTTCTATCTCCTGTTGAGAAACAGGTGCTTGTTGTTTTGACAGTTTAAAATGTGCTGGCATGGGTGTGTTTACTGGTTTTGCTTTATCCATCCCAAACCTCTCCAGAATTTTAAGAACATAGTTCTCTTGAGATAGGTACAATTTTGAATTCCTTCTATCTCTCGAAATTTCCATGCCTAAAATCTTTCTTGCTGCCCCAAGATCCTTCATATGAAATTCAGACTCCAACTGCAACTTAATTTTCTTGATCTCCTCCAAACTTTTGGCAGCTAAGAGCATGTCATCAACATATAGTAACAAATATGCAAAAGAGGTATGACTTCTCTTACAGTAAACACAAGGATCATAATCACTCCTCTTGAAACCAATTTGTAAAACAAAATTATCAAATTTCTTATACCATTGACGTGGTGATTGCTTAAGGCCATAAAGCGACTTTTGCAATTTGCAAACTAAATGATCTTTTCCTTTAACATGGTTACCTTCCGGTTGCTCCATATAAATCTCCTCGTCTAACTCCCCATGTAGAAAAGCTGTTTTAACGTCTAGTTGCTCCAACTCCAATCATCTCGAGCAACCAACCCGAGGAACAATCTAATTGAAGTATGCTTGACTACTGGGGAGAAGATATCATTGAAGTCAATACCTGGAATTTGACTGTACCCTTTTGCAACCAATCGAGCCTTGTAACGCATGTCTTCTACCCCCGGTATTCCTTCTTTTTTCTTGAAAATCCACTTGCATTTGATTGCCCTTTTGCCGGGGGGTAATTTCATCAAACGCCATGTTGAATTTTGTTGAAGTGACTGCATCTCCTCCTGCATTGCCTCCACCCATTTGTCAGAATCTGGGCTGCTCAATGCTTCGCTATATGATGTGGGTTCGTCAGACTCCAATTCGGTTGCCACTGCACATGCAAAGCCAACAAAATTTGTTTCTTCAATCAGCCTCTTTGGAGCCTTTATTTCTCTTCTTGAACGAGCAGCAGCAATTGTTTGTGTTTGAACACCTTCTGGAGCCACAATGGACTGTTTCTGGCCTCTTTCTTGCACTCCACCTGAACCAGGTCCAGGTTTGACTTGATTTTCTGGAGCGATGGGCTGCTGCTGGTTAGTCGTGCCAGTAGAGGTTGCATGCTGTGTCACCTCACCAGGGGGTATCATGCTAAATTGAATGGTGGCACCAGGTAATGCATCAGAGAGTCGGGTCTGTTGTGTTTTCTCCATCTGATCACCATCAAAGGATAGAGAATTGCTTGATTCTGTAATGTCCTGCTTATTTTCCAAAACTGAATTTTCATCAAAAACTACATCTCTAGATACAAGTATTTTGGATGTTTGTGGGTTCCAGAGTCTATAACCTTTTACACCAGGTGAGAACCCAAGAAAAATGCACTTCACAGAACGTGGATCAAGTTTACCCTCTCTTACATGTGCATATGCATGGCATCCAAAAATCTTCAAGTCACCATAATCTGCTGGTTTTCCTGACCACAATTCTTCAGGTGTTTTCATGTCAAGAGAAGCATGTGGAGAGCAATTCACAATATGGGACGCCGTATTTACCGCTTCTGCCCAAAATCTCTTTCCCAAACCGCAATTTGAAAGCATACACCTTGCTTTCTCAAGAAGTGTACGGTTCAATCTTTCTGCAACTCCGTTTTGTTGAGGGGTATATGGAACTGTCATATGTCTGACAATTCCATTCTCTTGACAAAACCGATTAAATTCCCCTGAACAAAATTCCATCCCATTATCGGTTCTTAATTTCTTTACTACACGACCCGTTTGTTTTTCTATCATAGCCTTCCAGACTTTAAAATTACTAAAAGCATCTGATTTATTTTTCATAAAATAAATCCATACCTTTCTTGAAAAATCGTCGATGAAGGTTACAAAGTACCGGGCCCCATTAAGCGATGCTTGACGCGAAGGCCCCCAAACATCGGCGTGTATGTAGTCCAAAATGCCTTTTGTCACATGTTTAGCGGTTCGGTTGAATGATACCCTTTTTTGTTTTCCAAACAGACAATGCTCACATAAACCAACTTTGAAGATATTGCATTTGCCAAGTAAACCACGCTTACATAATTCATTTAAACCACGATCACCCATGTGGCCTAGGCGCAAATGCCATAATTTTGTGTCATCTTTGACCTCAACAGCATAAGCACTACTCTCTATTGTTTCACCTTCCAGTATGTAGAGGTTGCCTTTCCTTATGCCTTTCATCACCACTAATTGACCTCTTGCAATTTTCAAAATACCATCCCTTGCTGAAAAATGAAAGCCTTTATCTTCCAAAGCACTTAAGGAGATTAGATTCCTTTTCATTTCAGGAACGTATCTCACATCATTTAGAGTGAGAACTGTGCCTTCTTTGGTGCAAATTTGAACTGAACCTATTCCTTTAATTTCACAAGATGCTTCATTTCCCATATATACTACCCCATTTTCTACAGCAGTATATTCTTTAAACCAACTTCTATTTGGTGTTATATGGAAGGTACATGCTGAATCAAGAGTCCACTCCTGTCTCCTCTTATCCCTTAAATTTTCAACCAAAAATGCATTTGAACTCTCACCATCAATATTCCCTTCTACCATTAATGCGAGATCATCAGAAACATAATCTGCACTATCATGATTTGATGAATTCCCTTCCTCTGCCTTGGCCTTATTTTTATTTTGCAACTTAAAACAATTCTTCTTAATGTGACCTTTCTTCTTACAATAGTTGCAAATAAGATTTTTATGTTGGGATTTGGACCTATATCGTGTTTTTCCAGAATTGTCCCTCTCAGTTGATCTACCCCTTGTATACAATCCTTCTCCACTATTCTCAATTTTAGATGAGTCCATCATATCCTTTGATAGGAGGCTGGTCATGACCTCATCTAAACTTATGGTTTGCTTATCATACAAAAGGGTATCCCTGAAATGAGTATAGGATGTGGGTAGATGGTACAACAACAATATGGCTAAATCCTCATCATCTGTTTTCACACCAAGGTTTTCTAGGTCATTAACTATCTCACGAAATTCCTCTAAATAAATTTTCAAAGGTTTACCTTCCATCCTGTGAGAGAAGAGGCGGGCCTTTGCATACAGCCGCGTTGCGGGTGTCTTTGTCATGAGCAGAGACTCCAACTTCTCCCATAGACTCTTGGTGGTTGTCTCCTTGTGAACTTGTTGTAGAATTTCGTTTGAGAGATTTAACATGATCTGTGCAAGGGCTTTGGAGTCTTTCCTCTTTTTCTCATCCTCTGTGCCTGTTATTTTGTCGACACCAAGAAGAGCTTCTTCGAGGTCTAGAGAAGTTAGGAGAGATTTCATCTTAACTTGCCACAGATGGAACTTGGTGGTGGAGGTCAGCGGTGCCAAGTCGATTCGAGAAGATGCGGATGCCATTGAGGAATCCAAATTGAAACCCTAGCAGCAGCAGATTGATCTGATAACCATGGAACCGCCGAACGGACTGTCGGCAGCGAACCTGGCTCTGATACCAGTTTTGTTAGGGATCTAGAGAATGAGAGAGAGAGAGAATATTCTGGCAAAGGAAACCTTTCTTATTATTCTCTTGACTTAATACAATACATACAGCCCTATATTTAAATAGGAGAAGTGAACCTGAAAAATAGGAGTTACAGGCCACGTTTTCTATTCTTAGCAAGAATGTGCACATAGAAAAAAACTCCCCATAATCCTATTACACGTTCTACCCTAAATAGAAAACCCAAAAATAGAAATAACTAAAACAGATGTGTAGCTTTTATCTCCTGGCTGTGTGATTGATCATGATGGAGTCGCATCACATTGGATCCATTACATAGCAATTTGGATCCTAATATAACAGTTTGGATTCTTTTTGAAATTATTTGAATATATTATGGAGTTAGCATACAAAAGAATTGGTGAGCTCAAGAACATCCTAGTTCTATTTAAACAAATACTCCATTATTAATTTCCTGCTACATATGAAATTAATTAAACTTATTTTTTGTAGGATCTACTCTCTGCTGGGACCGACACACCATCAATCACGATTGAGTGGGCCATTACTGAGTTGCTACAAAACCCAATCATCCTCAAGCAAGCTCAAGTGGAGATGGACCGTGTCATTGGTCGAGAGCGCCGTCTCGAGGAGTCTGACATACCGAACCTCCCTTACCTAAGAGCCATATGCAAAGAAACATTTAGAAAGCACCCATCTACTCCGCTCAGCATCCCCCGGCTCTGCACGCAAGACTGCAAAGCAGACGGGTACTTCATTCCAAAAAACAGCCGGTTGCTTCTTAATGTGTGGGCTATCGGGCGGGACCCAGATGTGTGGAAGAACCCACTTGAATTCGATCCGGAGAGGTTCATGAGCGGGAAAGGGGCAACAATGGAGGCAAATGGGCAATTTGAGCTGTTGGTTTTCGGGGCCGGGAGGAGGATGTGTCCCGGCGATCGAATGGGGGTGTTGATGGTGGAGTATGCGCTCGGTACGTTGTTGCATTGCTTTGATTTGGAGCTCCCGAAAGGAGTTGTGCTTGACTTAAATGAGGCATTCGGCCTCGCACTACCCAAGGCCGTGCCGATTTCTGCTGTGCTCAAACCCAGGCTGGCTGAGCAGGCTTATATTTGATTTTTTTTTCTTTCTTGTTTTTGTTGTTGTTGATATAATCAATTATGCAACAATGCATATGCATGGCTTTGACTTTGTATAATAAATTATTAACCACAACGGCTGGACCGTTGATGGTATGGTGTCTCTTTTTTCATGTAATTGTGCAATCATTATCGATATGTTTATTAAACAATCTCTCAATCTATTAGTCATTCATTTATATATTGTTGTCGTTCTGTTGCTCTCCTATTAAAATTTGTTGTTTGTCGCCCTGCTCGTGGCTTGTCTTTGTTGTTTCATAAATCGATCGAACGAAACGTATTTCTCAAACTTTGTTTTAAAATAAAAAAAATCAGTTGAAGGTACTTCAGCGTCTTCTCTCTTTATGTTCAATTCACTTTGATTGTGATCTAACAACAAATTATTTTTTATTAAAAAACTTGAATTGTTCATCTCTGACTCCAGATATTGTTTAATCATGTCCGTCAATGCATTTTCATCATTGCTGTCATTATCTGTGTGGTTATTTGTTTATTTGATAATCGGCTCCTTTGGTTGATAATCGGCTCTGTTTGGCTTTGTTATATATTAACCAGTGTTGTAAATAACGGTATGCGGTCGTCGGACGGACGGGGTGCCACCAAGCGATTAATCGGTATGCGGCCGATTAATCGGAATTATGCGGACAATTTAACGTTTTTATTAAATTTATGTATATACATCATAATTTATTAAAAATAATTTATTTAACTTATTAAACTTATCAAATAAACTTAATTTAAGTTAGTTCTATTATTATAACATGACACTATACTTATTTCTTCGTAACACATAAGCATTTTGCATGTGTAAGTAACACATTTATTTAATAAAAAATAAATTTGAGAATTAAGCTTTTTCAAATATTAATAACATATTATTTGAAAGAAAGAAAACATTCCAACATAAAATCACTAAATTTAATTTATGATAATAACATAATTTCATAAATAAACATGTCGTACTAATTGAAATAATTATATCAGTAAGTAAAAAAAAAATATGGTATATAAATAATAGAAGAATTAATCAATTTCAAAGCAAGTAAGAAGAAAAAAATAACATATATAAAAAATATTGGGTGTATATTCAGGCACAAATAAAACTATAATACATGATTTATAAACCTTATTATCACACACTGTTATAGAAAAAAAAAACAATGAGAAAAATAATTTTTCACTAGAATAAATGGAAAAAAAAACGGGAATAAACGGCCGATTAATCGAAAAAATGGCCGATTAAACGTTCGAAACCGCAAACCGGCATCCGTTAACAATTTGTGTAACGGTGTGGCCACCATTTCCGTTTAAACGGCCATTAACAGTGTTTTTTACAACACTGATATTAACAGTTATGCACATAGGTATTAAATATTTGCATGCCAATTGTAAATTTATTGGTGCCCTTCTTAAAGATGGTCCTAATAAGATAGTTAAAGTGTAATTTCTGGAAAATTGGATATCAAAAGACATTTATAAAATTTTGCTAGGCTAGTATTAGATTACTTTTATTATTTACTTTAAACATCACACTTATTTGGAATCAAATCTGCTGTTATTCTAAAGAGTTAACAGGAACTTGTTATTCCGATTTCAACTGTTGGTCTTTGTTGAGATTTACACATGAAAAAAGAATTTCTTTGAGATTTGTGCGTTAAATTTTTTGAATAGTTAGAATAGGAATAACATGTCCTGTTATCCCTTTGGAATAACAGCATATTCATTTCCCACTTATTTACATGTGTTATTAATAACAATTAGTGTTTCTAAACTAATACTTTAGCGCATTAATTGTACTCTCTAATGGGCAAGAACATTGTTTGTCCTTTTCTTGAAGAGGTGCAAACACTCGGTGCACATGGACCCATTTTGATTTGGCTAATATGACCGGGTTCAGATACTTCTCAAGTACAGTGATGATGATGTCAGTGTTGGATCATAAATTCAATATTGAATTAATATGTAAAATAATTTGGTATTGTATACTGTCAATTTTATGATCTATTTAAAGTGGTCATATACATTATATAATTTATTGAGCATTAATGTGTCATATAGGGTGCGAATCTTTAATGTGTCGAACTTAAGATATAATATTTAATTTTATGATAGATTGAATTGAATAATTATCACATTAGACAATCAAGTGTATCTTGAGCTGTGTATTATGATTTTGTTCTCAGAATACAATGTCAATCTGAATTCTCTCATTATCCCATTAGATGAGAGTATGGGAAACTTTAGAGAATGCAAAACTAAATGAGACTCTTTAAAGAGTTTTACTATTCTGGAAGAATCAAACTGATAATGCTCTCACACTATTGGTTCAAGTACGCTTCTGCTATTCAGTTTTATGTGCACCCTTTTCTCAAGAAATAATATTTTGTGTGTGTGCTTATTTATGTACTTTTTTAATGATTAAGATTCTTATTTAAGTTGTTTAATTTGGTACTAGCTTACTTTCTTAATTTTCCGTATAAGAATAATTGCTTTTGTTTCAATTATATATGTCTCTCATTTGTACGAATTGTACCTCTTTTCTTTCAGAAACAAGGCTTCAATATTTAACTCCTATAGTAGTTGGTTGTCCATATATTCATAATTTGCTGTTAATCTTCAATTTTGCCACATAAAGAGGGATTTAATTAGTTTGATTGGATCAAATTTAATGTTACAAATTCTCAAGCTAGCCCAATAGCAGCCAGCCCAGCCCGTTCAACTTTATAATTAGAAAAGTTAATGAAATCATTAATTATCAAAAGACTAAAAGAGAAAACCTATTATGTGTTAGAAATGATCCACCAACTCAATCCAACGGAAGAATTTGATTATTTAATAAGGCCCTATCGCCTCCAGTTTCTTGTAATTAAGGAACATTTAATTTAATTTTTGTGTGCTGTGTATTCCAAAATAATTAAATTTTCTGTGTTCTTAACTACTACAATTAATGTAAATTATTATTATGCATCAATTTATACTATTCGTCATTTTTCTATGACTTTTGAAAATTAACACTAAAGCAGTATATCAATTACAAACATTTCCTTAAAAAGTTTTGATCATAAATTGTGAATTGCCATCTACCACCGTTGACAGAGTCAAATTAAAGAGGTTTGGTTTATCTTGGTGAGGTAAATGAGAGGTGAAAGATGAAATATGAGACTGATGAGAAACATGTACAGTTAAATGGAAATCCTCATTAAAAAAAAAGGGAAAATAAAGGTACTCATTGTTTTGTTAAATAAACAGGAATTGTAAGCTTTGTATGATTACTGTATCAAAATTTCTGTCTATGAAAATATACATCTACCCGGTTCAAATTATCAAATTGAACAATAATTCACAACATACTAGAGCTTTTACTTCTATAAAAAAAATGTAGAAACAAGAATAATACAAAGATCTTATAAAATAAAAAGCTTGTCCATTACTTCTTCTATTGTTACAATCAGTCTTTCTTAAATTGACCAAACTATGGAATACAAATAAATAATAATAATAATAATAATAAGGAAGAGAAGCAAAAGGATACAAACATGCATGAACTTCTATTACTCTCTCCTATAATTTACTCTTTTCATAGGGGCCACAGATCCAAAAATTAACCAAGAGCTTGTATTGCACTCTCTCATATTTTATCCCCTCATGGGGCCATAATTGCCAATATAAACCAATCTAATCTCTCCTTCTCAACCCCCTTCCCCAGAATAAACAGAAACCTAAATGACAAATTAAATAAACAAAACAAACAGAAACTCACAATAGTTCCACATGACTGCTCTTACCTCCCTTTACCTACCCCTCCTTCTCTCCCTTCCCTTCCTCTCTCTCTCTCAACTTCCCCCACTGCCATCACCTTCTCCTTCCCCTCTCCCCTCCCCCTCCATTCACCTCTCTCCTTTTAACTCCCGCCTTGCCGACGCCTTCATCGCATTTGAAGCTTGGAAGCATGTCATAACCTCCGATCCACAAAACATAACGCACAATTGGTGTGGCCCGTTTGTTTGTAACTACACCGGTGTATACTGTGCACCAGCACCAGATGATCCCTACATTTTGACAGTTGCTGGAATCGACCTCAACCATCACAATATCATGGGAACACTACCGTACCACCTTTCACTCCTTCGTGACCTTACACTACTCCATCTCAACTCGAATCGATTCCATGGTGAAATACCCGCCAGCTTAAGCAACCTAACTCTACTCTTTGAAATAGACCTCTCGAATAACCTCTTCTCGGGAGAGTTTCCTTCGGTTTTCTTGTCCTTGCCTAAATTGAAGTACCTAGACATACGGTTTAACAACTTCTCTGGGGATGTACCGAGTGAAGTATTCGACACGAGTATAGATGCATTCTTCATAAACAATAACAAGTTTTCTTTCTCTCTCCCACCAAATTTCGTCAACTCAATTGCTTCTGTCCTTGTTTTCGCAAATAATGGATTAAGCGGGTGCCTGCCTAAAAACCTAGGAGCCATGAAGAAAACCCTAAATGAGTTACTATTGCTAAACAGTAACATTAGTTCGTGTATACCTGAGGATGTTGGTACATTGGACCAACTAACAGTGCTAGACCTAAGCTACAATAACTTGGTTGGTACCGTACCGGAGAGCATAGGCAAGATGAAGAATCTTCAAGTGTTGGATTTGAGTCATAACACGTTGACTGGTGAAATACCGCAGATTGTATGTGAATTGCCAAGCTTGAACAATCTTACATACTCCGATAACTATTTCCTCTATGAACCGGAGCCTTGTTTGAAGGTTAAGCAACTTAATGACAGCGAGAATTGCATATATTGGCGGCCCCACCAACGGCCAGAGGAGGAATGCATAGATTTTCTACATCGGCCACCAGCACATTGTGATGCGAACGGCTGTATTGCACAGCTACCGCCTCCACCACCGCCTCCTCATTGGTGAATTAACTATAGGTTGTGTGAGAATAATTGATTACTAGAAAGTTTGTATTACTCACTTAATCAAAGAAAGAATGATATTTAATTAGGGAATGATTTTGATTATAGGTTGATAAAAAAAAAAAAACATTGTATGTGTGGATTGCTATAGGATATATAAAGGCATGCACTTTCTTCTGTGGATTTTTCACTTTTTCTGTAAATTTATCATGCAAGTTGTATGCTCAATACAAAATTACAGAAAGATAATATCTTTTTTCGTTTTTGTGAGACAATAAGTAATAAGCTCTTGCATTATTTTAGAAATAAAATGTTGTTTGATTGTGTTGTATGAAGTGACTATGCAAGTTGGTATATATTATTGATTGTGAGATCCAATCATAATCTTGCCATTTAGATTATATTAACCTTGAAATCTGCGGTTGGTGGATTCGCAATTTCACATAAGAGCATGTACGTTCAAGAAATTAGACTCAAATTAGAATAGAATAACTTGTATTAATTTGAAGTTATAAATTTCAAAGTACTGTACTCGTAAAAAAAAATATCATACATCCTACGAAATTTCTAAGATTGATGAGCAAATACTGAAATTACAAATAAAATTGAGACGTAAGATTTCAAATTAGAAAGAAATAGTCAATATATATAGATGCTCAAGCTACATCTCACCTTTACGATAAAAGAGAAGGGAGGTCTCCAGTTTTACAGAGAAATGGAGAGTCAGTACGCCTTCCAACAAGAAGAAAAGGCGATTCATATTTAAGTGTTTAATTAAAGTAGTTAATTAGTTAATCATTACAAGCATCATATATTGGACTTTTTCTCCTTCTAATCATAATATAACATTATGATGAAGAATAATTGATAAGCAATTAACGGTTCTCAAATAAGATAAAAAATTGGAATATTCGAAGGAACTTCTTTGTGTGTGTGTGTGTTTCTCTCTTTTGGATTTCTCCAAGAATATAAAAACTACAGCTCTTACACAATTGTACAAAATATAGCTCATATGTTGTAAGTTAGAACCATTTATCATACAATATGAACTAACTTTTTCTAAAATATATATATATATAGGACTCGGCTACGGTGCTACGTGTAGCATAGAGACCTCCATGCAACGGCTCAAAATTTGTGTTTTCAAAATTTTAATGGTCGATCCGAACCGTTAGATGTGTTCTTCATATTGAAATGTGCTTGGAGACCAAATTTTACATTTTTTTGGAATTTTTTTACTATTTATTAAGCCACTTTGAAAATCGCTGATCCAACGGTTTCACTGTTTGGGTAAGCCACCGTTGGATCAGCGATTTTCAAAGTGGCTTAATAAATAGTAAAAAAATTCCAAAAAATGTAAAATTTGGTCTCCAAGCACATTTCAATATGGAGAACACATCTAACGGTTCGGATCGACCGTTAGAATTTTGAAAACACAAATTTTTAGCCGTTGCACGGAGGTCTTCTATGCTATGCGTAGCATATTAGCAATTTCCTATATATATATATATATATATATATATATATATATATAGGAAATTGCTAATATGCTACGCGTTGCATATAGCACCTCCGTGCAACGGCTCAAAATTTGAGTTTTCAAAATCCTAACGGTCGATCCGAACCGTTAGATGTGTTCTCCATATTGAAATGTGCTTGGAGACCAAATTTTACATTTTTTGGAATTTTTTTACTATTTATTAAGCCACTTTGAAAATCGCTGATCCAACGGTGGCTGTTCAAACAGTGAAACCGTTGGATCAGCGATTTTCAAAGTGGCTTAATAAATAGTAAAAAAATTCCAAAAAATGTAAAATTTGGTCTCCAAGCACATTTCAATATGGAGAACACATCTAACGGTTCGGATCGACCGTTAGGATTTTGAAAACTCAAATTTTTAGCCGTTGCACGGAAGTGCTCTATGCAACGCGTTGCACCGTAGCACTGTCCTATATATATATATATATATATATATATATATATATATATATTTGTGAGATAATATAAATGTCTGTTTTCATTAATAATAATTTGTTCAACCTGAATTCTTAGTTCTCTCATTTTTTAAAAACAAGGTAATTTAAGCCACTTTTAACATTTCTTTAAAGAAAAAGGAAAAAAAAAACTTCACAAAAATCCATCATAACAAGGCCACCTACTACTACTACTGTACCAGTACAAACAAAATTACTGGTACTAACTAATCACCAAAAGCCAACACCTAGCAAATGTACCAGTCTAAATCATAACAGTACTCAAACTTACCCTCCTAACAAGAAAATGTAAAACCAAGGATTTATACTTACAGTAAATTAACCGACACATCATCTGACGAAATAATTAAGGTGAATATGCAAATCAACCCTTGTATTACAGTAGGTGAAGCAGCATCTGCAGCCACCAGAGCTCTAGACTGAGACAGTAGATCTTTATCAGCACTGATATGCAAATCAACTTTCTTTCTCTCTCTCTCTCTATCTCACTATCGATCCCTTTTATCCCTTTTCAGTGTTAATAAACTAAACTAAAATTAATTTAATTTTGGGTTGTAGTTAACTAAATTAAGTAGTTTAAAACCCATGATTAGAGAGGTCAGCTTAGATAAAACTTGTAAGGTTCAATAATTTAAAGTCAGGGTTATATACTAGTACAGATTTAAAATGTTACGATGAATCCAAATTCATCCTTGTAAATATTTCTCGACAATAAAAGGCAATAAAAGTTGTCTGTCAATACTTAACAACTGGTAAACTTCACTTTAGTCCCTGGTTGGTCCAATTTTGTATAAATTAAATTTAAATGTTCAATTAACGTTCGATTAACTGGTTGTTGAATTTTTAAAATTGAGAGACAATTGAACTGTTATTTTGTTTTTGAGGGAAACAATTGAACTGTTATTGTATCGATGTATCATTTTATCTATCAGTAGAGTTTTGTTAATTATTTGTATCTAGCCTTTGTTTACTAGTGTACATAAAATGAATGGATGCTTAATTATAGCTATCTAGTTTTATTTAACTTTGCATTTGATGTTTTGGGTATGAACTTGCTCCTGTTGCAAATGATGGACAGTTAAAGTTGTTGAGTTAGCCATAATTCTATACATATTTGGATTTACTTTTCATCCTTATGCTATTGAATATTTATATAGTTTCAATCAATTTTTTTTAATATGAAACTTCTTTAATTAAGTTAAATACCAAGGACAACTATATTAATGCAACAAAACAGGGATGAGAAAAATATTGGTTAAATTCTGGACAGAAAATAGCAAAATCAGAATTTGTTAATTTATGATAAAAAAATATTATATAACAAAAAAAGCTTTATCCTTATTCTTATCCGTAGAAGATAAATTAATGAAAAAATTGACTTATGTACCCATAATTGCATTATTTACCTCATGTCCATATTTTATTTTTAAATTTGAAACAGTCAATCAACATGATCTCCATATTAAAATGTATGTACTTACCAAGTTTAACCTTATTTAGATTTTTTTTTTACTATTTATTTAAATAGCTAGGTGGAATATCCATTGATTGAGATGATTTTGGACCAACAAAAAAACAAAGATCTTTGTAAAAAAAAAAAACATTGATGTTGATATATATAATATGGATTATTTATTGGTTATCTAAGCTTCTAAGGTGCTTGTTCCATATATATAACCTTTAAATGAGCTTAGTTAACATGATCATTTGAAGGATAAGCAATAAAAATGTTCCATAAGTGTAGAATGTAGAGCTAACCTTATGTTCATATAAAAAAGACAACAATTAAGGACAAATGAATGGAATGACTAATGAAAGCTACTGTCAGAAAGTAGTCAAATTTTATGTAAGAAACTTATATAGTAGGAATTTTAGGGGTGGATGCAAAAAGACAATAAAAAAAGGCACGAGGTTCATGCAACAACCGACATGAAATTAAAGAAGACGAGGACTGAACAATTTTAATTTTTTGTTTTTTCAGAGAAAAAATTGAAAGTCTTAACTTTTCAAATTTCAATATTTACATAAAATTTCTCATTCAGATTTTAAACTCATGATCTTTTACATGGAAGAGGTTATTTTTGCCACAAAATCAAAGGCTGATTCTCGAGAACTAAACAATTAATTGCTTATATACAAGACTTCATATGCATATATAATAATTACATATGAGGGAATATTGGATACTGCAAATGATTTAGAGGAAATGTTTTGGATATATAGAGTCTATTACAAATTGCAAATCCTTAAGGTAGCTACTTTAATCTGTTATGAGCTGGTACAACATGGATTGCATTATTTCACTGATATATGTTGTTAACCTTGAGTTGAGTTGACGTTTAATCAAATCTAAAATGACATTAAATTTATATTTTACATCTGAATTTTTTTACTTAAACAACACTTAATGAGCTTACATATTTTGAAAGATATGGTGCATATGGGGCCAAACATATCTCCTTTCTTTATCTAAAAGTGTGACCAAATCTTCACTAACTATGTAAAACAAAAAACCAAGTAGAAATTAATAAATATGACTAAGTAAATTAAGCAACTTATGACGCTACCTATTTGAAATCTTAAATTGATGAATAATCCAATGAATATTATATGAAGTCCCAATTTCTCATGCATCCCCTAATAATTCATAAGTGTTTTTTATAATAATTAAAATATGTTTTTAGTACTTGATCAATACTATAGCTGTCAAGTATTATATGTCTTAATTAAAATAAACAAGTGTGTATTAATTGATACGTACAAATATTATGAGAGATATTTAAAAGGTGAATTTATGGTAGTAGTTATAACTCATGGATAATTTATTGTGCTCATATATCGTATCTAATCATCATTAATAAACTTTTTGTTGAAACATATGGCCATTCTTTTTTTCTAAAATGTGGCCAAATCTTCACTAATTATGAAAGACATTGACGAAGTAAAAATTAGGTGTTAATTAGTCTCTACAAGTAAAGTAACCTGTGACGCTACCTAAATTAACTGCCGGACAATCCAATGAATACTGTATGTAGCTCCAATATCATCCCCTAAATATATATATATATTTTTTTGGAGCCGATCAAAACCATCATTATTAATTGTATGAATCATCTGCATGTGTTGAATTAATATAGCAACGAATTAAAGCATATATATCTGAATCCGTGTGTCTTTAATTTTTTTAGCACCACTGATTTGATCTTACATTCCTTTCAATAGTACTTTTTTATTTTTTTCTGTAAAAGTCTCTCACACAAAAATTTAACCAAGTCAACCTATTGGTAATGGGTTGCTTAATCATTGATAATTTTCATTATAACACATCATTCATATCAAAATTACATCTTAAAATCTATACATTAAAAGTTCACATCGTATATGACGCATTAATTCTCAATATAATCTTAATCGTAGCTATACAATACATAATTATTTTGCATACAAACCCAATGTTGGGTTAATAATTCAACATGCATGCCTAACTGTTTTTTAATCAACTTATTTTTTTTTAAATTTAATAAATAAGTGAGCATTATAGCGTTAAATATATTTAAGTGTGCATTAGTATCATGTTCAAATGGGTTTAAAGGTTCGAAGAACGAATCTGGAAGAGGAAGCCAATTGTTGACTACTACCAAAATATGTTTTCAGGGCGGATTTAGGAATTTGTCGGGAGGGGGGCAAATAAATAGCTAATCAGGTTTAAATAGCTAATCGGATACTAGCTAAAAAACGATGTTCTAATTTATAATTTTCAATGCTCTGATTTCTAATTCTAACTACCAATCCAAATTCAAGAAATTTATTCTAATTTTAATCCTAAATTTAACTCAAATTACAGATTCACATTTCAAAAGGGACAAAACAATTTTCCAAGAAGAGGCAAAGTTAGTTCGGACATATAGATCTCCATAAAATTTCAAAATCCAGAGCACTCCTTGACTCCACTTTAATTAGTCTGCTCCTGTGTGTTTTGATTTGATCAAAACTGCATGACAACTGTCAACAATTATGTCTTAATTGAAATAGCCAGATCATATACATCGATACTATATATAAGAAAGTGGAGTACAGATCCCCTAAAGTAACCCATTTTTTGTGTTTAGATCTGGACCGTCCGATTCAAATTCAGGCCAATCCAACCCGAGGTGGAGCGCACATGCATGGTTCCTTTAATCTGATGGTCTGACTGATCCAGATCTAAACTAAAAAAATGGGTTACTTCAGGATATCCGAATACTCAAGCAAGTGTGCATCCACATGTGTATACATGTACAAGGCAATGAGAAATAATAATGAGTTAGATTCTCAGCTGGGAATGATTGTCATGTCAAGGATCCTTTATTAATTGTGCTCATCATATTGTAATTATCATTACTAAACTTTTGTTGAAACATATTGGTGATAAACGAGGTAGGTGGGGCTCAATTTCTTCCCTAATCAGTTGCATCTCAACGCCGTAATTCATATAGTGATTAGTCGTAATTCATATAGTGATTACTAATCACTATATGAATTACGGTGTTTGAGGTGCAAAGTTGCATCTCAGGAATAAAGTGATTATAATGCCAATTAATGCAAGTTTTGATTGAAAATTAATGAAGTAATCTCTTCTGACATCATCAGCCGTCTGGCACTGACATTAATTATTTTATTAAAATTTCCTACTAAAGTTAGTAATCTATTTGGTAATTAATAACATAATATTGGAATCAATCATGGAATATAAAACTATTTTCTCTCATACGGTGGAAACATATAAATAATATAAATTAGAATTTTGGTATAGTGGAAGGTCGCAAGTTCAAAATTCGAAAGATATTCTTTATGGAGTGCGAATTTGCTGTTTTTCTTTTGAATATATTTCTCATCCAACCGTTTAATTTTTTCCTAAATACACAAATCTCAACGAAAACCAATGGTTGGATGAGAAAAAAACAAGCTCCTGACTTTTCAAAAGAAAACCAGCCGATTTCTTCCCTTCTTTAGAAACATTAGAATTTGTAATGCAATTAGACCTTTATCTTTTAAAAAAATAATAATAAATAAATTAAAGATTTAGCTTACACTCAATGTACATTATTTTCCTTTTCCTGTAGAATATACATGCTCTTTAGTTTAGAAACCTGTATTTGGGTTTCCTTTTCCTATAAAATCTACATGCTGTTTAATTTAAATACCTATATTTGGGTTTTGGATAAGATCCTCTTTAATATATTTGAGCCATTATCTCACATTCCTTGAATAGTCACAATGTGCCTTTGTTAGTGATGGTGGGTAGGTATAATGTGGCATTTTTGTTGGGCTTTCTCTTTCTTGTCCTTTTTTTTTTAAAAGGAAAAAAAAATGTGTTTATGGTTCAAACACATTTGATACTGTGAGATTGTGCATAATAACAAGCTTTTCTTTGTACCAAAGCTATATATTTTTTACATTGACAATGGCAATTCAATTAGTGAAAGGTGGCATTTAGGCCCAGGAAAGCTCTTTTTCACCAGCTGTGTTGTTGGATCCGGATTTTCTGTGGCCACTAGAAACTAGCTGTATATATATATAGCATCTTATCTTAATGAAGATTCATGCAATATATAAATACAAGTATATGTTCTGAAATTTATTAAAAGATTATACATTTGTTTTCCAATTTAATTTAATAGGAGGAATATTGCTTCTTTATTTATATTTTGTTTTGCTATGTATATTATTTTGTCCTGTAAATTGGAACATTTTGTTGTTTGAATTTTGTTGCTTATGTGCATGGAAGTGATTTAAATTTATGTTGAGTTTGAATCATATGCAAATTGTTGTTTTGATTTGTTGAACATTTTTTTTATTGAAATCATCTTCTTCAATTACCGTTAGCTTCGTGTTTAACTATTAAACTATTAACTAAGAGAATAAAATAAGTGCTACTTGTTAAACACTTTAATAGAGATAAAATTGAATAAAAATAATAAACCATCCAACTTATTCTTCAAACTAATGGCGATTGGACTTAAATTTAACTAAATTCATCTTTTCGATGATACAGTTTATGACCTGTTATACAATTTGCAACAGAGTTGGTGGCACAGGAGGTTGTCTTTTTTGGGTTTCACTTTTTAGGGGTGCATTGGAATTCGCATCCTCTGAGATATCTCAAACTTTGCGTGACTTTTTGGAATATCTCAATCGTTCAGACACGTTCTGTACGAATCTCAAAGCTCAAATAATACTGGCCCCCCTACATTGCCCCGAATAGGCACCGGACACGTCGGTCACGCAAAAATTGAGATATCTCAGAGGATACGCACCCGGGTGCATTGGTGGTTATCGCTGCCTGAGTTGACAGCAATATCTCGTCTAGTTCATACTTTGACTGTGATCTAATTAATCCCTATCCCCTCTAGAAACTAAATATAATTAAATTAATTAAAATCCAATTAGAGGGAGGATCTTCTCCTGTTGCTTTAAAAATGGAACTATCCATTCCATCCTAATATGATGCAATCAGAGAAAAAAAGTTAGAAAATTGAAATTAGAGGAAACTTAATAATAAAGTGTAGTGTAATTTTATTTATAAAAAAAAAAACC
Source organism: Carex arenaria (assembly GCA_964058825.1). Lineage (NCBI taxonomy): Eukaryota > Viridiplantae > Streptophyta > Magnoliopsida > Poales > Cyperaceae > Carex > Carex arenaria. The sequence goes on from CAXKVW010000751.1 coordinate 29,326, forward strand.
AGTTAGAAAGTATTAATTTATGCAAAAATTATGAAGCTTAAATGTTTAATGGAGATAAAAAAGGTAAATTTTGTTGTAGGTGACTAAATTTTACTATTTGTTATGAATTGATTACTCGGGTTTGGTTTGTTCCTATAAAGCTATTAAACTTAATATTTGTTCCAAGAAGTCATTGTTTTATTATTTTCGTCTACAAACTAATTAATATGATGTGACAGCCAATTTACATATAATCCATATATCTAGTTCAAATGCACCAATTGGATTTTAGTTGGAAATCTTATGTTAGTACTTAGTAATTTAGATGAAAATAATAACAAATTGATTTGATTATAAGAAATATAAAGTCCAATAACTTTAGAGAAACAAATTAAATTTGAATGATCAATTCGTTAGAAAGAGTAAATTTTAATGACCTCCTATTAAATTTATCTATAAAAAAATATAAAATTTCAATTTATCAGAAGGTTTAGTCCTCTTTTTCCCTCACTGCCATCCGCCCATGCAGAGCAAGCTAGTTGTATAAAATTATGATCTATGAAAGCAAAGTGAACTGATATTTTGGGCCTAATTTCACAGCCCAAATTGTTTGGGCCATAATTAAATTGAAGTTGTCGCCTAATAACTGTAAATTTTGTTAATTTATGTGATCATGGACATTTTTAATGGAGCAGGACATAATGCCCCATTATTTCATGCCCCAATCGTACTTCAACATTTTTATTTTCAATTTTAAAATTCAGACTAACAATTCGAGTCGCTCAATATAATATCCACATTAAAATATGATTGGAGACCAAATTTTATATTTTTTTGGAAAGTTTTACTTTTTTTTTTAAGATATATACAAAAACAGTTTTTAGATAGTCGACATTTAAAAAAAAATTATTTTGTATCTATCTTAAAAAAATAGTAACTTTTTTTTTTTCAAAAAAAATATAAAAATTGGTCTCCAATCATATTTTAATGTGGAAATTATGTTGAGCGGTTCGAATCGTTTGTTTTAACTTTAAAATCGCAGATAAAGATATTGGGGTATAATTAGAGCATTTGAGCCCTCCTCTTTTTAATGACATGATAAAAATGAGTTTGTGTTGTTTAAAAAAATTATTTGTCTATCCTGCATTGTTATAAATAAAAATTAAGTAATTCATATCTAATAACACAAAAAATATTTTCTTATTATTAGTAACTTATTAATTCATATAAAAATTATATGGAGAAAGTAACAATTTATTTTAGCCTAACAGATTTTTTGAAACTATTTGACAGAAGCTGTCAAAACAGTTTTAAAAGTTGTATTATTAAAAAAAATGGAGATATCTAATTCTCCTCTACAATACCATCATTTACATTTGATTAAAGATTTGAACAGAGCAGTTTTCAACAAACTATTATAGAATCAAAACAGCGAGGATACACTTCATGCGCCGTAGGAAGCCAAAGCTGATCTGTTAAATCTTTACCCTTTCTCAGGCTCATTTTGCTTCGTCGAGTGTACTGTGAAGCGCTCGTAAATCTAACACAACACGAACCCAACCAACTCTAAAACCCTAGTTTGGGTTGCTCATGGCGGAACATGGTGGCGCCACCTCCACCAACGGTGGCGGCGGTGCGTCGGCGCTGAAAGATCAAGGTAACGAGCTGTTCAAGGCCGGGAACTACCTCAAAGCCGCCGCCACCTACACTCAAGCGATCAAGCTCGAACCCAACAACCCCACTCTCTATAGGTACTCTCCTCTCCGTGAGAAATTCTCTTTCTAGGTTCAATTTCTACTGATTTTGTGTAATTTTATCTAATTTTTTTACTAATAGTAATCGAGCGGCTGCCTTCCTTCATTTAGTTAAGTTAAACAAAGCACTGTCAGATGCTGAGATGACTGTTTCACTAAATCCGCAATGGGAGAAGGTATTACATTGCCTCTTCTATGCAATTTTTCTGTTATACTGTTGCAATAGGAAGTACTGAGCTAGCTAGTACAAATTTTCACCATGAATAAACAATAAAATGAACAAAATAGAAGTATATATGATAAAGAGCTGGGTTATTGTGCTTTGCAAATTAAAGTCTTTGTTTTAATTTGCCATATTTTGTGATTTCAAAGTCCAAACAATCAATGTGAAACATTCAACACGACCTCCATATGAAAATGTGCTTGGAGACCAAATTTTACATTTTATGGACATTTTTTACTATATTTTATAGGTACAAAATCACTGTTTTTTTATGGTCCAGAATTTTCTGAAAAACAGTGGTTTTCTACCTATCTGAATAAATCATAAAAATTTCCAAAATAAAATGTAAAATTTGGTCTTCAAGCACATTTTAAAATGGAGATTATGTTGAATGTTCGGATCAACTTTTAAAATTTTAAAAAATGGAGATATGGGCACAAATTAAAACATTCTCTTTAATTTACAAAGCACAATGGCCCAACTCAAAGATAAATATATGATAAATTAAGAAATATTGCCTTGCACACTTTATCCTGAAAACTTTTGATTAATCATAAAATGATGAATTGTATTGCAGGGGTACTTTAGGAAAGGCTCTGTTTTGGAGGCTATGGAGCGCTATGATGATGTGAGTTATATTTTTTCTTTTAATTCTTCTCTTGTTAGTTGTTCTGTAGCTGTTGCAATTAGTTAAATGTGCACAAAGATGTTTCGTACAAGATGAGTGAGGTTATGGTACTAGCAATGTGCACATGAGTCCATACTATGGTTCAGAACAGTCGATCTGAACCGTTCAACATGATCTTTATATGAAAATGTACTTGGAGGCCAAATTTTATATATTTTTAGATTTCTTTAACTATTTTCTTAGATAGGTAGAAAATACCTGACTGCAAGATTCTGGACTAATCTGAAAGTAGTGATTTTCTACTTATCTAGCAAAATAATAATAAAATTCTAAAAAGTATAAAATTTGATTGGTATGTACATTTTCATATGGAGATCATATTGAGTGTTACGGATTGACTGGTTAAACTTTGAAATCAGAGAAATGGATCTGTAGTATGGACCAATCCGTGGTATGCATAATACCATGGCCTCACTCTTAGTATAATATAATCAACCTTTTATATAGCAACATGATTACACCTTTTTTTGTAACTATATGCTCCGTTAAATGCATCTTTGCTGTGGTTGGTTTTCAAATTTCAGGCAATAAGTGCATTTCAAGAGGCACTAAAGCACAACCCTCAAAATCTAGAAGTATCCAAGAAAATAAAGCGGCTGAATCAACTAGCCAGGGAAAAGAAACGCGCTGTTGAAGTTGAGAATCTTCGATCTAATATTGACATTTCGAAACATTTTGAACCATTCAAATCCGAACTGGTAAGCTTCTTATAGGCCATGTTGCATATATACTGATAAGGCTTTTTTATGTGATGCAATTCAAATTTGATAGTATATTATTTTGCCAAACTCTTAGCACGTGATGTATTTTACGTACTCATGCCTCTTATTATTTTTGGGATGTATATTTTTTTTGTGTTGCTTTGTATAAATAATATTAAGGCAAGTCTCAGTCAAAAGGGGAAAAAAGGAACTAAGATGTTCCAGACTTTGGCCACATAAGATCTCAGAAATCTCCCACACCATGAATTTGGCTCCATTTGCATTAAACAAACCTTTGAGTCTACCTTTTACATATATAAACATAATTCATTGAAAATGTTGTGTGCTATTGGATGTTCTGGTTCGTATTAAGTGCTTACCTATTTCATATATATGTATTGTGCATGTATCCATATAAAAATATATACCTACTATGGGTATACTAACCCTGAATAGTTATTTGGATAACATAGATGAGTAGGAACAGTTTCACATTATAAGAAAAGATATTGCATTTACTCCTTCAGAAAGAGAAATATCAGCATGCACTTCTAAAATGTGGAATTATATCTTGCATTCTTGACTATCATCAAAAGTAAACTTTAAATTTGAGATTCAACATTATAGGCATGATCTATATGGTTCACACTTCATGCCTACAAAAAATGATGAGATTTGGTGCATGTTGTTCGTTCTTTTAGTGATTTGAACTTTCAATGACATTAACTTTCCTTGATGCATCAACAAATAATACTCTATTTCATGAAATTTTATTGGTAGGTTATCTGTATATACCAATAAATGTAATTTCTGATTTTGAACCTTACTTTAGATCCATAAAAATAATTGATCCTTATTCCTTCCCCTATATTAAATATACCCTTCCTCTTTTGATTTCCTACAAAAAAATATAAGTTGCTCTGCATTGCCCTTAATATGGAGATAAACAGTGATAAATAAAGTATACTTTGAAGTTAACCAGGGAAAAGATGGGCTGTATATGACATTTCTCACTTTGATTATTTTTTTTCTTTCTAGAGTCAGTTACTTATGAAATTCATGCTTTGTTTGTGATACCATTTGCTTTCGGTTTTTTTTTTTATTTTAAGAATGAGAAGTGTGGAGACAAGGATAAATCAGAAGAAATGTTCTCCTTTGTGATAGAGGTAATAGAGGCAGCCATAAAATCGTGGCATGAGACCTCAACAGTCCTGCCAAGGGTTAATTTTCTCCTCGATAAAGATAAAACAGACACGACGGTATATGCGCCTGTGGTTAAGATAGACCAGGTACTGCATCTTTCATAAATTCTCAATACATACTTGCGTCCAAATGTCAGGAGAATAAAAAGGGGTGTTTTTATTCTAATGCTGTGTCAGATATTACGTTCTACTGTAGTATAAGCTTTGCTTTTATCAAAATTTAGAATATTATATTCTGAGTTTTTGGGTACGTTGTTCTCAATATCTGTCTAATACTGGTACTTCTTAGCCAGTACTTATGTACCATGAATATGCATTCTCTCCCACACTGGAAATTTCCTGCACAGATCTGGCCCAATCTTATGCTTTGAGAATTGTGCTAGCACACATCTCAAACACCCCTCCCCCAACGCATAAAACGAAGGGTGTGGATCCGCACTGGAAATCATGTATAACCCTCAAGAACTCTGAAATTACGTATTTCCCCCCTCTAAAATCCATAATATCATATTGACCCTTCTAAATTAAAAAAAACTAACAAATTTACCCCCTTGATTGTCTTTTTCTATTAGAACTCATTTTAAATTTATGAAGTATCCATTTTACCGTTTATTAACAAAATAAAAAATATCTAGCATGTTTCAGAAAAATGTTAGTCTTTTAATTGGTCGGTTTCTGAGGGCAAATGGGTCATTGATCTACTTCTAATGCACACACACTGAAATTTCTCCTTTTCTTTTTCCCTGGTTTGCATACAAAATGAAATACAGTACTGGGTTCCTGGTTGCATTCTGTCAGAATAAATTTTGACTGGTAATGGCCTGGTCACACAGTCATGCACTAATTTCTTGGCATGAAGAACTTTTTGCACAGTTTCTCTACTCCTATAGGTACAGTGAGGTTACATGTCTGTCGGGTTGGTCTAGCTCCGCCAGATTTTGTAGGTATTATCCAGGTGTCAGATCACTTTCTGCTGACTAAACATGGGCTACTCTCTAATCTCTTATTATCTTACCTGTTTGTAGGCTTTTAAATCACCAGATACACATGCTGAATGTTACACATATTTAAGAAAATATGCAGTGGATTCTAACTCCAAGGCTGCTTGTATGGTTGCCCCAAAAAGCGATATATCCTATCCACAGGTATGTTTTCTATTATGTTAAATGGTTAGGTTTGAGCAAAGTGTGGACTAGACCTGAAAATTTGTATTATGCATTACCCCTGAAAACTTTTAGGGCATTAAATTACTGGGCTGTTGCAATTCTGCGTCAATTGTTTCTGGTCTGTATGGTACTGAAGTTAACCTTTTTGTGGAGTACAGTTTTAGTATTGGGGGCAATTTCATCTTTGCTACTTGAAGATGTAAATTTAATGTGGGACCCTTCACCCTATAATAGAAGAATTTTTAATCAATACCCTGTAAAAATTTAGGGGAATTTCATGTATACCCCTCAAAAACTCTGAAATTATGTATTGCCCCCTCTAAAGTTTATAATATCATATTTGCCTTCTTAAATTTCAAAAACTCAGAAATTTCCCAATTTTATTTTCTTTTCAATCAAAACTCACCCCCCCCCCCCCCCCCCCCCCCCCCCCACCACACACACACACACAACCCCACAGGCACACACTGCTTCTCCCCAGATAAATGTTAATGAGGGGTGGTTCAGGTGAATTAAACTGTGAGAGGAGCATTAGTGATTTCCCTATATATGCTTTTGAATGGTATGCAAATATGCAATATTTTTTTTCTTTTCTTATATAGCATTATATAATCATATGTTTTTTGGTTATTCATGGGGACATATATGAAATCGGTCATAGGTTCTGTTAAGTGTTAAATTAAAAAACTAGGAGGAACATAATTGATTTTAGATCCTTTAGAAAAGTTTGCATTGATGTTTCTTATTCATTGCACCATCTACATGATTTTTTGTAACTAATAGGCGCATATATGGAATTAATTCTAGATGTTATATATGTTTTTTCTAGAGAGCAGGAATCAATAAGCACATACTAATTGAAATTGTGTGGTATATATAGGTGTGGAAAGGACAGGGATCAAGAAAATGGAAGCTATCTCAGAGTGATGGTTTTTTTGTGCAGTTTGAATCGTCAGTTCTTCGAAAACAGTGGTTTGTGCCTAGCTCCTCAGAAAAAGGCCGCACTTTGTGCAAGTACAGTCCTCCACCCCCTCCTCTCTCTCTCTCTCTCTCTCATGCTGTGTTGGTAACATGTCAGTCCTACAATTTTGTTTTAAACTTTTTCTTGTGTAGTGGTTTCACTGAAGGGATGTCAAAGCATATATGCCTCCGTAGTTTCCTTATAGTATCTAACAGTACCTCTAATTATTATCACTTGCATTCAGGTAAAAATAAAAAACGGGGGTAGGTTGGCTTGTTTTAGTTAAAATTGGATGGAGGATAGATGAAATAATATTTAATATGAGATATTTGCGTTCATCTACTTGGGCATGTGGGTTGGGTTGTGGCGTCATGTTATATATATATATATATATTGTTCTAATAGTTGGAATGATCGGAGATTTCTGACTTTTAATCTGTTTTTGACATTTTATAATCGTCTGGTATGGATTTTAGAGAAAGTGTAATTTATACATGATACTTTGAGGGGTATATATGATACTTTGGTGTTTTGCTGTCATATACAAATTTTGTGCAATTAATCCTAGGTCTCCAAGGAATTCAGAAACAAATGGTCATAATTGATGACTTTTTGAGCGCTCCTTGCCAAAAAAGGGCATTTGATTTGTCATTTGAAATTTTCATTGTGAAATTAACAAATTCTGGTCCTAGCAAAAAAACAGAAAACAGGGATGGTTCATTGTCAAAACCTGATCAACTATCTCCATATTGAATGATCTAATAATATATACCTTTTTTTTCAATCTTGTTTAGGAATCCCGAGCTGTTGGATATTTCTGTCCATGAAGTGGTTCCTCGTATTTTCATAGAAACTCTATTGTAATATAAGAACTTTTGTCAGGGCTGAAAGTGATAAAATGAAAGAACCAAGTGGCACTCTACAAGGGAATTTATCAAGTTCTTTAATTAAAATATTCTGTTGTTTGATGCTTTTTTGTTATCATTTCTTTTTCATATAATTTTGATTAAATTTATTTCAATTTAGATTAAAACCAAAATTTTCTATTGATGTAATTCCGATATTTAGACTTTAGTGTGTCTTGTTGTGGTAATCATGTTGGATCATGGACAGGCGACTAGAATTCTAATATACATCGAGTGGTTAGCTAGATGTATTATCGAGTGGTTAGCTATTTTAGTTTGGTCGTTTTCATAATATACATCATTAGGTGCTTTGTAAGATTGGCATTAGTCATACCAATGTCTGGTCCTGTTTTATGAATGGATGGTGACATTGAACTTCGGGCTGGTCCTGTTTTACCGGATCCAATGTCTGGTCGTTGCCAGTCTCACAAAGTACTAAAGGATGTGTATTATGAAATTGATTAATTTGGAAACAACTAAAAATTGGCAAATCCGTATAAACATAAATTGTTTGATCAATCAGCTTGGTTGCTGGATCAAATGCCATTGTGCAAAAGGTTGGTTTCTATATTCGGTGTTCTGGTTTTGTGTCGTATCATTACCGAATTGATCATTATTGAATCTAACTAAATGGCTGTATATATGGTGCATGGCTGGATATCTAAACAATTGTAGTTGAATCTAATTAAATATCTCATCTATTGGTTTTTACAACAATATCTAGAAGTTTGGTTGCCCAATTTTATTACTTGACCAATTTTGTTTTTTGATAGCTCCTAGCATTGAGTACTGTACGTTGTATTTTGTTTTCATATCTTTTGAAAAAAAAAACCAAAACTTAGGCATATTTTCAAATGGTGCAGAGGTCTTATACTGGTACAACAAAATCTCAACCCTTTGAGCTCAACCTTATGGTTGAGATGGGCTTCAAAATGTCATATGCAAACACTATAAAATCTAGATTACTTCAAATGGATCTATTGCTGCATCCTACTGGTCTGTTAGCTTGAGTACCATTCTACGGTACCAGTTGCAACATATTGGATTTTCGCTAAATATCCACAATCAAGTTAATCTAATTCCTCATTTCATGTAATTTCAGAGTATAGTTGGAGTAAAACTGCCTTAGGTTGCACAAGTTGCTATTACTGTCCCGAATTGACTCAAGATTTGAAAATTCAGAGAGATTGCGGCAATTGGCTGTGTATATATCGCTGGATCTTTATCGATTAGCTGTGAGAAATTCTGAGAGATTGGATCAATTGGATGACTTTGTGTTTATATAATCATACAAAGTTTATGTTCTTCGTTTGTAGAACCCAGTAAATTTAGAGGATAATTTGATCAATTGTACAGCCTTGGATGTTTTTCAGTGGATAAATTCAGTTTAAGGCATCATGTGCCGGCATTTTTATTCATAACAAAAAAAAAATATAAAATATTATTAATAACCCGACTTCCGAAGTTTTTCGACCCATACCCAACCCGCCCCCCCGTGGGGCGGTTTACCCCCCCCCCCCCCCCCCCAACCCGCCCCCCCAGTGGGGCGGTTTAGTAAAATTTTTTTTTTTTTTTTTTTTTTAAATACCTTCCCTCCCCAAACCAAACCCTACCCGCCCCCCCCACAGCCCCCCACCCGAAACCACCCCCAACCCGCCGGTTTTGGCCCAAAAACGTCGTTTTTTCGTCCCGAACGCGACATTTCGCATCTCTCAACCGTTCCCGACCCCTCTCTCTCTCTACCGCCCTCTCCCTCTCTCCCTCTCTCTACCCGCCACCCTCTCTCTCTCCATTTCATTTTCATTTTTTCGCCCCGTCACCGCCGCGCCGTCGCTCCGAATTCATTTTCGGGTATGAAGTTATTTCTTTAACTTGTTTATAAATTATTTAGATTTTTATAAATTATTTGGAATTTTGTATAAATAATTCGAAATTACGGGATTTATATGAAATTGTTAGAAATTGCGGAATTTGCTTGAAATTGTTGTTATTGAATTTAGTAGAAATTGATTGGAATTGTTTAGGGTTGTTAGAAATAGTTTGAAATTTTTGAAAAATGGTAGAAATTTTTACAAATTGTTAGAAATTGCTAGAAATTATTAAATTAGAAATGTTAGAAATTGGAATTGTTAGAAATTATTTGATTGGAATTGTTAGAAATTATTTGATTGGAATTGTTAGAAATTATTTTATTGGAATTGTTAGAAATTAGTTGATTGGAATTGTTAGAAATTATTTGATTGGAATTGTTAGAAATTATTAGAAATTGTAATTGTTAGAAATTATTAGAAATTGGAATTGTTAGAAATTATTTTATTGGAATTGTTAGAAATTATTTTATTGGAATTGTTAGAAATTATTTTATTGGAATTGTTAGAAATTATTTTATTGGAATTGTTAGAAATTATTAGAAATTGGAATTGTTAGAAATTATTTTATTGGAATTGTTAGAAATTATTTGATTGGAATTGTTAGAAATTATTTGATTGGAATTGTTAGAAATTATTTTATTGGAATTGTTTGGAATTATTAGAAATTGGAATTGTTAGAAATTATTTGATTGGAATTGTTAGAAATTAGTTGATTGGAATTGTTAGAAATTATTTTATTGGAATTGTTAGAAATTATTAGAAATTGGAATTGTTAGAAATTAGTTGATTGGAATTGTTAGAAATTATTTTATTGGAATTGTTAGAAATTATTAGAAATTGGAATTGTTAGAAATTATTAGAAATTGGAATTGTTAGAAATTAGTTGATTGGAATTGTTAGAAATTATTTTATTGGAATTGTTAGAAATTATTAGAAATTGGAATTGTTAGAAATTGTTACATTGGAATTGTTGTAAATTGTTTGATTGTGAATAGAAATTGGTTATTATTGAAATTAGGTTTAAAAATTAGATGGGAATTTGAGAAAATAACAGAGTTGAAATTTAATTGAGTGGAATTAAGTTGTACAATCCCATAGGAATTTTTAAATAGAATTGTTAGAAATTTGTGTTATAATTTTTAAACTTGATATTTTCAAATGCAGCATGACTAGACATCGACGTGAGCGACCACGAGATACGTCGGAGCCATCACCAGCTCACGTCGATCCCACTCCGGAGGGTGTCGATCCATGGGATGGCGCACCACATCGTGCAGATACGTTCAGTCCTCTCCTGTGGGTCCCTCACAGGATTCACCGTGTCTCACTTGCATCGATAGAGGTACGTTTCAAACAACAAATAGTTATTCAGTTCCACTGGTCTAAAACATTGATAAATGCAGGATGAGTCCATGTTGACGGTGCGGCACCGCTCGCCGGAGGTACCGTATGTCGCAAATCCACTGATGGATCGGTACCTCATTAACCTCGGGTTATACCAGCTAGCCACAATGAAACAACCACGGCGGATTGACCAGGCACTCATGTGCGGTCTCGTGGAGAGATGGCGACCTGAGACCCATTCATTCCATCTCCCGGTGGGGGAGATGACAGTGACCCTACAGGACGTGAGTGCCTTATGGGGTCTGCGGATCGATGGTGATCCGGTAGGGGGTGTCTCGGATCATCAGACACTCCAGACGTTGATCCCAGAGCTGTTGGGTGTGCATGTGGAGGGGGTGGCAAAGAAGCTAAAATGGAAGAATGAGGACGATGATGAGAAGTTCTCCCAGTACTGCATCAGTCTTAAGGCTCTCCGCCAATATGCCGTCGAAATTGCCATTACCCCATTCACGTCTGACGTGGAGCATGTCAAGAGGTAATTTCTAAGTCCATTACATTACATTAAAAATATTTTTGAAAAGAATAAACAGTTATTTACTTTCTCTTGAAATTGTAGGTATGTTAGGGCATTCGTGCTTGACTTATGTGGTACCACGATGTTTGTCGATTCTAGTGGCGACTCGGTTCCGATTATGTTCCTCCAGCAGCTGGAGCTACTCGATAAGCAATCGCGGTGGAACTGGGGTGGAGCCGTGCTTGCATGTTTGTACAGAGGACTGTGCCACGCTTGTCTGGTAAGTCTTCTTCAATTAATGTTATTTACGTTTTTTTTATTTGATAATAACAAATACACATCTACAATTTCAGAGAGGCAGCCAGCAGTTCAATGGGCCACTCCTTCTACTACAGCAATGGTCCTGGTCGCACCTACCGGTCTGCCGACCCGAAATTCCATCAAATGTGAAGTGGCAAAGGGGCTCCGACATCGAGAAAAGCCCTCTATACGGCGCCATATGGGGTAGCCGCCTCCGCTATTTTAACACGCCGAGGGGAGGGACGGCGGGTATCTCGTACGTCCGAAATCAGCTCCAACTGTTGCACCAGGCAAACATCGAGTGGTTCCCGTATCGGCCGTGGTACCGGGCTAGGATATTCTGTCGCTTGACGATGGAACAGAGGGATCTCGGTTTATATCGGGGTCCGGTCGTTTGTTACTGGATAGTTGAGTATCACTATCCTGATCGGGTTCCTCGTCAGTTCGGCTTCGATGCCTTCATCCCAGATGACCCGATACTTGGTGAGGATGAGACGGAGAAGTTGCACAATTAAGTAATACACACCTGAATATTGATATTATTTTACAAATTGTATCTAACTAACTTATAATGCAGTACCTTCCATAAGAAGCCAGAGGTGGATTGGTGCGGCCGCCATTTAGCCCACTATAGGATTGCCCGCACGCCTGAGAACCACTTGTGGGTCCCGCCTGACCCGGCAGACGTCAGTTTGGGAGCGGGACCATGGGCATTGCGATATATGGTCTGGTACCAGCGGTGGTGCATGAATTCGGTGTACTTACAGGGCGACTACGGTGATTCTCTTCGGCGGAGAATGATGGGTGACGAGAGTAAGACCCATTTGCCATGGGGCCCGACCAGTACTCGAGCGGTAAGTAATAAAGATTACTTGTAGTATTAGTTTTTTCCATACAACTTATTTTCTAATTAATCGTTATGAACAGGTACTAACGGGGATCCGAGGAGTTGCACACAGCTTGGTGTGCATGGCGAAAAAAAGTTTTCGGGCGTTCGGGTGTACTATGCTGCATCACACTGCTCTGATCGTCGAGGATTCCCAGTTCAATGGACGCCTCATTGGCATGTTGCACGACGCTGGTGAGAACATCAACTGGCGTGAGATCAAGAAAGACTCACCAGCGCCGACCCAGCCAAATCAAGAACGGGAATTAGTATACGACGATGACCTACCACCACCCCCCGAAGGTATTATAAGTTAAATTATTTTACCATACACGTCAATTTTGTTTTACAAAGTGTGTTCTTAACAACTTCAACTCAAATGTTGCAGAAGACAACCCGGATTGGGCGTTCCACGATTGGGTGCTCGACAACAAAAAATGGCACGCCTACTACAATAAATTTAATGTGCCGGTGCAGCTTGGCGAGGTAAGCTGGTTCGTCTCTGTATAAATTAAATTTTCGTTATTTTCATAAAGAAAAACTAACATTATATAACTGCAGGATGGAAATCCTATGTGGTGTGCTGAACCCACTTTCACTGCAGCAGACTTTGGCCTCACCGCCACCGGTGTAGAGGATGTCACCGGAGCCACACCATCGATGCCACCCCCCAGGCAGCACGACCACGAGGCTAGTGGCAGTGGGGCACAGCAGCCCACTGATGCTTGGGAGACTGCTGCGTTCGGGACACAGCCCCCGAGCATATATACTGGGGACTGGGAGTTCGATCAATGGGAGACGAATCCATCACAGGGTACTCAGTATGATCCATTGCCCGATTCATACCGACGATCCACGGGCACAATGCAGGAGGACATGCATGTGGATTATTCTGATGACGAGGAGGACGTGCATGTGGATCTGACTCATAACGAGGATCCTCCACAGCCACGGAGGAGGCGTGTGCAGCGACAAAAGACCAGCACGCAGCCACCGAGGGCGTGCGGGCCGGCTCCCAGACTGTCATTGTCCGGTCGTCGTCCTCCTCGTTGATAGTTTTTTATATTTCATATTGTAGACATGACAGTAGTATTTTTATATTTCCGTTTCTATATTTTATGTTGATTAGACGTTATTTGCTGATTTTATTCACTTTGTTTTCGTTTCTATATTTTATGTTGATCAGATGTTATTTGATTATTTTGTTCACTTATGTTTTAAACTATTCACAAATCATAAAATCCATCGTATTAAAAATATAAACAAATACATAAATAAATCTATCGTATTAAATAAAAAAAAATAAAAAAATAAAAAAATAAAAAAATAGTAAACCGCCCCACTGAGGGGCGGGTTGGGGGGGGGGGGGGTAAACCGCCCCATGGGGAGGCGGGTTGGGCATGGGTGGAAAACTTTCGGGAGTCGGATTATTAATAATATTTTATATTTTTTTTTGGTTATGAATAAAAATGCCGGCATCATGTGAATTTTTAAAATTTTTGTAATTACAGATAGAATAGGAATATTTGTAAGTAAAACTTTTTTATCAATATAAATTGTTGGCTATGCTGACCTTCAAAAATTTAGAGGATAAGCAGACTGCATCCATGACAACCGTATGTAACAGTACCATATGACATAACTGCCAAAAATATAATTCCTGAGCAGTGAAGAGGCGCAGTGAACCAAAATAGATAGGAATGATTTGAGAATTGACGTCAGGGCAGTGAAGACTTGCGAAAAACTTCTCTTTTGTATGTCCTGCCTTTCCCATTGTCGATTAAGTTATACTAACTTTGCTGCTGCCAATTAAGGTTCCTTTATTAGCGATTTTGATCAAGCTTCATAACCTTCTAATTAATTACATATCTTGCATAAAAAAATTGACTATCAAAATGTGGTTACAAGATGGATCTTTTCCAAGGTGTAATTTGTACTTATTTGTTGTCTATAACTGGTAAGAAATAAGAGGAGGGATTCGTGTAATTGCACTCTTTTTTAGTGATACCGAATTACACCGTATGTTTTTAAAGTTTTCAAAGTCCAAACAGTCGATCCAAACTGTTCAACATGATGGATATATTAACATGTGCTTGCAGATCAAATTTTACATTTTTAAAATTTTTTTTACTATTTATAAATTATTTTACAAAATTGTTGTTTTCAGACCATTAAATTTTTTTACCCATCTTAACAAATAGTAAAAAAAAATGTAAAATCAAATATGCATGCACATTTTCATATATCTATCATGTTGAACATTTTAGATCGACTATTTGGACGTTGAAAATATAGGGTGTAATCCGGTATCACCAAAAAATAGTGCAAGTGGATTCCTCATGATATAAATATCCGTAATTTTTTTTCATAACAAAAAAAAAAATAATATTAATAACTAGACTCTCAAAAAAATTTCAATCATAACCAAACCGCCCCCTGGGGGGGCGGTTTACTCCCCAAGCAACCCTCCCCCCAGTGGGGCGGTTTACCCCCAGACCGGCGGGGGGGGGGGCGGTCTACATTTTGTTTGGAATCTGAATCTAAAAATGAGAAATATATAAATAAATTCTAAACCTTGTTTTTTTAAATTTATTTACTCTTATAAAAATAAAATTAAAAAGTAATAATCTAATATCTTAGCTAATCTAATCGGCCCAAATCCAAAGCTGCTGCAGACGACTATGCAAATCGAATTACATTCGATTACTGTTTTCAACATAATTTAGCAAGCATTGGATGTAAACATATATAGAGATTGAAATTTAAACAAAACAAGCATATCTCTGATACTCAAACCAATACACGAACCTAATTATCTAAACATGCTTTACCTTTTCAAGACAAAATCATGTGATATATTCCATATAATGTTCATATCTAGACTACTAATTTGCAAAGAGATGCCTACGCTTCTTAGAATCAACGGAACTAGTAAACTATATTATAATTACAGGATTACTAGAGCATATACCTTCCAGTCCTTGAAATCGAACCGGAAGACAAAATGCTTGTATGAGACTTCTCCTGTGGCAATTGCACATGCTGCTGGTGCATTTCTCAGTGCTGAAAGTATTTTTCAATATAAAAAAATTCAGTTGAGACACTAAAAATCTTAAACTTAATTTTTGAGGCACTAAATAACGTTTTTTTGGCGATTCTGATTCGTCGGATACCCGGGTTACACCCCAGGGTGACGATCACCAATGTCTCCTCCCTCCCCTTTCTGAATTGGGGTCATACGCGCCAATCCGACTTTCCTAGCAAAAGTTATGGCCGTTTAAAGTTTAAAAAAGAAAACAATGCTTCCAGCCCATTTTTTGTCACCACTGGAGCTTGAACCCGCGTCCTTTGGGTGAGAGTCACACACTCTAACCAATATACTACAAAGTCTTTCATGTTACAATATTGAATCTATATATAATATATACATACAATAAAACAGTAGTCTTATAACTTTCAATTCAAATTATTTTAATGCAATTTTTTTAAGTAATTAATGATATTTTTTTTAAAATGATGTTATTAAGTAAGTAAGATTGAAAAAAATAATATATTTTAAGATCTTGAAAAATAATTTGAGGACATAAGTAAGTAAGATAGGAACAATATACTGGTTCCGTTGATCCTAAGAAGCGTAGGCGTCTCTTTGCAAATTAGTAGTAGTATAGATAAGAACATTATGTGGAATATATCACCTAATTTTGTCTTAAAAAGGTAAAGCATGTTTAGATAATTAGATTCGTGTATTGGTTTGAGTATCAGAGATATGCTTGTTTTGTTTAAATTTCAAGCTCTGTATATGTTTACATCCAATGCTTAAATTATGTTGAAAACAGTAATCGAATGTAATTCGATTTGCATAGTCGTCTACAGCAGCTTTGGATTTGGGCCGATTAGATTAGCGAATATATTAGATTATTACTTTTTAATTTTATTTTTATAAGAGTAAATAAATTTAAAAAAACAAGGTTTAGAATTTATCTATATATTTCTCATTTTTAGATTCAAATTCCAAAAAAAAAAAAAATGTAGACCGGCCCCCCGGGGGGCGGTCTGGTCTGGGGGTAAACCGCCCCACTGGGGGGGGGGTTGCTTGGGGAGTAAACCGCTCCACTGGGGGGCGGGTTGCTTGGGGAGTAAACTGCCCCCCCCCAAGAGACGGTTTGGTTATGATTGAAATTTTTTTTAGAGCCTGGTTATTAATATTATTTTATTTATTTTTTTGGTTATGGAAAAAAATGACAGTATAAATATAGTTATTCATCTTACTTTAATCTCCGCATATGCCTTTTATGTGTTGGTACTTTATTCTCTCTCTATTTTTTTTTTTGAAAGCTCGCAGTTGTGAGTGGATAACCACAGTTTTAGAATTTTTTTTTCTAGCCAACTGTGTTACCCCTCTATCACTTTATTTTTTTATTTGTACTTCATTGTGAATACTAAGATGGAACTTCCATAGAAAAATAATTAAGTGTTCATTTAAAATATCAGATGGTAGGGAGTAGTGCATGCCCAAGCTTGACAGAATTGCTCAAGGGGAAAAAAATATATAATATTAGATATTGGATACATCTGAAGTCAGTCAAATCACAGTATAGCAATTTGAAATGAAGGATATATAGGATTGGAATCTGTCATAGTAGCAAAATATAGTACGCTGATGTGTTTGTGGGTCCTTCCACGTATTGTCATCAAATTTTTCATAAGTTTACTGGCGCAGAAAGTAATATTGGATTAAAGGGAGTCAAATTGTTGCAGTTGCAATGCACCATATATAGCTCACCTCGAGCACCATTTCCTTAATCTTGGGCCAACGTTGTTAATTTTGATTCTAGTCGTGAATTACTCATGATGCAATAAATCCAGTAACCGAGATGTCATGTGTTGCCCAAGAAAAAAAAAAAGAGAGGAGAGAAACTCTAGCCAGCCGTCGCCGCTCTTTTTTTCCTCCTCCATATCTCTCCATTTCACTCCTAGTTTTCTTCTTCGGCATAGCGATATTCTTCCCTCTCTCGTCCCTATCTCCTCAAGTGGAGAAGAGAATGAGGGAGAGGGAGGGAGTCGAGTCGAGCGGAGCTAATCGGAGCCGAATGATGTTGACCACGTACATGAGTCCAATGATGTTAACCAGTTCAGAGAAGCAGAGGTGATGGAGGATGCGAGCCCATGCATGGAGGCAGCATCATCAGGTTGGGTTTGGTGAAAGAGAATTAAAAGGTGATTAAAGGTCAAGAGGAGAGAAGGAGGTATTTTGCACGCATTTTGAGAGGAGATAATAATTAAATAAATGGGAGTCCCTGTTAAGTATTACAGCATAATTTTTGTTTAATTTTCTGTTGGTGCATGTGTACTGAATAATTTTTGTGAACAATTAGAAGGCATTATAGTAAGTCCTTGCGGATTGTCCTATATATGTGATATAAAGAAATTGGATTGCAATAATATATAAAAGCACAATTCTAAAGGATATCTTAGAGAAACCATCCATGGATGTGACACTTCCAAGTTATATATGTTAATAAACTCCGCATGTGATTGGTGCCAAATCCCATATCTTGTTAAAATAATACACATCGAGATCAAGCTTACCAACCGATGTACAGGTCATGTATATTTTGTTTAATTTGGGTTCCCACGATGAAGGATCTTAGAATGTTTACTTTGTTTTCTTTCTATTTTAATTTGTTTAATTTGTTTAATTTTTATGTGAGATTTTGGAACTGATACTCTATTTTGTGGTTATCTGGTGTTGGATTGATCATACTTATTGTCAGACAACATAAATCAGTATTAATATTGTAGTAAATTGTAATTACATATTTCAAGCAATTATGACACTGACCTAGTAATCTAATTTTCAATAATAAAAAATATAAAGATACAACACATTATTAAAAAACTTCAAAGAGCTTCAGCCCTTTTCTCTCTCTTAATTATTTTGTTGTGAGAAATATCTCTCTTAGAATTTACCTCTACATTGGAGAACATGACCGAAATTTTTATTCATATCTCAACAAAAAAAATTTACAGAAATGTCCTAATATATTTTTTTAAAATGCTCCAACCACTGAGAAAGCCAGCGGTTGTCTTATTTTTTTATGAAAATTTAAGAAAATGTGACGCCCATATTTTATTATCAAAACATCAATATTTTAGCATTGAAACATCAATGCAATTGTGCTGAAATTAACTAGGATATAAAACATTAGTGCCTCAATGTTTTCGTAATAAAACATGGATGCACTTGTGTTGAGATTACTCAAGGTATAAAACATCGACACGTCATCAATGTTTTCATAGTAAAAGCCTCATCAATGACCATAAGTGTTGGTATGAAACTCTAATTTTAGCGTTTAATGACAATTCGTAAAGCTCATCAAGAGACGGATGGCCTGAAGTCCTAGGCATAAACCTTCGGAAGTCGGAAGAATCAAAATTGTGAAAAAACATCATTTAGATCTCAAAACTTTAGTTCAAGTTGTTTATTATTCTATGATCCGTTAATTATTCATCAGAAAAAAATATTTTACAATAATAAATATTCTAAAATTGAGTATCAATATTACAAAAAATGAGGAGTATCATTTACTTTTTTTTTACTTGAACTAATACAGTGTTTTTGTTTTGTTCAGTTATTTAGTCAGAGTTATATATTACAAGGTTGATATTACTCATTAATAAAAATAATTAATGAACAATTTTACTCAATTAATCCTCCATCTATGTGCTATTTATTTTAGAATTAAAAAAAAAAATCACTGCCTTCCTCAGCCGTTGGAGCATTAAAAAAAATATTAGCACATTTTTGTAATTAATTGAGGATATAAATAAAACTTTCGGAGCGCATGCATCACGTTCCAGGTTCCACATTTTGTGGGATATATTAGCCCTCAACAATTGCTTAGATATAAGATATTTCGTATTGCACTGAATCGAAATTCAGTTCCAGCTACGGGTTGCACAAAAAATTCATAGTTCGTGATTCGATTTGAGTTAGATTTGAAAAAGTTCGTAAAAAAATTAATTTGAAATAGTTTGAAATTAATTCAAATTAAACTCAAACTGGATCTGGTTCGTTCAAAATAGATTCGCGAACTATTCTGGTTCGTTGATAACTTATGTTCGAGTTAAAACATAAAGCAGCCTAGCCATAAGTCATAACTCGTAAGTCGTAACGCTTGCTTTCAGTTTTAAAACTCTAGACGACTTTCATTTCTTGCTCTCGGCGACTACGATCACTATTTCTTGTCGTAAAAGAGTTCGTAAAAAATTCGAAATTGAGTTCGTAAAAAATTCGATTCGAAATTAATTCAAATCAAACTTAGTTCGAAATTAATTCAAACTAAACTTAAACTAGAATAAGTTTGATTTAGTTCAATTCGTTTGCAACCCTTGTTCCAACGACGTCGTGTAATTAATTGTCAAATGCAATAAATGCTTCCCGATGATAACAACATGTTACCTATGAAATTTTCTAAATGGTAATGTAATATAACATAATATACTATATTATTATGTAGTAGAAAAAGTACATAATTAAATAGCTGTATCTCAGTGGTGCGCTCGTTGCATTAGTTCGAATTTCTCAATATCTTTGTGGACTCAACTCTAAATTTATTGAATTGGTTTCAAATAATGAATCAAAACCATATATTAAAACCAACCAATCTTACGAGTGATGCGTTTACATGTAAATTTTTTAAATTTTCAAAATGTAAAATGCGAAGTGGTAAAAAAAAAATTGTTGAAAAAATGAATGCATTAAAATTAATTCATAAACATTCTCATGTAGACGCATTACTTGTAAGTTAGATGAGTTGCAATGATTCGGATTCGTCGTTTGAAGCCAATTCAATAGGTTTTATGGTTTAATTCACAAATGAACTTGGTGAACTTAATAACACCGCCCTAGTTCTACTCCTATTTTCTAACGATTTTAGACGTATTTTTATAACAAACAATTAGTATAAATACTAGTGTCCATTCTACAAAATAAGTTGATCTAATTTTTAACAGTTTGATCTTAAGAGAGAAATGTTTAGTAAAAATTGTCCATTCTCTTGTAATGGTTTGGTAGCCATATAACTCTTATAAGAAATTGGCATATACTAACGGTTCCGAAATTGCTCAATCTCCTAAAGTATCAAACTTTTTTAACAATACACATTCTAGCTTTGTTCATATATATATATATATATAGTTGGGCTATAGTGCATTGTAATGTAAACTGTTGGGTTCAAAGTTCAAACTGTCGATCTAAATAGCTCAATATGTTCTCCACATTAACATGTATTTGGAAACCAAATTTTATATTTTTAAAACTTTTTTACTATTTTTTTAGAATTTTTGAAAATCACTATTTTTCATAAATTTCTAAGCCATAAAAAATCAATGATTTTCAAAAATTCTAAAAAAATAACAAAAAATTACAAAAAAATGTAAAATTTGGTCTCCAAGCACATTTTAATATGGATATCAAATTGAAGAGTTTGGATCTGTTGTTTGGAAATAGAGGGACTATACATTTGAATGCACCATAGTCCAACTCTCTCTCTCTCTCTCTCTCACTATATATATAGTTGGGCTATCATGCTTTAGGAATAGTAAAAAATTATTAAAAACACTGATTTTCAAAAATTCTAAAGAAATAGTAAAGAGTTAAAAAAAAATGTAAAATTTGATCCTGAAGCACATTTAAATATAGGGATCATATTGAAAGTTTTGGATCGGCTATTTGAACTTTCAAATTGAAGATATGGGCGGGAAGTAAAAGGGGGACTTTAATTTCCAAAGCATGATAACCCCTCTCTCTCTCTATATATAGCATGTTTAAGAGCAATGTTCAATATTCTTATTGGTCAGTACATAGTTAGAGCAAATGATTCATTTTCTTACTGATGCACACACAAGCGTATGCTTGAATGTAACTGTGTATATATGGCAAGTAGAGAAACCATTTACTCTTCGAAACCGACTTAATATAAAACATAACATTTTTCTTATGTAGATTACATTTTATTTTTATTTTTCTATAAAGGATAAAATGAAAACCATGTAAACTTAAACATTAATTTTAATAGAAAAGACAATAAATTGGATAAATTTGTGAGGTTTTGAAACTTGAAGAATAAATATGATATTATGATTTAATTAGAAGAAGAATATGTAATTTCAAAGTTTCCGAAGGTTATGCATGAAATTAACACTAAAACTAAAATACTCCACAGTACTCTTCGTGTCGTGCGTCTCAACTAAATCTCAATATTGACTTCTAACACTTTAAGTACTCTCTCTATCTAGCTCTTCTTTCTTACTATAGCGCCTTCTATTCCATCTTATGTAAGAAATGCTTTTCTTTTCTCTGCTTTCCCTCCTTTTCTCTATCTCTAGTTCATAGTTTCATCTATCTTTCGGTGAGTTCCAAACTCTACTGCATTATTTGCTTCTATTTGTGAAACTCAAGAAAAACATTTCATTAAATGAAATTATCAGAAGCCTACGAATGAATCACAGGAAGAGAAAAATAAACTGTTAAAATTTCTCTCATAAACTCGTGGGTATGATGAAGACAAATCCGGCTTTAGTTTGTGAACTGGCAATAATTTTGAATTTTTCTCTTTTAGTTTTTTTTTTTTGTTTCTCTCTTGTCGGGACTAACCAAAAGTAGACTTCTAAACAAAAAACCCGAAGAGATGTATTCATTTTTCCAATCAGTAAAACGAGAGAGTGTTTTATGCTGTGGTTACCACCGGTCCAGGTAATAGGCTGCACTTTATAGCAAAAGAAACATATTGGTTTTCTACGGATTCAATTAGTGTTCTACTGCTTTCTTCTTTCTACTTTCAAATTAAGAGTTCAGGATTTATTGTTTAGGAATTACAATATTAATCTATTTTTCTTCCCAGGATAAGACATGTGCATGTAGACCTGCTGAAGAAATCAAGTTATTTTCATTAAAAAAGGAGAACCAAGTTTTTTAGTTGCAATGAGTCACATTTGGAGATGTATTCATTTCCTGTTGTACTGCTCCTTAATACTGAGCTCAGTGGGAGTACAAGGCAGTGGATATCCCAAGTACAAAGACCCAAAACAACCTCTAAATGTTAGAATAAAAGATCTACTAGGCCAAATGACCCTTGCCGAGAAGATAGGACAGATGTCCCAAATTGAGAGATCTCTTGCAACTCCCGATGTCATGACAAATTACTTCATTGGTATGAATTTGTTCAGCAAATTAGTTGTTTTGATTGAGAATGTGTATGGTTTATTGGTCAATTAGTTGTTAATATGTTGAGTGGGGGAGGGAGTGTGCCGGCACCTGAGGCAACTGTGCGGGACTGGGTGAGCATGGTGACAGAAATTCAAAAGGCAGCACTGGCGACCCGTCTTGGAATCCCAATGATTTACGGCATCGATGCTGTCCATGGTCATGGCAATGTCTATAAAGCCACCATCTTCCCACACAACATTGGCCTCGGTGCCACCAGGTAGAGTCCGTATTCTCTTTTTTGTTGATTTTTTTTCTTTTTGTTGGTTTAAGGTTAATCTGGAAAATAATGTTGATAGTTTATTATTCATAATGGCGTATAAAAATAAATATAGACATATCCAAAAGCACTGTACATCTCCATTTTTGTCAACAAACAAAAGTAAAGTTTCAAGGCATAAGTCACTTTTTTTTTTGAGTGAAAGGCCCTTAGGCATAAGTCACTTTGACAACAAGAAGTACATCATTTTCAAACTTGGGAAATCATCTATATGATAAGGTAATTGCGAAAAAATTAATTGCGCAAAAAATCATCTATCTAAGAGAGTAGTTATTTTAGGACACTTAAAGAAAGATAATTGCGCAAAAATAGAAACATGTACATACCACTGAGTCGGGAATGAGTTGCAAGAGAAATGACCCATGACCCATTATAACAAGGTATCTGAGCAGTTTCTCTGTTAGATGTGAATGCCAAATTTGGGTTAAGTGCTGTGGATATGGGACTTCACATTTAATAAAAATGAAACCTGTTAAGGCTTACTAACAGATTAATTGGAAACTATGCAAAAGAAAAGAAAAGAAAAATAGAATTACTGATTAGCACATTCAATGTAATTGGAAACTATGCAGGGAGCCGGAACTAGTTAGAAAAATTGGTGCGGCAGTTGCCCTTGAAGTTAGAGCTACAGGCATTCCCTATGTCTTTGCTCCATGTGTTGCGGTAAGGAACTTGTTATTGTTGCAGTTTAGTTTAAAGCACAAGCTCTTTGAATAATTTTTGGGCTTTGATGTTTAGGTGTGTAGGGATCCCAGATGGGGGAGGTGCTACGAGAGCTTCAGTGAAGATCCAAAGGTCGTCCAATCGATGACAAAAATTATCCCCGGATTACAAGGCGAAGCCCCACTTAGTTCTAAAGGAAAACCCTTTGTAGCTGGAACGTAAGTACCAAGTTACTCTTACTTCAATTAACATAGCAGTATGAGAATAAATAAATAACTTAATAAATAAACAGGAGAAATGTAGCGGCATGCGCAAAGCACTATGTGGGAGATGGTGGTACATACATGGGCATCAATGAGAACAACACAATCATAGATTCCCATGGATTGTTCAGCATCCACATGCCACCATACTATAATGCCATCATCGAGAGTGTTTCTTCCATCATGGTCTCTTATAATAGCTGGAACGGTGTCAAAATGCACGCAAATCATTACTTAGTTAACGATATCCTCAAGTACAAATTAGGGTTCAAGGTTTCTACCTTTCCTTTATCTAAGTTCATTAATCAGTTAATTGATCGATCACCTTATACAAATAAAAAAAGATGTATAAAGTTTTCTTTTTTAGTGTTTCTTTTAATTTATAAAAACTCTTCTGTAACAGGGTTTCATCATATCAGATTGGCAAGGGCTTGACAGAATCACCAGCCCTGAAGGTTCAGATTACCGGTTGTCTATAAAGCTTGGAGTGCTTGCTGGCATTGACATGGTTAGTATCTTGGCTTTTGCCAATGGTAGTTCTTCCATTTCTTCTTCTTCTTTTTTGTCTATTTGAATAAGATCCTTTTTTGGAGAAGGTACGGGATGAATCCTTTTGTGGTTCTACTAAAATATAAACCAAAAAAACATTCATACAAAGTTATATGTCTAAACGGTCAAAGAAGACAAGAAAAGTAGTACTGCTAATAACATTTACCAGAGAAAAAGCTCCAAATATAAGCCAACCATGATTCCCTCTTAATTGCTAGTTTCAAGATGAAATGAGATAAACTATTTCTAATTGGTAGGACTATTTCTTTGTACGTCAGTACCTTGTAACAAATGTATAAATGAATATTCGAAATTTTTTGTAATGTCATGGATTTCAACACAATCACGAAGAAACTTATATCATACTAATAGAGACGGAGGCAGATCTATAACCAAGTCAGAGAATGCTTACCCACTCCCATAATTTTATGTTTTTTTTTTATTATGTATATTGAAATATAATAGACTTTTCTTTCTTTTATTTATAGTTTTATATGCAGTTCAACGAACCGTCATAAAATGCAAAATTTGTGCTTGTATTCTAGTTGTAAGAATTTCACTTCGTGGTAGTGGGGACTTCGAATTTCACTGCCACACTATTTTATGTTTCAGCTCGCTTATTCAAATTTTCTAGTTCCGCCTAGCCATCTTATATATTCTTCTCATAATTTATTGTGCGCATTATAGATAATGATTCCCTTCAACTACACGGAATGCATTCGAAATTTGACTAGCCTGGTCCATGATAACACCATTCCAATTAGTCGAATTGACGATGCAGTGAGTAGAATACTTCGGGTCAAATTCACGATGGGCCTCTTTGAGAACCCCTTTCCAGATACTAGCTTAGCCGACGAGCTTGGCAAGCAGGTCTCTCTTACCATACACTTTATACATTATCAATTCATAAAAGAAATTCTGGAACAGTATGTTGGAAATACAGTTTGATGACAATTAATGGAATAAATTGGAAATTTTGGATAGGAGCATCGCGATTTGGCTAGGGAGGCTGTAAGGAAATCGTTCGTGCTTCTAAAGAATGGAAAATGCAGAGAGAAACCAGTATTGCCCCTCCCTAAGAAGTTCAGCAAAATTCTGGTTGCCGGAAGCCATGCCGACAATTTAGGTTACCAGTGCGGTGGCTGGACTATCACATGGCAGGGGCTTGGTGGGAACAACCTAACTTCCGGTAATTTTCACAAACACATTCCTTTTACACAATCAGTCACATCCCTTTGAGCTAACTTGTATCAGGCACTTACAATTATTGATGAATAGGAAACAACCATACTCGAGGGAATAAAATCTACGGTAGATGAAAGTTCACAGGTGGTTTACTCAGAGGAGCCGACCTCTGACTTTGTCCAGAAAGGTTGTTTTTCTTATGCCATTGTGGTGGTTGGAGAACCATCGTATGCTGAGACGCAAGGTGACAATCTCAACCTCACCATTCCAGCTCCCGGCCCTAGCGTGATTGAGACAGTTTGTAGCAACGTAAAGTGCATTGTGGTGCTCATCTCTGGTCGTCCCCTTGTTATTGAACCTTACATCAACAAAATCGATGCATTCATAGCTGCATGGCTACCTGGCACAGAAGGAAAGGGAGTGGCTGATGTGCTCTTTGGGGATTATGGCTTCAAAGGCAAGCTCTCGAGGAATTGGTTCAAGTCTGTCGATAAGCTGCCCATGAATGTTGGCGACGCACACTATGACCCTCTTTTCCCATTTGGCTTCGGACTTGAGACACAACCATCCCAATAAATCTAGAGAACATGTTTTCTCGAAAACCTATCGGATAAGCTTCAAGCAATGAATGTGACAAATCTTTTGTTTTGGTGTTGGTTGTTATGATTCTGTTTGTGTCTATTTCTAAGTTGACGTGATAATTTATGGCTAGCCTGCTATGTTGTCGTTTGAGTTTGTCCTGTCTCTTAGTTGGTTTAAGTGGTTGATTGTGGTCAAATTTTGAATCAGGAATGGTAGCGTTTATGTGCTGAAATAGTTCATATGGAATCAGTTAAGTCAAATTTGTTCTACTCTCAATGAGCGTGGTCTCTTTATTTGTTATGTTATTCTAGATTTGTGATTGATCTTTTGTATATGTATATGTTTTCTGATTTTGAATTGTAGCAATATTGAGGTGCTTGTGTTTTTATTGTTTTTATTAGTTCCTTGAATGTCTACTAAAAATTGTATTGATAATTAAAGAAAATATGCTTACAACATGTCAATTGACCCTCTCTATTCTAATATATGTTTTCCTATTCTATATCTATATTCTTATTCTCTTCAATTACTCTTAATATCTCCATTCTTATATAATGCACATAGTTGTCCTGATCCGCCAACGGCTAAGATTGAAATATGAATTTTCAGATTTAATATCAGTCATCCAAACACATAATCTGTCTTCTTTTGATTAAATATATCTATTTTATGTGTAGAAGTCTAAATTTAGTTAAAAATATACTCGCCACACATACTGCTATATAGTTTGTTACAATTAAGAATAAATCTCTAGCAATATGTTTCCTTATTCATTCTTAAATCTATTTTTGATTCCTGTAATTAAATTATTTCCTTATTTCTTCATTTTCTCTTATTCATGCATTTATAGCATATCTTATGAAATAAATGGATTCGTTGAACTTGCAAGTTCTAAAAATATTGTACTGAGAATGAAAATTTTCAAGAAAAAATATATATGATTTTATGAAACATATAATAGAGTGTTCATAAATATGAGAAGTTTCGGTACCCATCATAATTTAATTCTGATGGTTGGATTTATTTTTTGAGAGAACATTTTCAATACGACTTTCTGATATAATATAGCATGAATGAGATCATTATCATTGATGTATCTTTATTTTTAAATTATGCATGTAGTTGTCTTGAACCGCTAACGGCTGAGATTGAAAGATGAATTTTTAGATTTAATATTTGTCCTCCAATCACATAATCTGTCTTTTTTTTATTAAATACATCTGTTTTATGTGTAGAAGTCTAAATTTAATTAAAAACATACTTGCCACGCATACTGCTATATAGTTTGTTACAACTAAGAATAGATCCCTAGCGATTTGTTTCTTTATTTCTCTTTAAAGCTATCACTAATTCTTGCAATTAAATTATTTTTTTTTCTATGTTTCATTTCTTATCTTCCTCTATCGACAATGAAATTGAAAATTATTCAATCTTTCCGAATTTGTAGAGAAAATTATTGTTTCTGATATGTTATATTCATTGTATCAAGAGGAGAATTAATATTTATTAAAATTATTGCATCTGTTTGTTATTAGTTAAGAAGATATAAAAAATATCGACCTTCTAGCCTAGAAAAAATGCAACTTTAATTAATTATTTTTTAGCAGGTTAACTAAATTCGTTTATCATTTTAAATGAAGATTATCAACTTTTTGTCGAATTATTGCCCTCTTTAGTTATTACATGATTTGACTATTTAGTTATTACATGATTTGAGTAATATTCTAACAACATAATTCTTTGACAGATTTTTTATTAGAGACAGAGGCTGTCATTTTTTGGCGAGTTAAAAGTAAGAAAATACTTTATGCTTGCTGTTTTAATGTGTGCATTTTCATAATTATTTTTTTATTTTTTAATTAATACACTTTTCATATTTGTTTGTTCATTTTCATAAATGTTACATTATATCGAAGATGATAACACTGGCAATGATACTTCAAGAACTTTTTTCATGTTATATTTGATCCATTTTTTTCATTTATTGTTTCTTTTATTGTTATTTATTATTTAAATTTCTATTTTTTGTGTGTGCCTTTTATTTTCATTTAATATTTCTTTCTTAATTTTGTGTGAATGTCAAACAAAAAGACATCTTCATTTTGTATTCAATTTTATAATATGTTTCCGTTGCAACGCACGGACACAATACTAGTCTAAAAGAAATCACACTATTCTCTTTTTCCTACATATTTACCCTCCTTATTCCCTCTGTTTCAGGTATTCTTCCAATCACCCTATTCTCTTATTGCACATCTCTTTCGAAAAAACATATTCTAGAGCTCTCGTGGATCTGCTCCTGTCAAATTCATAAGCATTGGACAATAGAGCTACTGTGGAGGCCAGAAGACACAAGAATATCTCCGCTGGACAAAAGCCTTGCCACCGCTTATCCCCGCAATGGACGATCGACAACCAGAGACAAGTCACATCAAGAAGATAGCT
Source organism: Carex arenaria (assembly GCA_964058825.1). Lineage (NCBI taxonomy): Eukaryota > Viridiplantae > Streptophyta > Magnoliopsida > Poales > Cyperaceae > Carex > Carex arenaria. Next base: position 58,054 of record CAXKVW010000751.1, read on the forward strand.
CCTTACGTTCTCTTTGCATCTCTGTGGTGCAAGTCTCTCTCACTCCCTCCCTCCCACTCCTCCTCTCCTTAGCTCGAGGTATGCACATCATCCCACTTCCTCCCCTTCCATTACCCTCCTCCTCTCCGCTATGATACAGTGTTGAACCATTGAGAAGGGAAGAGACGAGAGGAGGGTGAGGTTGTGCTGTTAACTGTTAAGGTTGAGAGGAGTGAAAGGGGAGGGAGGGATGGGTGGGAACGGACAGGGAGGGGGGAATTCACTTGCGCATTGGCTTCCCTTTTTCTGAAAAGCACTCTCCTCCTGGAATTATAATGTTAAAAGCGAATTCATTGCATGTCTCTTTGTGTTTTCATTGTTACCTCCCATTTGCATGCGGAAATCAATGTGAAGTGTTGGAACTCATTGATTTTTTTGGGACAAAAGTGGAGGTCAAGCCTTCAAGTTCCATTATTTATCAGACACTAGTAGTGTACGAATTTTACAAAAGTGGATAAGCAAATTAAAGGAAATAGTTAAAACTGTATTGTGTTTAAAAATTGTGCTCTCTCCCTCCTTATTCTAAACCAGATTCCAAATTCATTATCTCCAGTGTTAGGAAGTGGATCGATTTTCTTTCATTTCCATATGGCTCCCACATAGTCTTTGTTTTGTAAAAAAATGGCAATTTGGCAAGTTTGGAACCGCCTTTTGCGCGCACTATACCAATCCAGCTGTGAAGGAGTAATCTACGAACAAGTGATGAACCTTCTCCTGTGCTTAGCATAGATAACACATGTTTGGTATTTGCCAGCCTCTTTTTTACCAGATTGTCAATTGTAAGTATGGTTTTCCTTAGCACGAGCCACATAAATATGGGTACTATATGAGGTGCCTTGATTTGCCATATTGTAGATCGTTCATTTCCCAAGGTTGGTTAGGTCTGAAAAGAATGCTGTTGACCCTCTGTCAGCTGTATGCACATTAGTAGGTAGGTTAGTTAATTTTATATTAAACATACACATTAACTTCCATTAGTAATAACCCAATCCAAACTTCAAATATTTTTCTGGTCTAACTTGGGTTATATCAGAAATTTATACTTCAACAACATTCCGCTGTATATATGATATTTTATGACAGTATTGTTATTGCCTTAATTAAAGAACAACACAACTTATAGCTTTTAAACAATAAATATTTACGGATTGTTGATGCTAGTAAATGACATTCATGATCATATTTGACTATCTTATAGTAAAATCAATATTGTTTTCTTCTAGATAATAAAATCTGTTTGAACCCGACTTGACTGCCTTTTAATTTTGCAAGGATGAATCCATATATTGAGTCGAAATTATGTGCTTACCAATGAAGTTTGGTAATATGGTACACTCAGTTTTCAATGTCATCAGTTGTCAATGTTATATATTTATTTATGCATGCATGTACACCAATTGTACAAGAGATTACCCATATACACATGCCTAGCTACCTACATACATACATAAATACATGAATTTGAGCTATTTAAAAAAAAAATTTGCAAGAAAATAAATGAATTTATATTTAAAGCAGTACATTTTGAGGGTATTAATGTTTGTGTCATCCTTTCGCTGATTATCAAGCATTCTCTTATTCTGGACAAATTGTTATTTTCCCCATATATAACACATATGCATATCAAGTATCAAAATATTGTATAGTGTTTTGTAACTAATTTAACAACCCATAAACAGAACATTACATATTTCCTTAATTTTGATCATTTAGACCAATTTTTAATTGTACTATTTATTAGCTAGAGCAATCAAGATTCAAATGTTATTCTCATTTTACAATCAACAAACAAAGAAAATAAAAACACGAATTATCAATTATGAAAAATAATTAAAAGGCCAGAGCACACCATCACATTTTCTCCAACAACACTGCCTCGACAACCTGCCTGAGAAAAGGGTTGAAGCAGTCATGGCAAGAAACTGGCACCAAATTGGACATGTCTTTGTTGTGGTTACAGAAGGGCCTAGAGAACGATCGAGCGAGTGCCTCATTGTGCTCATGTCCATATGCAGCCAAGATAGTGTGGGTCGAAACCCTAGCAACTTCCTTGTAGCCAATTGAGCCTAAAGTTGAGACATCTTGATCAGTGAATATGAACATGATTTTTTAGATAGCACATTATGTTTTCAGACAAATAAAGTATTCCATCTTCATTATCAGGGAAAAAATATCATTTAAAATTGAGGGCTGAAACATATAGCAGGGTTTATGCAGGAACATCTTGGTTGGTCAACAATCCTCTTAATTAATATAAAAGAGAACATATATCAAATAATTTTCTGGACATGCTAAAATTTAGGATTGAAAACTACGATAATTCCAATTATATATGGTACGACATGAAAAAATGAAAAGGAAAATCTAAAAAGAATTATACTTACCTAATTTCTTTTTATCTTTGTTGATCGCAGACAAACAATCCTTCACTAGAGATTGAATCTCAGCCTTCACATCCTCAGTTCTCACAAACTCTCTTTTTTCAATCGTTGATGAGGCTCCTGTCCCATGAAATCCCAGACCAACCTGAGCAACTCGAGTACTTGCATTGAAAGGATCAGTAGGCATGAATGCTGCCTGTTGAACTGGCTGATAACTAGATCCACCTGGAGCTTGGTCATTTTTCCCAAACTGTGCAAAACCTATGTTACGATAAGACACCTCATGTTTGGAATTGTAGGCACTCACACCTTCACCATAAGGTCTCGGCCTTTTAGCTGGTGGATGTATGTGTTTTGTAGCCTTTGATTTTCCTGCTGTTGTCGATGATAGAGTGATTTGTTGCCTACTCTCTTTGGGTGCCTTTTTCGCGAGATCTAATCTGGCCTTCTCCATCATTTCCCAAGATTTTTCAACATCACGGGATTCTTTATTGCTATTTTCTCTTCCTGCACCACTGGTGCCCTCTCTACGATACGGTCTCATCACATCTGAGATGTTTATTGAGCCAGACTGCACACGGCCCCAATTGTCACGGAGGTCCTGAATGCCTTGTTCCATCCGTGCCCTAGTACTCAATGATCCGTCACCTCCTCCAGTTGACTGAGTAATTAAAGGTCTGTTTACTGTTTCTTGTCCTCGGATATCGGCTACAAGATCATGTATGGAAATGGAATTGCCGCCTCTTCTAATCATCCTTATTTTCTCCTTTGTTTCTTGGTCAACAAACTTAGAGTCATCATGATTAGGATGCATTTTCGAGTACTCAATTCTACAAGTATGGCAATCAGGGCAGTAAAATTCAGCTTCTGGAATGTCCCAGCCGAGACCAACACAATTGGTGTGAAATATCGAATTACACAGTGCACAGCTTACTAGATAAACTTCATTTGATGTGGAGTGGCAAAGGGTGCAATGTGGATCAAGGTGTGTTTCATTGATTGCCGTGCTTTCCACACCGAGAGGATGGTAAACCTGCAGTATGTTATTAAAATAATAAACTTCTAGTGGATGTTTAGGGCAATTATAAACGCAAGGCTGTAAAGCATAATTATAATCTTATACAATCAGATTTTTGGGAACAATTAGAAGTTTGTTACTTCCCCCTCCCAAAAACATAAAAAAAATAATCAAAGAAATAGAAATAACAACGAAAGGAAGAAAGTCACTTTGCTGTCCATATTATTAATTTTGTTGCAACTAAGGTAGAACAAGCATATGTTCATAATTGTTTCAAAATGTTCTAATTAAAATTTTCCATTGGAGATGTCAATATAAATAATAAATTTTTTAGGTCCCCGCAGTGAATTGAGTATAAGTGCAATTACCAGGAAATTTTTGTCAATTCATTTGCTGTCATACCCAATTTAAGTTATATCCAGTTCGATAAACTTACTATTTTGTAACTGTGGCAAATAAATCTGAATTTTTTAGCACCTGATTTGAAATTTGAGATGGTAGTCACCCAATTTCAAATATGCAACTTCCTACTTGGAAATGTAATATCTTACCCTATGGTGCTTGGTATAATTCTCGGAAGAAAAGGATCTGGTATCTACAGCGGCTGAGAGGGTTGATTGTGCTAAGATGATCTTTAGATATCAAACTCTCGACTCCGAGGTGTAATATCTTAGTCGGAGGCGGGTCAATTGAATTGAGATGTGTTTATGGTAAGTTTCTGGAAGCGGCGGAGCAATGGATCGAAGTAGTATTAGTGTTAGGGTTTAGTTTTTATTCGACTTAGGATTTATTTGATTAGATATGGTTTATTAGTAAATACTCATTAATGTGTGTTTCACATGTGTTTTACAAGTTCATTCACGTCTGACGGTGCACTAAGGCCGGGAGCAAGGGAAGAGCCATGTGTAACAAGAGTTTGTAATTGTCTACCTCTGGATTTTAGAGTATAGGACCTTGGGCTTGAATTGGAAACGGTCTTATCTTCCAACTGGACTTATCTGAAAAATTTGCCTATTTCGGGCCTCAGGCAAGATTTACAAAATCCGAAAAATTGCTCGTTCTGATTTGCCGACCTCTAATTTCCTCTCAAGATTGCATCAAATTTATGTATAAAAAGGAAAGAAAAAATAGAATCCTTCTATTGTAAATATAAAATATCATTTGGAATGCTTGTCAAAATACTTAGGCAGTCTATCATTTTTCACATCTCCATATTTATAGTGCTTCAGACATGAACCAGTAACTAATTTTACTATATCTAGGAATATTCTTTATTTACAAAAATATGTTAATAATCCAGCCCAAATTAATTGTAGCACTGACAAAACAACAATTTTTGCAATGTGAGCACAAATATTATCCATCATATTAAAATATTTAGCTCTTTTTACAAATATTGTTTTCTTTCATGATATTTATAACCAAAAGTAGTGAAAAATATCAGTGAATTTTCTTTTCTAATTACCAGATAGAGCTAAATATCAGTGAAAAATATCATGATATGTTAAACATTCATTTGTTTTCATTTTGAATAGATATTTTAGGTTGGAGAATACTATTTCATGTAAACAAACTCAAGTTATCTAAGACATAAATCCGTATCCCACTTCAGTTGCAGCTTCAAGCTACTAAATGCTAATCCTAATCAATCCGTCACAAACTTCAGTGCAACTGCCATTGGATTCTTTAGGTATATAGAGTGGTATCGTGCGTCCAATAAAAAATGAGGTTGCTTTCTGACAAGTCGGCAAGGAGCCAATAGTATTGTAGATAATATTGACAGTTTTGCCCTTGATGAATATTCCGTGCCCAACAAGACAATGCAGATGTGCCGACAAGTCTATTCATGCCGAAGAAAATACGAGTACGTGCACTTAGCAATGAAGCATGTATTACGAGATGTATAAGTGTTTTGTTTTCATTAAATACTAACTAAAACACAACATGCATATTGCAAAGAGTACTGCAATTGTGTTGTAAATATGCCATGCATTCTTAGTACATTTGTTTTGAGATAACCATTCAATTTAATTAGGTTTCTTAAGCTTTCAGTGAGTTTGATCGTGATAGGAATTATTTAATTATTTTTGAGAGAATTTAAGATAGAGGTCTATTCTTCGATCCAAATTTCAATATCCGGAGGGCTTTGCTCTTTTCTCTAATAGAGGTTATTATTACCTTCTACAACCGAACTATACTAACTAAAGAATCAAATATATCTTCCTATACAAATCAGGAATATATCTTGAAATATCAGGCCTAAGCCTAAATTAGTACATATACTACTTATATAAAATCTGGAAATTGTGGAGTGCAATTTTGTTCAGATAACTGTTTAACTACTAAAATCAGACAAAACCATGACGGTTGCAAGATCAGACATGCATGCACTTCTGACGATGGAGATAGATATATGGCTACAGCGTTATAGGCTTCTACTATTACTGCTACTACCAAAATTTAATTAGAATACATACATACATACTATATATACACACACACATATATATACATACACACACACACACACATATCTACACACACAGAGTATAGTAGGCATGCACCTGATCACGCTCGGGAATCATGACAAGTCGCTCAGCAGGGAACAAACCCGGCACAGCAGGCCGACGGATGGATCGGACGCGTTGCTTGCAGAGAGGGCAACGGGACTTGGTTTTTGCCCATTCCATAATGCACACGAAGCAGAATTGGTGTCTGCAGCCATCGATCTGGCCACAGATGGATCGGACAGAGTCCAAGAGACAAATTCCACATCTCTCCTCAGTCTCTGTACGGGAATTCAGATCTTTCATTGCCTCTACAATCTCCATGCTCCTTGAATAAGAAGCCGGTCTTGGTGAGGAACTTGAAGGGAGGATGGATCCGGAGGGATCAAATTCTACTACCGTAGCCTTTGAGATCTCCATCGCTTGTTGATTTTGATTTAAGGTACGGTGACAAGGTTTAGTATTGTGCGGAAATAAACAGTTCGATCTATCGAGAGAGAGGGGAGTGTGTCACTGTGCGAGGGTGAGATACTGAGATATGAGAATGTGGGCCAGGTTTATACAAACTATATGAAGTGGGCCTGGCTTTTCTCTCCGACAAATAAATTGTAGATTGACCATATTAGTCCCCCAAAAATGCAAATATATTATTATCTCTGCCGTCCGGTTCAGATACTTTTTTTTTATTAGATATTTTTCATCACATTATAAAACAAAAATTTGAAAATGAGAAAAAACGAATCTAGCAACATAGGATTTAAATGGAGTTATTTATTGAATTTTTATGTGGTTTTTAAATGTCCTGGAACTGATGTTGACTTCTTATAATACATTATTATTTTAGGTCAATTAATCCTCAATTTCAAAATATTGTTTAATAAATTTTACGGGGGGTCAATGGATTCGATACAGTTTGTTCGGGAGGAAATATTTTCATATTCATATCCATTCGTAATTGATCTTATTACTCATGCCGTATAATTACCCATTAAGAATTAAAAAATGGTCTTAACCTACTCAACCCTTACTCGTTAAGATCAGTGGGTAATAAAACGGTAACGAGGGAACAATGAATAATACTAATTTAATAGTTAGTTTTGTTATCATCTTTAGATAGACCATCAAATTATTATCTATCTTTACGATTCAGGAAAACACAACCAAAAAAAAATTATATGGTATCAAAAACTTAAAGGTTAAACAAATCTAATTTACTCGTCGGTTTGCTTGTTCTCTAGTTCATCGTTTATTCCTTGTATAGTATTCTTTGATGCTACCAAGGGAATGAAAATCACGCCTGAGCTAATCAAACATTTATTTTGCTCCGTTCATGCGTTAAATATTTTATATAGTCCATAATTGAATATGAATCTATATAAATTTAATTTAATTTTTTATTAATTACCCAATTATTTAATAGTCACCAAATAACCTTTATCCACTCACACTATACTCTAAAGTCACAACCCAGAATACCCGAATAAGAAAATAAACAAGAAATCACCCACCAATAATAATTATTTCCCCAATTCCAGGAGTTTTTTTTTCTATGTTTTCATTTATGGCGACCATTTTTCAAATTGGTGTTCTGTGAATCATTTTTTCTATCCATAACAGATAATTATTTGCTCCCAAACTATAGCTACTGTCTTAAAATTGTGTAAATTAATATAAAACTATTTTTCAAACTTAATTTGTTTTTCCTATTGATTTCCTCTCTTACTTTGTTGTTAATACCATAAACAAAAAATGAGAAGTTTTATGTTGTTGTTAATATCACATTGATATATGTGAATAAAAATGAGAGGGAGAAAAAAAGAACGCTGATAACTGTCTCCGCACTCCTGTCCTTGCAGGGTCTCTAGACATAACTTCCATAACTAACATGGAGGACCATTCCTGCACAATTTATAAAATATTAATGTAAATGAACAAAAGTATTTATACGTAAATAATTACCTCAACAACTAAATGAACGAAAGTATTTTAACATAAATAATTACCTCAACAACTAAATGAACGAAAGTATTTTAACGTAAATAATTACCTCAACAACTAAATCTTCCAAACTGTCACTGCACTATAAATACATGCGGGGACCAGGGGGACCATAAACGTTTCTAAAAATATCAATATCGTATGTATAAAACTCAAAAGAAGGTTCCTTAATTTATTGTGGCTCTTATCTTTGTCATTGGTAATGTATGTATCTTTTGTTGTTATGTTAGATGATTGAACCGCCTTGTGCTAATAAGTACAACGGGTTGTTAATCCTGCCGTCAGGATGTGACAATAAAACAATCATTTTTAATTGATAATTAATTGACATAAAAATAGTATTCATAAGAAATCAACTACAATTCTAGGTCCTTTCAAACGAACTGAAAATTTTCAACTTATAACATTTTTAAATCATATGTTTCTAAGCTTATATTTTTCTCATTTTCTTGCATTAACTTTCAATAAGTCGTGAATAATATGTATTCTAACAACACAGAAAAAAAAAACCGAACCATGGAGCACAAATAATATATTTTAATTTTAAGTGGACTACAATGGCAAATAAAATCTACAATTAATTTGTCGGACAAAACCTAACCCACTTCATATAAATCAGGCGATAACCTTAAGACATCCTCCGCCTCCTTTCGCATCACTCACTTCTCTCTCTCTCTCTATCTCTCTAAAGTACTGTGTCGCACAATAAAAAATCTCCACGCCGTACCTTTATCGAAACCAACATGCCAAGGAGATTGGAAAGGCTACGGTAGAAGAATCCAATCTATCTAAATTCCCGCACAGAGATTGAAGAGAGAAGTGGGATCTGCCTCTTGGATTCCGTCCAATCCATCTGCGGCCGGAGACACCATTTCTGATTTATGTGCATCAAACAACTCATCCAATCCATCTGGCGGCCTGTTGTGCCGGGTTTGTAGCCTGCTGAGCACCTCATCATGATTCCCGAGGGTGATCAGGTGCATATAATGTATTCTTAATTAGTTTCTACTAGTAGCTGTAATAGTCAGTAATTTTTTTACTATTGATCCAAATCTCCTTTGCAACAATAATTTTGAAGCGGATCAATACATGAAAGTTCCTTACAAGTCATCCGACTAGAACAGCTATATCTAATATGTACAGATCAAAATAACTAGTCTGCCAAAAAGGAAATTTTTACCGTTTTTTGTCCAAAATAGAATTAGGAGGGAGTTTTGAACCATCTGATTTTCTTGGTTGGATTTGATAAAGACCATTTTCACAATTTGGTAAGGATCATTCAAACAAAACAAATCCAACTATCCAAATTAAATTCTGATGAGTAATTGAACTTCTTTTATTAATGAAGAATTTACTATAAGTTTAATAAATTCCTATATATATACATTTTTATTGAAAATTTTCATTTAGTTTGCAATTTTTTTTTATTCTTACAGATGATTCAATGAATCCATTTATTTCTTAAGATATATTATATATGCCAATAATGTACTTCTGCTACAGCTGCCTAGTGCAGACAGTTAAGGAATTAGTTCTCCCACAAGAGAACAAGGGCGGGGCAGGATTGGGCCAGGATTGGGCCAGGTATGGGGTGTTGTGTGTGCGCGCATCTACGGGCTGTTCTAAAAAAAAAAAAAAAATTCAGTACAATCATTCTTTCATTGTTGTAGAAACCATTTAATGATGAAGATACACTACATTAAGTTTCTTTGAATTCCACCGTAGGTCACCTATATATAACTGACAAAAGGCAGTGCTCCCCTTTAGGAGTGATTACATATATCCCCCTGCAGACAACATTGTGGAAGTAAATTTTATATATAATATTCTAAATTCTTCTCTCTTCTTAAGGGATCTAAAGAAATTGACATAGAAAATGAAAGGTGTCTCATTTTTCATAAACTTATCTATTTTAAATTAATTTTAATATCTCATTTCCATTTCCCTCAAGCAGTCCATATTATATTTTTTTTTCTTAATTACTTTGTTGCTCTATATGTTCAATTACTATTGTTCTGTAGCTGTACAACCTTGTAAAATAATGCTACAAATCGATCAAGTTAAATAGTAGAAACCATTAAGATATATAAAAAAAAGTTTATTATCTTAACTAAAATACATTGGGGCTTAATATTGTTGGATTAATCATTTCCATATTTTTTTGTGCCATTTGAAAACTGAATATCCCGCAATCCTTGTCTGCGATTCATTTACTCTTGGATTGAATTAGCTTGCATGCACTTCAACCATTCAAGCAATGTGATTTTCTTTTTATATGATAATAAACCCAAATTCATATGCAGCTATTATAAACTTGTGTAAATATTATTAAGTTGTTTCATTACCAATTTTGATGCATGGTTCAATTTTTGGTGCTATTTTTTTCCTATGAAAGCAATATTCTAACACGAATTTGTTGTAATGAAAATTTATGCAGATATATGCTTTTAACATTGGCATGAGTGGTTTAGGAAATTTGGATGATTTGTTTATTGCTTCAACTTCTAGGTATGTTGAATTTCACCATTTATATTATTATCGTGGATATATTTTTTTTTTTTAACTTTCTTTCTGGTTCAAGTTGCTTCTGCTAAGATTTGACATGAGTCTCCAATATGAGAGACTACAACACTATCTTCAGCCATAGTCTCAGTTTTTTAATGGTTTATAATTCTTGCATTAGACAGTACATACTTTCAAGGCTGCCTTAATGCATGACTACATGGTGAGATACTGTTTACACATCATCATGAATTCAGAAATTTAACCTAAATGCATGCATTTAGACAGACCTAAAGCACGTGTTAAATTTGTATTGAGTTCGAATATTTCATTGGATATATACATCCAAAATTAAGGCCCATTTGTACTTTGATAAATTAACAAATTCTCAATTTTTCTTAATAATAAAATCCCTTTAAATCATGTTGGTTTAAGAATTAATTACCTATAAGATCAATGTTGGTTTTAGGATCCGACATTTTATAATCTCTTTTTCCTCTAATATAGAAAAATTATAGTCAGCCTCTTTACATTCCCTCTGAATTCTTTTTTTCATCCTTAATTATCTTTCATCATTCATCTCCTTCCTCCAATTGTCATAGTTCCATCCCCTCTGCCATCACCTCTTTCCTTCTTCTCCTTTTTATACTCATAACCTCAACGTTGGTTTAAGAATCCGTCCATGTTTTTTCGGTGATAAAAACAATTTCTGCCTACAATAGGAACCAACTTTTCCTCTCGCTTGGTCTTTTGAATATAACTTTATTAAAATCAACGAGCGAGGGAGATAAGAGAATCTACGGTAGTGGAATCCAATCACTATAGATCCATCCTCTCTTTGAGTACCTCATCAGGATCCTGTTCTTATTCCAGGGTCAAGGAGAACTAAGAGGCGGAGAAAGATCTGAATTCCCACACATTGATAGTGATAAAAAATCAGAGTGCTTTTGAAGGAAGAGAGAACAAGAACACAATTAACTCTTAAACAAATTTTCCTCTTTTTTTCTTAACTCTTAAAATTATATTCTTCTCTCTTGCTTTCCTACAATAGAATACAAGTCTATTTATAGGCTCTTAACATCATAGCAAAACTCTTTAAATTAAATACAAGAATAAATGCAAAAACGAAACAACATACTAAATTCTGACAACCCTTCACCAAAATAACCATTACTCCCTCCAGGGAACTCCAAATGACTTAAACTTTCACCATTAAAAACTAGACTTAAAATCATTTAATTCCATAGGTTATAGAACTTGATTCGCGTTCCATTCGCATTCCAAATGAGGAGTAAACTTTCACCGTCATCTCTTGTATTTTCTTATGCGACTAGATTCGCGTTCTCTTCTACATTTTTTCTTAGAATAGCACTATTTTGCGTAGTGCCCATACTTGCCGCAGTTATAGAACTTGACATTTGAATAAAAATCTTTTGCATAGTGTCCATGCTTTCCGCAGTTATGGTTTAATTTGTGACATAAGCCATATTACTTAAATTGATTTTGCTCTCCTCATTATATGCAATTCTGGTTAGAATGAAATATGAAATATAATAACCAAATTAAATATAACATTACATAATATGCTATTTCCAAGATTTAGAGTAGGATTTCTGTAACTCTTTCTTGTGGCAACATCACACTTAATTAGTATCCTGTTGTTCTAATGAGAATTGCCTAATGGCTATTGATAAGGAGTTCGTACCTGCACAGTATAGTTTCTAAAAATAATCATCTAAGTATTATGTAACAGTGCAAGCATATTATTGACCGGCAAAGTGCATAAAATGTTAGATGGACCATGGGATCGACCACCAACTGTTTGTTCTTTTGGGTTTGAGCTTGAGAAAATGACATTGTATTATGGATTAGTTTTGATAAGTTTATAGAAATGCATGGGTCCCATCGAAATGTCACTCTCTAAAATTGGATATAACAATAAATAATCTGAGACACAAATGACATTTTAATTAAAAATTTGAAGGTATCATCAATGCATAATTTAGAATTTAATTCACAATCAAAATGAATAAAAAATAGCAATAAATTATTTTCCAAAGTCAATTAATAATATCTAAAATTTATTTACAAAAATGTTGTTTGCATTCCCAGGTGAGTGTGGAGTGCAAAAATATATTGACAGAAAACAAAAATGGCATGAGTTAGCACTGGAGGCAAGATGAATTTAATCCAATCCTCTAGGTGGCTTAAGTTGTGACTTACACCTAGTCAGGCCGGCCTTACTATTTGACATTAGGTAGCTTAATTGAGGCCTAAACCACTTATTCCACGGTTTAATCCTCAACCAATCATCACACAATAGTGGAATATTAAAACAGTACACTCACGGTCTTCGTGAACTATCAGACATTAATACCTTGTAAAACACATGCGAAACACACATTATCGAGTATTTATTTAAAAACCAAATCTAATCAGATAAATTCTAAGTGAAATAAAACTGAACCCAAACAGTATTAATACTTCTATCTATTCATTGGTCCGCCGCCATTTCAAAAACCTAATTCTTCAAACACACTTCAATTCTATAGCCCCCCCTCCCCACCACCGCCGACGACACAAGTTCAAGGTATCAGGAAGTTAGAAGTTTTGGATAGACGGAGATCACATCTTCGGGTAGGAGGTCACAGATTCGAAGTTTGACCTAGATTCTTGCTCGAAATTTCAGATCTAATATTTTCAGAAGTTACAAAAAAAGATAAATTGGCTGCAAATTTGATATACAAAATTTGATATTTGAAGTATCAATGACTTAAAATATGATATACTTGGAAGTGGCTTCGATTTTTTTTCCTTGAGATTGGTCATTACCCACGATTTTTGAAACTGTGAAATTTATATTTTGTAATGATCACTTTTCCAATTAGCAATTTTGAAATAAAGCATAGAATTTCATATTAATAATTATCATAATGGTCTACCTATGCAGAATCTCAAACCATAACATAGTGAAACTGTGAGATGTGTAAGTGCACAATTTAATTTTAACATTGTCAATGCCCTTTCATTGAACACAGATATTGTAAATATATACTTGTTTAGGTCAAGTTTCAACAAAATAGTAGCACGGACAACACCGTGACTTTCTTCCTTTTTTTCTTGTTCTTATTATTGCTTTAATAACTCTTTTTTCTACTTTGGTCGGTTGGTTCTGTTTATGGGGAAAGAGGGAAGTGACTAACATGCATGCAATTGTGATGATGTTTTGCAGCCTTATATTTAAAATTGCCTAAAAAACATCCGCTAGTAGTTGATCCTTCTAATTAACATACTGCAGATTTACCATCCTTTTTGTGTGGAAAGCACTAAAAAAATGCATCCGAATCATAATGGATCCCGCAATATTGAAAAGTCTAGGGAAATGATTGAGAAGGCCAGATTATATTTGGCAAAAAATGCACCCCAAGAGGATAGGCAATGCATCTCACGGTCTTTAACAACAGTGGGAAAATCAAAGCCAACAGGGCACATACATCCACCAATGAAAAAGATGAGAACTGATGGTGAAGGTGTGAGTGCCACACATTCAAACAATGAGGTGTCTTATCCTAACGGAGGTTTTCGGCACTATGGTAACAACAACCCAGGTGGATCTAGTTATCAGCCAGTTCTATAGACAAGAACCATGAACAGTGCTCTTATACGTGTGAGTAGTCAAATTCCTCAGGAGGGTCTGGGATTACTACCGAGAGGATCATCTTCAACAAATGCAAAGAGAGAGCTCGCGAGAAGTGAGGATGCAAAGGTTGAGATTCAATCTCTGGTCAAGCACAATCTATCTGCTATGCACAAAGATAAACAGAAATTAGGTACATATATTTTTCAATAGTTTATTTTTTCATTTTTTATATGTTCATGTTCTTACTTGTTTTGTTGGAATTATCATAGTTTTGCAACCCAAAATTGTAGCATGTCCAGAGAATATATGTGATATTGTCCATCTGTTCCATTGATTAAGGTATAGTAGATTCTAGTTTAGGATTAATAGTAATGTGGTGAAACATAATGGTAATCCTGATTTACCCTTCACTTTCTAATGAACTTATAGTTTTCTATTATTTTCTGTCCTGCTAGTCAAGATGGTGGCACTTATTTGTCTGAACAAAAATATGCTAACTAGTCAATCCAGTTCATATTTATTTATGCAATATAGCTTAAACATTATTTAGGATCGAATGAATACAAGGAAGTCACCAGGGTTTCAACCCACACCATCTTGGCTGCATATGAACTTGAGCACCATCAATCACTCGCTCTATCGTTCTCTAAGCCTATTTGCAACCACAACAAGGATATGTCCAATTTAGTGCCAAGTTGCTGCCGTGACTGCTTCAGTGCTTTTGTGAGGCAAGTCGTCAAGTCTGTCTTGTTGGAGAAAATGTGATGGCGTGTTCTTGTGTTCTAATTATTTATCTTGTTTTGTTATTGTTTGTATTTTCATTGTTTATTGGTTGTAAAGGGAGAAAACTCTTGAATCTTGATTCCACCAGTAAGCAGTAAAATTTGAACTTTCTCCTAAATGATGAAAAATTATGAACTTATATTATGATATGTTTGTGGATTGATATACTAGTTGCACAACACTACTTAAAACTGGCAGAGCCACCGATTTCATTACGTACAGCTGGTACTAATTAACAGAAAACTAATTACATGAATACAAATAGCTTAAAATTCAAAAAGATAAGTAAAAGAGAGACTAAAGTTCAGGCAACATTCAACAATATATAGCAAACTTAATCAATGTCAAAAATCAGAGGCTACAGCTTCAGGATTATGAACCAAGTGATGTGTTTCTCTAACTGAGGAACCACCAAACCATACAAATTGTTTTCTCAGTTTATCTATTTTGGGTATAATAAGCCAATCTATAAATTTACTGCCAATTAAGGGGAATTGAGGAAACAAATGAGTTAAGAAAGATAACCCTACCACCAAGAGAAATGAGGTTGCTTTACAATTTTATAACTTTTGATCTATATTTTCCATTGAGAGCAGCCAATCTGAGGTACCAAGTATTTCTAGTGTTGGCTGGTAGCTTCTACCAAGCTTTTCAAAAAAAAAAAAAAAAAGTATTTCTAGTGTTGGTTAGTGGTAACTACCACTAACCCATTTAGGATTCCAACTAAACTGAAAATTAATACGTAGTATTTTGCAACAAAATGTCAAGTGATGAGCTCTAGGCTGAGGGATGTTTAAGGCTATCAATTCACATTCTGAATAATTAATTTTAAGTCCTGAAATGTAGTAAGTATTTGTTTTCAATTTTAAACAAGTAATTAATTTACTAGGATCATTTAACAATTTTAGCAACCAGTTTTACAAATGCAATAAGCAATAAATATAGCAAAATAATATTTCTGCAAATATACAAGTTCTAATATTGCTCATATTATTGCGTTAGACATTATCACTTTTCTCGCTTCCTATATTGTTGGATGGCTAAATGAACACTGTCATGGGAGAATCTCTAGCGTGCTTCTAGAAACTTTGAAAATAGCCAAAAAAAAATATATATAAAAACAATTAACGTAATACATAATATATATACCCGCACAAAAACTTAAAATTATTTGTTCTTTTCACGTTTCTTGAATTAATATTTTTTTTATTTTTTTTATTTATTTATCATTTTCAATAGTTGCATTCTCTTCTTGGGTTGGTGAACACTGAGTTATCCAGTTTCCTGTGGGTATTTATAAACGGAGCAATCTGAAAAGTCGCACAGGGGATGTTTGCAAATTTTTGGTTCATTATTAACTGCTAAATCAGTGGCCAGTGGGCGCAAGCTCTCCTTTAATTTTCTCAAATACATGTCCAAAGAAATCTTGTTTGTTGGCAGTCTTTGTGGTGTTTGAACTTGGGAGGGGGGGAGTAATTGTGTTTTATTTTTTTCGTTGTTGCTTTGCCAAGCGGGTAGTGGAATTGAAAACTTTTCCGCTTTTAGGTGAGAACAAAACAAATCTGGATTGCTCGTTTGTGTGAACTAAAGATAAATAGAAGAAAAATATAAAAATTATTGTTAAAGGTTACAGTATTAATATGGTGGTATTCCTGGAAATAGGTTTTTTAGCGAGGGATACCGAAAGAGGAAAAGACGAGATTTAATAACTGAGAAAAGTATAGCTGTCCATATAATTTTTAAAAGAACTAGAAAAAAGTTAGATAAATAAAAAAAGTATACAAGAAATAATTTTCTCTGTAATAGTACTTCACTTAAAATTTTGTTTGACAAATAATGATATGATCATCATTTCTGAAATTTGACATGTTGTTAATTATAGTTGAATACATTTTTATTAAGTAATTATCAGATTAAAATATAAAAAGAAAAAAAATGCAAATGACAATTTAAATAACAAGAACAATAGATTAACATTTTCTAAAATAAACTATTATCTACTTCGTTATTTAAAAGTTTTACATCCTACACCACTTGTAATTGAAAAAAGAAAATGGAATAACAAAATGGATGAATCTAAGTCCTGGGTCATCCTTTGGTACGGGTACATAATTGTTTTTGCATGCGACCCACTAGTGTTTTAAACGGGTCCTTGTTCACTGTATACATTTTCTTTTGATATTTGTTCGACCCACAAGTGCTGGTTTGCTGGCCCTCTACCGCTACAATCGGATAGCTTAAATGGGGACCTACACTATAATATAGTGCAAATGGCTAGGATGCTAACGGATGAGCAATGGACAATAATGGTGAATTGTATGTGACAAATATGGCGGTGTCGAAATGACCGTGCATACGGTGGAAAGATCCCCAGCTTTCAAAGCCTATTTCCAAAAGGATAATTCTGAAACTTTAATTGGCAAGTTGGGTACCAAACATTCCAAGCTTACTCGGCATGCACCAAATATATCACAACAGCAGGCGGTGGGTGTTAATTATTATACGTTATGGATGGGTCATGGATCATGGACTGGAATGGTGGGTTGTTAGACTATAGTAGAATGCTAAGATATTGTATTGGTTTCTAATTCCTGAATTAAGTGCATAAAACTAATTCTAAGTATCTAAATGCAATTTTGTAGACAGTTCTAACCTCTAACCATCAGTACATACTTTCAAGGTGAGCTTCTGTACACATCATTATATATATGTGGAGATTTTTAACTTAATGCATGCATTTAGGCAGTCCTAAAGAAGGTGTTTAATTATTATGTGTTCAAAAATCGTATTCCATCAAATCTTCACATTAAAGGCCCATTTGTCCTTTAAAAGATTAGTTAAGGCCCATATTTCTTTAAGCAATAACAAATCACTTCTATTCATGTCCTTTAATATTTAAAATTAATAATTTTAATCAAAACTGTTTGCTTACTCAAGAGAGCGTGGAGTGAACAAATATATCTACAAAAAATTAATAATATCTTAAATTGATAATTTAAAAATTATTTTAAAAATAATGTTTGCTTACTGAAAAGAGTGTGGAGTGAACAAATATATCTACATAAAATTAAAATTGCAAGTTAGGCCTAGAAAGCGGACTAAACTTAAACCTCCTCTCTAGATTATTGTAAACCAAATCTAGTCAAATAAATATTACGTAAAATAAAGCTATTACCTAACACTGTTACTACTTCTAGCCATTGGTCCGCCGCCATTTCAAAAACGTAATTCTGTAAACACACTACAATTCAATAGGCCCCCAGCCACCAATGCTGCCACCGCCACAAGAAGGAGGTCGCAGATTCGAAGGTTTTTTGCCTTGATTTCTTGCTCAAAGTTTCTGATCTGCTCTCCAAAGATACAAAAAAGGTATGTTGCACTAATCTTCGAAGTCTTGAATTCAATATTACTGGAATTGGCTAGAAAATATTTTCCTTAATATTACACTTCACACAATTCATTTCAGGGACTTCATAAATTTATATTTTGTAATGACTTCATCAATTAGAAATTTTGAAGTAAAGCATTGAATTTAGATCAATAATTAACATTGTGGCCTACCTCAACACAATTTGATCAAAACATTGTCAATGCCTTTCTCCTTTCGCACAAACATGGGCAATATATATGCTTGTTTTGGCCCAGTTCCAACAAAATAGTAGTACAGACAACAATGTGACTCTGTTCCTTTTTTTCCCTGTTTATTTTTCTATAGATTTAGTTCCATTTTTTTTTTTCTTTTTTTCATTTGGTGGTTGGTTCGGTGTACGTGGGGGATGTTGGAAGGGGGAAGGGGGAAGTGACACAAGCAATTATGATGATGTTTCACGGCCTTATATTTATGATTTCCTACAAAAACATCTATTAGTAGTTGATCCTTCTAATAAACAAAGTGCAGGTTTACCATCTAATTGGTGTGGAAAGCACTTGAAAATGCAGCCTGATCATAGCAAATCCCACAATATTTCTAGTGCAGGAAATACAAATAAAATTAAAGAATCCCACAATAGATATTGAAAAATCTGTGGAAATAATTGATAAAGCAAGATTACATTTGGCAAAATATGTGCCACAAGAGAATAGGAAACAAATCTCACGGTCTTTCACAAGATTGGGAACATCAAAGCCAAATGAACATATACATCCAATAATGAGAAGGTCAAGAATTGATGGTGAAGGTGAGTGCTTCTTCAAATATTGTAAATAGAGACCCCGCGAAAAATGAGGATGTTAAGGGTGAGATTCAATCTCTGGTCAAGCACAGTCTATCTGCGATGCATAAAGATAAAAAGAAATTAGGTACATTTATTTTTTTTCAATTTATTTTTTCATTTTATTATTTTGTTCGTGCTGCTCCTTATGTAGTTGGATTTCTCATAGTTTCACTACTAGGTTTTAATGTATAGAGAATATTTGATATATTCCAACTTTTTTGTTGATAAAGAGGACTTGTTAGCCAGCCAGTATGTTCTTGCAAAGATCCTCCTTTAATAGTACTGTAATGACACAATGGTAATTTTGATTCATCCTTCACTTTCCATTGGACCCTATAATTTTCCAATATTTTGTTGTCATGCTGATCATGATGATTCAACTTTAGGCTCAAATGGGTACAAGGAAGTCGCCAGGGTTTCGACCCACTCCATCTTGGCCACATATGGACTTGATCACCATCAAGCACTTACTCGATCGTTCTCTCGGCCACTTTGCAACCACAAAGAGGGTTTGTCCAATTTGGTGCCAGATTGCTGCTGTGACTGCTTCAGCGCTTTGGTGAGGCAGGTTGTCAAGTCTGTCTTATTGCAGAAAATGTGATGGCGTGTTTGGACCTTCTAATTATTTATCGTTTTTATTGTTTTTTTTTTATTTTCTTTGTTTGTTGGTTGTAAATTGAGAGAAACACAAGAATGATCTTCAGGGCACCATTAAGTAGTAAAATTTAAAATGTCAAAAATGATCAAAATCATGGTTCTGAAAATCGGCCGATTCCGAGTCAACTCGGAATCGGACGGGACCGAGCCGAGTTTCACCCGATTCTCGGGTCTATGCGAGTTTCTCAGAAAAATCGGATGAACAGTGACGGAATCGGCCGATTTTCCGATTTTCCGGCCGAGTTACACCTATTCAAGCCGAGTTACACCGAGTTGAGCCAATTTAAAGCAAAATTTTCTAATTCTCACTAACCTGGACTGTGCTGTGCCATTCGAACGGGACAGGAAGGAAGGAAGAAGAAAGGTCCTTCCTTCCTGTGCTGTGCCATTCTCACTCACCGAGTTGAGTCTCAATCGCAGAAGAAGAAAGGCGGAGGAGAAGAAGAAAGGCGGAGAAGGAAGGTCTGGACGCGCAGAAGAAGAAAGGAAAAGTGGGAGTGGAGGCTAGCTGTCAAAGGGTTTTAATTGTTTGAACGGTTTGAGATTCCTCTAGTAATGTGCTAAATGTAAAGGGGTTGACTTTAAGATTAGTGCTAAATGTATTTAATGTGTTTGAACGGTTTGAGATTTTTCTAGTAATTAAAGAGGATTTTAATTGGTTGGCACTAGGAACAAACATATTTAATCAAACCAAAGTTTGAGTTTATAAATTTTTATGAATTTCGAATTTTTACTTAAAAAAATAATTTATTTATGAACTCCATCAAACATCAAAGTCTTTAATAAAATTATTATTATTATTCTATAATTTCTTAATTATAATCATGCTAAAAATTCATATTCTAAATTGCAAAATTCGTATTCTAAATTACATATTTGTATACCAAAGAAAAATGAGACTTATTGTAAGATTTTTGTTTGTCAATATGTTGTACCATGTCTTCATTATTTTTAATTTAATTTAATGATGTCATGCGAGCTAGTATGAAAGTTGTTTTAACTTGACATTTTTACTAAATTGTTTACAAATGCAAAAAATACCTTAAGTTTTTTTTAATAGAAATAATAAATTAAATAAATAATAAAAATAATCTTGTTGCTAAAAATTTGTATTCTAAATTACATATTTGTAGATCAATGAAAAGTGAGATAGCATATTTGGCTTTAGCTTCTGGCAATAATTAGTGTGTTTAATTTTTAATACATGTATTATATTATAGAATTAGTTAATTATTTGAGTGTAATATTTTGTCTTAACATAATTTTAATACAAATTGTTTTTTTAACCAATTATTTCCTACGTTTTGGACTTTTTGGCTACAAAACAGGCTTTCTGCCAAAAAAATCCGAGTTTCCGAGTCAACTCGGCCGATTCCGGCCAATTCATCCGATTCCGATCCCACGGTCAAGAACCCGATTCCGATTCCGATTCTGAGTTTCAGAACCATGATCAAAATTAATGAACTATATAAAGTTATGTTTGTGGCTTGATATATTAGTTAAAAAACACTATACATTCTGATACTTGACAACTTCCAATGTTTTGTTATTATATAATATGAATTATTTGGCTAATGATTCTTTGTCCAGGCGAAGAGAAAAATTTTAAAATTAAGGATGAGACTAATATATTATTCTTCATTTGCCATACAATGTAGAAGGCCAATCGGATTCAAAAGACGTATATATGTATATGTGTATTATGAATTTAACACAAGTCAATCTGGATCAAAAGATGGAAAATTAACTTAGCAAAGGTCACATGAGGATGATTGCTATCCAATGTACTGCTTTAAACATAAATTTATTTAGTCTTTTGTAGTCATTTTTATTATTAGCCCGAAAGCACATTAATTAATTCATGTAATTATATATGTGTTGATAATTAATAATTATATATATCATTAACATGATGACACTGACAACTGAGGGGGCACCGGGAAAAACAATATTCTTTTAAATTTAGAAAATAAATAAATAAGAAAAAATGTGGAACATTAACAACCATCGATCTTATTTTCTGACTCTCTTTCTCTTTCTGCAAAAAAAATTCTCCATTATTGGTTGTACTCCACTTTTTGAGTTGGTGATACTGAGTTTCTGGCTTGTAGCCATCATTTGATTATGGTGTTCTTCAGTTGTTTGTGGGTACTTGTACAAGGAGAAATATGAAAAGTCACACAAGATATGTTTGCAAATTTCTGTTTCATGGTACATTTTTCAGAACTGATTGAATTTTATTTCTTTCCGTTATTGATCGCTAATTCAGTGGGCAAAAGCTCTTCTTTAATTCTCTCAAATATATGTCACTACTACAAAAACACAGTTTGTACACGGACGAAGAATGATGAAGCTACACGAATTTGGAACCGTGTGCAATGTTAGAGTGTAGGAATGTGCAACCATTTACACACGGATAATTATCCGAGTATGATTATACTAATTATACACGGATTATTCAAAAGACATGTGTGGAAAACCTCCCACAGTACATCTTATCGCAAGAGAGCTACACGGATTTTTAACTTAATCTCCGTGTAGGAATACTCTTCCTACACGGATATTAACTAAATATCTGTGTAGCTCTCTTAACCTTCCTACACGGATATTAATTAAACAATCCGTGTAGGAAGGGATTCCTACACGGATATTAAGTTAAAAAAATTATGTAGGAAGGTCATGAATTACTAATATTTTATTCTTACCTCTTCCTACACAGATTTTGTTTAAATATCCGTTTAGGATTGTTCTATTTTATTTATTTATTTTTTGCTAGTCTCCACTTTTGCTAGCCAATAATATATATTTTAGATTGAATATACATAGCCTTTTGCAAAAATAAATACATAGTATTTTACAAAAATAAATAGATAGTATTTTGTATATACATATAGCCTTTTGCAACATATATATATACATAGCATTTTGTACATGCAATCCCATGTGATTCAACATATAACATATACTTCTCAAGATCCAATACAATATTTTGTATGAAAATTATGTCATTACCACTTAGTAGCCATGTAATCAAGGTTTGGCCCAAATTTGGGTAAGTTGGGCGGCAGTTGCCAAAACTCATGGTCATGATCTAGTTTAGGACGAAATTTCATGCATACTAAAATGTATTAGAACCAACATATCAAAAAAAAAATTGCATATGATCCATAACATGATGTCTCTTGATTAAAGGTCTCCAACAATATTGCATCTCCAATGTAAATAACAAGATTCAATATATATGTGCATATACACATACATAATAGAGAATAAAAAATTCTCAATTAAAATTTTCGTTCAAAATTATAAGAAAATATTTATACAAAAATTAATTGAATCTGTATAGCTTTTCTACGAACCACTGAAAATTAATTTCATAAAAAAAATTAAACATGTAAGCACCCGAAATTAATTGAATCTGTATAACTTAAGAGGACAGCACTGGCACGAGAACTCTAAGGGAGGGTGGCGAAGAGATAGCAACCAACAGTGGCGAGGAGGACAGCAATCAAACTAAACCCTAAGAATCCGACCCACTAATAATTATTTTATATTATTTTATTAATATTTATTTATTGTATTAAATTGAAAGATTATGCATACTTTAAATGAATCCGACCCACTAATAATTATCAAAATTATAAGAAAGCGTTACCAAACAATTGTGGGGACAAAAACACCATTCTTCGCTCAAAAATTATAAAATTACCCTTTCCTCTTCTTTTGAAGCAAACTTTCACTGCAAGTTGGTCTCTCCTTCTCTCTTGCTCTCTCTCTCTCTCATCTCCTCTTCTCCTCCGCACCCCCTCCCCTCTTTCTCTCTCTCTCAAGGAGCTTTTATTTTATGGTATCTCTCTCTTTTGCTATGTCGTGGTTTTCTTATTTATATTTTGTATGCAATATTCTAGAGAGGATTACTGAACAAACAAACAATAGAATATTTTGTTAAACTGATGTTGATGTCTAGTAGCTAAGCTCTTGTATTAGGTTTTATGAACCAAAATAGAGCTTGATCTAATCTTAGATTTCTTTCCTTGTTTAATAAACCAATTATTCAGGTTTTTTGTAATATTTTTTATGGGAATTGCTGGTTTATAAATAGTACATGATATAGATAGGCAGAAATTGATGGACATAATAGCAAGAACAAATTTTTAAAGTTTACCTTTTTAGGACCAAAATTCAGAGCAATCTATTCATCTATTAGTTAAGTGACCGATTATGTATTTGATAGTTATTATACTTCACATTTGTTCTAATCTTAATCGGAATGCTTGGGTTAGGATTACATATCTGGAATTTGCTTTGGTTTTGGTTTTCAATAACCTGGAGTCTCCTTTTTTGGTTCGACGAAAAGATGCATAAAAATTAGAGTGAAAAAATAATGAAAAATGGTTTTACCGTTTTTAAGTCTACATGAAATTTAATGCAGGTCAATGGCAAACGTCTTCCAACCACATGTCGTACTGGATCTAAACCCGATCTCCTTTGCGCCACCTAATATAACTGCATCTGTACCAAATGGAAAAACTCACAGTACAAAAAGAGTTAATAAGAACAGCAAAAGATCAAAAGTGAATGAGGAATCACCCTCTGTCGTAACTGAGTCAAAAAAGGCAAGGAAACTGAAGACTGACAAGGGTTCAACATCTTCTTCATCTGTGTCCAAACGACCGGATTGGCTTCCGGAAGGATGGACTGTCAGTGAGCGCGTTAGAGCAGGAGGAAAAAACGCTGGCTTGAAGGACAAGGTTTAAATCGTTTTCCCATCTATGTTATTTATGTATTAGTATATGGGAATTTATATTTTTCAAGAACTTAAGTGTATGTTGTAAGTTCCTTTGTAATAGTGATGCAGTTTTGTTTTTTAATGTAGTAAAAATTGATTATGTCAGTTATGTCATTAGAAAATTTGTCATCCTTTATGTGTCTTTAAAATTGAATATCATGATTATAAAGACAATTTTATTATATGATAGTTCCAAATTGTCTGTGAACCTCATATACCACTACATGTATCTGCACCAAACAAGAGTTTCAGAAATATTGTCTGCGGATTTACCTCGTTCTATAAACTTGCAATTTCAGATTCCATTTCAGCCCGTCCACCTTTCTATATTACTAAATTTTTATTGTTATTGACAAACAAAGGCCATTGCTAACATTTCTTTTCTTTTCTTGAAATTTCAGTATTATATCGAGCCAGGTATGGGCAAAAAGTTCCAATCCAAAGTAGAGGTGCGCCGACACCTTGGGTTATTGTAGGATGCTCCTAAGCCAAATGAGAAAGCAATTCTCCGAAAGCAAAGGTCAGTTGCCAAAATTCATGGTTATGATCTAGTTTAGGACGAAATTTCATACATACTGAAACGTATTAGATCCAATATATCAAAAAGAGAATTTGCATATGATCCATAACATGATGTCTCTTGGTTAAAGGTCTCCAATAATATTACATCTCCAATGAAAATAACAAGATTCAATATATATGTGCATATACACATACATAATAGAGAATAAAAAATTCTCAATTAAAATTTTCGTTCAAAATTATAAGAAAATATTTATACAAAAAATTAATTGAATCTGTATAGCTTTTATACGAACCACTGAAAATTAATTTCGTAAAAAAAAATTAAACATGTAAGCACCCGAAATTAATTGAATCTGTATAGCTTAAGAGGACAGCACCGGCATGAGAACTCTAAGGGAGGGTGACGAAGAGATAGCAACCTACCAAAATCCTAAGAATCCGACCAACTAATAATTATTTTATATTATTTTATTAATATTTATTTATTGTATTAAATTGAAAGATTATGCATACTTTAAATGAATCCGACCCACTAATAATTATCAAAATTATAAGAAAGCGTTACTAAACAATTGTGGGGAGAAAAACACCATTCTTCGCTCAAAAATTATAAAATTACCCTTTCCTCTTCTTTTGAAGCAAACTTTCACTGCAAGTTGGTCTCCCCTTCTCTCTCACTCTCTCTCTCTCTCACTCTCTCTCTCTCTCATCTCCTCTTCTCCTCCGCCCCCCCCCCCCCCCTCTTTCTCTCTCTCTCAAGGAGCTTTTCTTTTAAGGTATCTCTCTCTTTTGCTCTGCCATGGTTTTCTTATTTATATTTTGTAGGCAATATCCTAGAGCGGATTACTGAAAAAACAAACAATTAATAGAATATTTTGTTAAACTGATGTTGATATCTGGTAGCTAAGCTCCTGTATTAGGTTTTATAAACAAAAATAGAGCTTGATCAAATCTTAGATTTCTTTCCTTGTTTAATAAACCAATTATTCAGGTTTTTGTAATATTTTTTATGGGAATTGCTGGTTTATAAATAGTACATGATATAGATAGGCAGAAATTGATGGACATAATAGCAAGAACAATTTTTTAAAGTTTACCTTTTTAGGATCAAAATTCAGAGCAATCTATTCATCTATTAGTTAAGTGACCGATTATGTATTTGATAGTTATTATACTTCACATTTGTTCTAATCTTAATCGGAATGCTTGGGTTAGGATTACATATCTGGAATTTGCTTTGTTTTTGGTTTTCAATAACCTGGAGTCTCCTTTTTTGGTTCGACAAAAAAATGCATAAAAATTAGAGTAAAAAAATAATGAAAAATGGTTTTACCGTTTTTAAGTCTACATGAAATTTAATGCAGGTCAATGGCAGACGCCTCCCAACCACATGTCGTACTGGATCTGATCCCGATCTCCTTTGCGCCACATAATATAACTGCATCTGTACCAAATGGAGAAACTCACCGTACAAAAAGAGTTAATAAGAACAGCAAAAGATCAAAAGTGAATGAGGAATCACCCTCTGTCGCAACTGAGTCAAAAAAGGCAAGGAAACTGAAGACTGACAAGGGTTCAACATCTGCTTCATCTGTGTCCAAATAACCGGATTGGCTTCCGGAAGGATGGACTGTCATTGAGCACGTCAGAGAAGGAGGAAAAACCGCTGGCTTGAAGGACAAGGTTTAAATCATTTTCCCATCTATGTTAGTTATGTATTAGTATATGGGAATTTATATTTTTCAAGAACTTAAGTGTATGTTGTAAGTTCCTTTGTAATAATGATGCAGTTTTGTTTTTTGATGTAGAAAATTTTTTACATCCTTTGTGTTTCTTTAAAATTGAATATCATGATCATAAAGACAATTTTATTATATGGTAGTTCCAAATTGTCTGTGAACCTCATATACCATTACATGTCTCTGCACCAAACAAGAGTTTCGCAAATATTGTCTGCAGATTTATCTCGTTCTAAAACCTTGCAATTTCATATTCCATTTCAGCCCGTCCACCTTTCTATATTACTAATTATGTATTGTTATTGACAAACAAAGGCCATTGCTAACATTTCTTTTCTTTTCTTGAAATTTCAGTATTATATCGAGCAAGGTATGGGCAAAAAGTACCAATCCAAAGTAGAGGTGCTCTGACACCTTGGGTTATTGCAGGATGCTCCTAAGACAAATGAGAAAGCAATTCTCCGAAAGCAAAGGTCAGTTGCCAAAACTCACGGTTATAATCTAGTTTATGACGAAATTTCATACATACTAAAATGTATTAGATCTAACATATCAAAAAGAGAATTTGCATATGATCCATAACATGATGTTTTTTGGTTAAAGGTCTCCAACAATATTGCATCTCTAATCAAAATAACAAGATTCAATATATATGTGCATAGATGCATACATAATAGAGAATAAAAAATTCTCAATTAAAATTTTCATTCAAAATTATAAGAAAATATTTATACAAAAAATTAATTGAATCTGTATAACTTTTATACGAACCACTGAAAATTAATTTCGTAAAAAAAAAATAAACATGTAAGCACCCAAAATTAATTGAATCTGTATAGCTTAAGAGGACAGCACCAGCACGCTAACCCTAAGGGAGGGTGGTCAAAAGATAGCAACCCACAGTGGCGAAGAAGACAGCAACCAACCAAAATCCGACCCACTAATAATTATTTTATATTATTTTATTAATATTTATTTACTGTATTAAATTGAAATATTATGCATACTTTAAATGAATCCAACCTACTAATAATTACGAAGTAGCATAGTCACTGTATCTTTAGTTATTTTAAATATTTGTTCATTGTATCAAAATTATAAGAAAGCGTTACTAAACAATTGTTGGGAGAAAAACACCATTCTTTCACTGCAAGTTGGTCTCTCCTTCTCTCTCTCATCTCCTCTTCTCCTCCGCACTCCACCCCCCCCTCCTCCTCTCTCTCTCTCTCTCTCTCAAGGAGCTTTTCTTTTAAGGTATCTCTCTCTTTTGCTCTGTCGTGGTTTTCTTATTTATATTTTGTAGGCAATATTCTTGAGAGGATTACTGAACAAACAAACAATAGAATATTTTGTTAAACTGATGTTGATGTCTAGTAGCTAAGCTCCTGTATTAGGTTTTATAACCAAATTAGAGCTTGATCTATCTTAGATTTCTTTCCTTGTTTAATAAACCAATTATTCAGGTTTTTGTGATCTTTTTTATGGGAATTGCTGGTTTATAAATAGTACGTGATATAGAAAGGCAGAAATTGATGGACATAATAGCAAGAACAAATTTTTAAAGTTTACCTTTTTAGGACCAAAATTCAGAGCAATCTATTCATCTATTAGTTAAGTGACCGATTATGTATTTGATAGTTATTATACTTCACATTTGTTCTAATCTTAATCGGAATGATAGGGTTAGGATTACATATCTGGAATTTGCTTTGGTTTTGGTTTTCAATAACCTGGAGTCTCCTTTTTTAGTTCGACAAAAAATGCATAAAAATTAGAGTAAAAAAATAATGAAAAATGGTTTTATCGTTTTTAAGTCTACATGAAATTTGATGCAGGTCAATGGTAGACGCCTCCCAACCACATGTCGTACTGGATCTGATCCTGATCTCCTTTGCGCCACCTAATATAACTGCATCTGTACCAGATGGAGAAATTCACAGCACAAAAAAGTTAATAAGAATAGCAAAAGATCAAAAGTGAATGAGGAATCATCCTCTGTCGTAACTGAGTGAAAAAAGGCAAGGAAACCAAAGACTGACAAGGGTTCAACATCTGCTTCATCTGTGTCCAAACGACCGGATTGGCTTCCGGAAGGATGGACTGTCATTGAGCACGTCAGAGAAGGAGGAAAAACCGCTGGCTTGAAGGACAAGGTTTAAATCGTTTTCCCATCTATGTTATTTATGTATTAGTATATGGGAATTTATATTTTTCAAGAACTTAAGTGTATGTTGTAAGTTCCTTTGTAATAATGATGCAGTTTTGTTTTTTTATTATGTCAGTTATGTCATTAGAATATTTGTCATCCTTTGTGTTCTTTAAAATTGAATATCATGATCATAAAGACAATTTTATTATATGGTAGTTCCAAATTGTCTGTGAACCTCATATACCACTACATGTCTCTGCACCAAACGAGAGTTTCGCAAATATTGTCTGCGGGTTTACCTCGTTCTAAAACCTTGCAATTTCAGATTCCATTTCAGCCTGTCCATCTTTCTATATTACTAATTATGTATTGTTATTGACAAACAAAGGCCATTGCTAACATTTCTTTTCTTTTCTTGAAATTTCAGTATTATATCGAGCCAGGTATGGGTAAAAAGTACCAATCCAAAGTAGAGGTGCGCCGACACCTTGGGTTATTGTAGGATGCTCCTAAGCCAAATGAGAAAAGCAATTCTCCGAAAGCAAAGGTCAATTGCCAAAACTCATGGTTATGATGTAGTTTTGGACGAAATTTCATACATACTAAAACGTATTAGATCCAACATATCAAAAAGAGAGTTTGCATGTGATTTATGACATGATGTTTCTTGGTAAAAGGTCTCTAACAATATTGCATCTCCAATGAAAATAACAAGATTCAATATATATGTGCATAGATGCATACATAATAGAGAATAAAAAAATTTCAATTAAAATTTTCGTCTAAAATTATAAGAAAATATTTATATAAAAAATTAATTGAATTGGTATAGCTTTTATACGAACCACTGAAAATTAATTTCGTAAAAAAAAATTAAACATGTAAGCACCCAAAATTAATTGAATCTGTATAGCTTAAGAGGTCAACACCGGCACCAGAACCCTATAGGAGGGTGGCGAAGAGGATAGCAACCAACAGTGGCGAAGAGGACAGCAACCAACCAAAACCCTAAGAAAAACTAATTTCTTCAATAACCCAACAATGGTAAAGAAAAATATATATACACACATGACTAACCTTAGCAAGATAGAGAGGGGAAATACAAATTTCGAAGATCTCATATCCCTCTTTGTGCGTAAAAATCAAACCAACATTCAATACAGAGAGAGAGAGAGAGTAATATTAATTGATCAAAACGGCGCTCGAAGAAAAGTATTTTATTTCATTAAAACCCTAACAAATTTTTTCTACACGGATATTTACCTATAAATCCCTGTTGCTCTCTCAACATATCTACACGGCTATTTAAATAAAAAAAATCGTGTGCAAAAGACATTCCTACCCGGATATTTTATTAAATATCCGTGTAGCTCTCTCACCATTTGTACACGGATATTTAATGAAATATCCGTGTATAAAAGCTTCATTTCCACACGGACACTGATTTTTAAGTTAATATCCGTGTAGGATTCTTACAGATATTTTGCACATTGAAAAATTCATATTTCATACACGTTTTTTTTTTAAATAGAGAAAATCCGTGTATGAGGTACAGTGTAGGAAGTTTTTTTTTTGTAGTAGTGTGTCCAAATAATAGTATGGTTTGCACCTCTTAGTTTTGTTTGCATTTTGGCGGGAGAGAGTAATTGACTTTTGTATTTCTCGTTGTTGTTTTGCCAAGGAACTGAGAGTAGGTTCGATGCCCATCGGACCTACCTTTTTTGATGGGTGAAATGACCATCAGATTTGCATTAAGATTCGTGCGAACTCATTAAAATCCATGTAAGTATTTTTCAGTTGCCATGCGCACAAATCTCAATGATAATCGGACAGTGTTAGAGCTAATTGAACCTAAAAGTAAGTCCGATGGGCATCGGACCTACTCCTATCTCTTTGCCAAGAGGTTGGTGGAATTGGAAAGAGTAAAAACTTTTCTACTCTTAGGTAAGAACAAAACAAACCTGGATTGCTCGTTTGTGTGAAGTAAAGTAGAGTAGAGGAAAAATCTAAAAATTATGGTTAAAAATTACTGTTTCAATACAGTGGTTTGCCTGGAAATAGGTTTTTTGTGCGGAGATCAGATTGAAAGAGGAAAAGACAAGATTTAATAATTAAAAAAAATGTATTAACTGTCAATTCAATTTTTATAAAAGTAGCTATATAAAAAGTTTTAAAAATAAAAACGGATACAAGAAATTATTTTATGTTTTTGTGAATATTTTGAATATTACGGTATTTTCATAGAGATATTGACAATTTTAGAATTTCATAGAGATATACATTGACACGCTACATTTTGTCCCAAAAAAAATACTCAGCATCTTAACAAAAAAAATTAACAGAATAACATAGAAATAAAATAAATTTTGTTAGTAATAGTACTTCCGTTAAAAATTGTTTGAAAAATAATGATGTAATTTGACATGTTTTATAGTTATATTATAGTTCAATATATTTTTATTAAACAATTATGCGATTAAGATATACAAATTAAAAAAAAAAGATTATCTATTTCGTTATTCAATACTTTTACTCCCTACCCAACTTCTAATTGAAGGAAAAAAGTCCAAAAACAAAATGGATCAATCAAGTCCTGGATCATTCTTGGATACGGGTAAATAATTTTGTTGGATCCGAGCCACTAATGCACTAATGATTGAAATGTGTCATTGTTAGCTATATACTTTTTTTCTTTTGATATTTGTTCACTATATCAAGTTGAAGGTTCACTTCATCTAGTATGGAATTGAATGTATCTTATTATGCAAATTAAATGATATTTGCATTATCCGTTTTAACCTGCTATAAATCTCAAAGCAGATCCCTTATCTTTGTATATAGCTAGGTATCAAAATTTCTTTGGCTCGGCTGGGAGTTATTCATCATGCCCATGATCATTCTGTGGTACGGGTATATTTTATATAATCGGATTCGAGCCACAAATGATTGCTAGGTGGCAATGTTTATTGTATTTATTTTGATTGTATTTGTTCATTGTATCAAATTGAAGGGTCATAAATAATTTAATCGGATTCCATTAAAAATTGCGACCTGGCATTGTTCATTATATCATTTTTTCTATTGACATTTATTTATTGTAAAAAATTAAAGGGTAGTACATAATTAAATTGGATCTGACTCACTAATGATTTCTACATGACATTGTTCACTGTATCTTTTATTCATTTTTCTATTGACATATGTTCACTGTATCAAATTAAAGTGTTGCACTAATTTAATTGAATCTGACCCTCGAATATTGGCAACATGGTATCAGTCATTGTATCTTTCATTTATTGTTTTGTATCAAATTGAAGCATTGTACATAATTCAATTGGATCCGACCCACTAAAGGTTGCAATGTGGCATTGTTCACGATATCTTTTTTTTTCTTGTTGATATTTGTTCACTAAATCAAATTGAATGGTTGCACAAAATTTAATTGGATCTGACTGACTAATAATTATGGTATGGCGTTGTTTTTCTAATGTCGTGTTTGTTCACTATCAAATTGGAGTGTTCTACATAATTTAATTGGATTTGATCCACTAATGGTTGCAATGTGGGATTGTTCACTATATATATTTTTTTTCTTTTTCTATTAACATGTGTTCATTTAATAGCAAATTGAAGAGTTGTACATAATTTAATTTATTCAACCTACTAATAGTTTTTACATGACATTATTTATTTTATATTATTTTATTAATATTTATTTATTGTATTAAATTGAAAGATTATGCATACTTTAAATGAATCCGACCCACTAATAATTACGATGTGGCATAGTCACTGTATCTTTATTTATTTTAAATATTTGTTCACTGTATCAAAATTATAAGAAAGCGTTACTAAACAATTGTGGAGAGAAAAACACCATTCTTCGCTCAAAAATTATAAAATTACCCTTTCCTCTCCTTTTGAAGCAAACTTTCACTGCACGTTGGTCTCTCCTTCTCTCTCGCTCTCTCTCTCATCTCCTCTTCTCCTCCGCACCCCCCATCCCTCTCTCTCTCTCTCAAGGAGCTTTGCTTTTAAGGTATCTCTCTCTTTTACTCTGTCGTTTTCTTATTTATATTTTGTAGGGAATATTCTAGCGAGGATTACTGAACAAACAAATAATAGAATATTTTGTTAAACTGATATTGATGTCTGGTAGCTAAGCTTTTGTATTAGGTTTTATAAACCAAAATAGAGCTTGATCTAATCTTAGATTTCTTTCCTTGTTTAATAAACCAAATATTCAGGTTTTTTCCTTGTTTAATAAACCAAAATAGAGCTTGATTCGACTTGTACATAATTTAATTTAATTGTGTTCCCGTCAATAAGTATTATTTCGAGTCCAATTGAGCATGAAAACAATTAAGGTCGTCCGAGCGTCAAGATTATTCACTTAATGCAGTTATAACATTCATGCTCCAAAAATCCAAATTAATCAGTTGATCAAGTCTACTTCGAAGAACCCACCAGCTTTCTCCTCTTATCTGATGACCAAGATCTAAATTGACCCCTCAAAGTTGTTCTTCCAATCTCTCCTTTCTCCATACACAAGGAATTTCATTTTGGCGACCAATTTGACCTTCTCCTTTCTTTCGTGCACATTTCTCATTTTCTTGAATTTTCTGTTTGATCTTCGAATGGCTTGCGAAGTTGATAATATGTTTAATTAAGTGTGGAGAACATGCACCAAACAAAATATCAATGAACGGTTTTCATGAACTGTGCCCAGGATGAAAGTAAGAGTTCAGCCACTTTTAAATTGGTCATGTTTCACACTTGAACACTGCACATCTATACCAAAGGGACTATTCATGGGACCCACTTTCAGGTTGTGTGAGAGAGCCCCCTTTTTAAATTGGTCATGTTTCTTTCTTCTCTTTCACCCTTCCATCTCCAGTTCAAGGACACTGCAATTCTTCATTTTTGCTGATTGAATATTCGGCCCAAGTTCAATTCTTTAGGGCCCATTCAAGCTTGTCCCTTCTCCAGCCCAAGAACGGAGGCATTTTTTTTTTCAATTTGCTTTCTTACTCCTTTTGATGTGCTAATAATTTTCATTATTTCGGGTCCGATCTGATTCTTCTTTCGTACCCTAGTTTTCTTCTTCTCCTCTTTTTTCAGGGGTCAATAATACTTTTTATAGGAAAGGGGTATGAACATGGTACTAAAATAGTTATAATTGTTGGATTATAGAAGAGTAAACAGAGGAAGAAACATAGACACAAATAATTTTTCTCTTCTTGATCATTAATTTGATTACAACATGCTGAATTTATAGCCCTACAACTTAAATTCGGATCATCTAAATTTAATCAGTACCCCACTACCTTATTCTAAACTTAATACCCACTACCTATCCTTCTAATACAAGCAGTCCCCAAAATGGAACTAGACCAGCACCTATCCTGCTATTACCAACCGTACCTTCATGATTAATTATAGAACCCACTAACTCAACAGAACTCTAAATATCTAAACCCACTAATCCCACTAACACACGTTCATGCTTCTAAAAACAACTACAACAGAATTCTAAATAGAGAAACCTAATTTTGGATCAACTTTCAACAATAATGGCATGTAATTCTGGCCCTATTGTAGTTCTAGGTATTTTGATATGTTTCCTACTTTTATGCTCATTTAGGGCTTGTTCGGCTGCAGCCAGAGAATAGGAATGGGCACAAGAACGCGTGAATAGTAAACTGTGTGTTACTGTTCACATGGGGAAAAAAATTCAGTTGAACTGAATTTTTTTCCCCACGTGAATAGTACAAGCGGGCTGGCAGTCTAACATGCCTTTAGATACTGAGCAAATTCTGGCACTATTGTATGACTCTATGTTTCTTAATGAAACGGGCACTTGCGCATTATGACTCATCAGATCTCTTCTTTTATTGATTTGATCACGACATGTCCATCCCTCACCTATGCCATATTTGTCAACTAACTATTTCCCATCGGGTCAATCTTGTTCAAACTAGTATATTGTAAAAATGCTCACGACTAAGAGTAAATCGAAACATGACACCTGCTGTTAGTCTTGTCATGCTTAACCAACAGTGTCGATTCTATATTCATTGACGTTGGTACTTCTCTATGTTAAGCTTTGACCAAAAAAGTGGTGAAACAAAGTAAAACAAGAGCTCATCTTTCTTTTTCACATTTACAAACTATTAGAATTTGTCATTTTCTTCATTTGAAATTCTGATAGAAAATCAAATTCTGGGAACAAAATGGGTTATCTTATAGTTTTTGAAATGAAAATACAATCAAAACCAAACAAAAAGAATCTCCTGTTTTTATATTTTTACAATACAAAGGCACTATATATAGAAAATCTACACATATTCTTCAAATCTAATTGTCAGATAATTAATAGGCATGTTGCTTTTAACAACAAGCCAACTATTTCTATCTTCCTGGAAGTAGCATCCATATATGTTAAATTAAATATTTAAACAAAGAAATTCAGTTGCAGAAAGAATTATCTGACAATGGGACCTGGGTCAGATATGTCACCTGTTGAAGCAATCTCGAAAGCGCTATCGTCACTAACATCGGTTACTAAGTTATCTGTACTGCTTTCATTATGCATTTTCTCTGTTGGGAATTCCAAATACATGCTCTCCTTGAGCTCAGAAACAACTGCATCCATTGCGGGCCTCTTAGATGAGGTGGGTTCAGTGCACCTACATGCTAGATCCGTAACCTTCCATATTGAGTTTATGTCATACTCCTCTTGCATTCTAGGGTCCACTATGGTTTCAATATTTCCTCCCGATAATTTTTCACGCACCCATTGTACCAAGTTATCCCCTTCTAATCCCACGTTAGTAGGGGACTGACCTGTGACGATCTCCAATAGAACAACTCCAAAGCTATAAACATCGCTTTTTCCACTTAGTTGATTTGACGAATAGTACCTGAAGATGCATGAAATAATTTTTCTCTTTAAAGGGAAACATTTTTTTTTCTCTCCAAAAGCAAAGAAATGAAAATATTTAAACTCTTAACAAAATTGAAAAAACATGTACTCAAACCTCCCACCCTTCCAATACATAAACACATTATTGTTATTAATAAAAATTAAGATGAAAACATTCCCCATTTATAATATGTAAGGATGGTCATAATAGTATTTTGCATTGAAGTTGTAATGTTAGGCAAGACAACAACAACACAACAAAACAAAACAAAAAAGACAAAATGTAATAGTGACACAGAGATCTCACTCGGGATCAAGATAACCAGGAGTGCCTATTACTTTTGTCGAAACATAACTGATTGCATCACTTTCAAAAGCCCTCGAGAGCCCAAAATCTGCAATCTTCGCCTCAAAATTTGCATTTAAGAGAATGTTGCTGGCCTTGACATCTCTATGGATAAGTGGTGGATTACAAGCCTTATGCAAATACTCCAATCCTTCATTGCATTTGTTTAATCATCCAACATATTATTTTCTTGTAAATATTTCAATCAACTCAAAATGTTCTAAATACTTAGAATATATATTTTATTTGTCCCTTGATATAATTATTGAGCCTGCTTGTTATTTATAATTTAATTACATGAGATGGAAAAAATTTCATTGAAGTAATGCAAACCAAAAGTTCTAGTCAAGAGCAAGGCACTCTGATTTAATGAGATTCAAAATATTTTTTAACTGTCAATAGACGTAACATATTGAGCTTTTTTTCTGATACGTATTATTCAAAATAAATTGAGAAAAATTACAGCAATAATTTACTAGTTTTATTGTAGCTTTTAAGGCAGGTGTTATTGTAGCATACCTAGTGCAGATTGATATGCAATTTTAAGTCGCTGCTTCCAAGTAAGAGGCGTCACATATATATCTGATATTTTACAATGTTAGATTAAGATTGATTCATCAAAGACACAAAGATTTAGAAGCAAAGTTAAGATCAACAATAATCATATACCTTTGAGCTTTTCGTGAAGATTTCCTTCCTGCATGTACTCATACACAAGTGCCATGCAATTTTCTTCAATGCAGTAGCCTATTAGTGTAACCAAGTTCTTGTGATGAACTCTGGCCAAATGTTTAGCCTGTAAAAATTAATGATTAAATATATATTGAACTTACTGCCATGAAAGATTTTTAGATGTTGAACATTGTGTTATTATTTTGGTATAGCTTTCCTTGTAGCCACTATACCACCGATAGTTTCACAAGTATTTAAGCGGGTCATGTGTGTGTACCTCAGCCAAGAACTCCTTGATCCCTTGCGAGGACGAATTAGAGCGCATCTTAACTGCAACCTGAAATCCATCTTCTAGGTGGCCCAAATAGACACTTCCAAATCCTCCAGTGCCAATAATATTCTTAAAATCATTGGTGATATTCTTGAGATCATTGTAACTGAATTCACAATTATCAATGATATGAAAATCTCGTGCTGCTGCTTTCGGTTGATGGGAAATTGCTCCATCACTTCTAGCACTATCATTTGTCACTGGGCTTGATTGGTTATCTGTATATAAAATATTGGGACGTACAATTACATTTATTATTAAAAAGATGTATATAGAAACGGCATTTTGATGTAAGCAGTCAGGCACTTTTACACTAATTTAGAAATTCGAATTATGTTTTGAATTTTACTTATAGATCTGTCACTCCTGGTTAATTATAAGTAATTGCCTCTGTTTTTCAGTACTCAAATAGAAACCTAAAAAAGTGATAATTTCAATTCATATTAGATTAAGAAAATCAATACAGTATAGATATTGACATTTGCTGGTAATCATGCCTTAATGAACATCTATCATTTTAAGTTTCGTGGGTAACCTAAACTACACATTTGGCTTTGCTTTTAATATTTTCCTCATCTAAAATTAAAAAAAGTTTGGAGTGTATAGTGGCTTTATAATGCGCAGATTAATCTCACTTATCATCTGTAATTATAAAAGAGTGATGGCCGGCACTGATTTTTATTATCCAAGAAGAGAAAAAAGGATGTAAAATAGCAGAGCTTACATTTCCGCCTCAACCAATGGATACTCGCAACAACAACTGCAATAACAAACAACGGGACTACCACCGCAGTTGATATTATAATATTCTTCTTAGAAGAAGGAGACCGAGAAGGAGATGGAATCGGAAGATCCCCAAACCTAACACCCAAAATATTGAAGATTAAAATGCCAACATGGTTTATAGAGATTAATAAGCATTTTTTTTTTACTTTAGTCATCAATTAAACTTTATTTCTTTATATGAATGCTAACATTTAATGATGAAAGGGCTGAATAATTGTGATTTTAGAAAATAAACTCGGATCCCTTCAGCAATGAGTACCTAGTCGCCGGCTCTTCTTTCTCAATTGTTGAGATATGTTTTTCGTTTGCCTTCTCCTCAAATACATATCAGTGTTGAATCAAGCCAGTTATATAGTTCCTAATATTTTTAACTTCAACTAATTATATGTACGTAAATATATATATTTTGTGTCTATTTGTATATAAAAATGAAATAATAAATTATAAGGTTATCAATGAAAAAAAGCTGCACTCATGCATTCTGCAGCATATATGAAATAAAATAAGTAAAATAAAGTTGCACCTATACGTTAGGCTTCCATTTTGTTGTCTTTTCTGAAGCCCAAAAGGAAGATTGGTCGACATCTTGTTATTTCCTCTGATATCACTGAAAAATCAACAAAAGAAAATTATGAATTGATCTTTTATTTAGAACAGAAAGCCAGATATATTTTAAGGTAACTGTTAAAATGCATACAGGTACTCAAGAGCTGTTAATTGGTCTAGAGAGCTAGGAAGAGATCCAGATAAATCATTGCCAGATAAATCCCTGAAAAATTATGCAAGCAATACTTAGTGAACAGGTGCTATAAAATCATAAAACTGAATAGTTAATTAACATGTAAGCCATATGTTGTTGAAACAAACATTTCTCACAGAATAAATCAAATATGAGGTTACTTATTCTACCACAATCCACCAGAGGATCACTATCAACGACTTAAAATTCATAGTTAGATGTACTATTTGTAAGTTATTTTTCACCCAAAAAGTTATGCTCAATTGACTTATTTGTATCATTATGTCCTATCCTTCAGTGCAAATTTCACCTTTCAGCCATTTACTTGCCAAAACCTAAATTAGTATAATTTTTATTATGCTTAACAATATTTCAATAGTGGCAATATATATGAAATATAACAATACGTTTTATTAGTATAGTGTTTTCAACAAACAATATATTCCAAACGCTTCTAATTATTTTTTCCTACAAATTTTTTCATATAAAAACATAAGAGTAAGCCTTGGGTGCTATGGATAGTATACGGTCATCCGTGCTACGGTCTCAAAAATCTATTGAATAAATTTCAAACTTCAATTTAAATAGATCAGTAAATTGGTTATATAATGAACTTGTAGAATAATAATTTTTACTATTTTTGAAAAAATTTATCTATTTTTTTATGATTTATGTAATATGACAAAAAATGACTTAAAAAATAAAATAAAATTGTCAATATTTTAGGCCATTTTTTGCCATCTTTCATCAACCATAAAAAATAGTAAAAAAATCTCAAAAATAGTTAAAATTAGTATTCTACAAATTTATTATATAACCAATTTACTAAGCTACTTAAAATAAAATTTGAAATTTATACAATAGATTTTTGAAACCGTAGCACGGATGACCTTATGCCATCCTTAGCACCCAAGCCTTACTCAAAACATAATTAGTACTTGATCTTAGATTGAAGAAATTTACAGTGATACAAGGGCAACAAGATTTCCGAAGTAATAACTCAAAGGACCAATTAATCCACTAGATGATAAGTTCCTGAAAATGAAAAGATAGAAATATATATAGTTCATAAGTTGGGCTAATTCTCGCATTTCTCATAATTCCAAAAAAAAATATATATATATATGAAGAGAAATAGTTCACAGTTTTGTCTTGCCGTTTTTTTTATTAATAACATCAAACTCCTAAAATTTGAAAACATATCCCGACCGCTAACTTTGTCAGCATTCAGATTGGGCCGGCCCACTGTCAAAGTTAGCGGGCCGAAGCTAGTCCCGACGGGCGGACTTTACTAGCGGTCGCATTTAATTTTAGCATGTACCGTAGAGGAAGACTATCTCACCTAATTGAATCCAAAGATATCGTATTCAATTCCGTCTACAGCGTTTTATAATCTTGAATTGGACCCTAGTCTCTTGGTTAAAGAGCCCACAAAATAAACCATCAAGCCACCAACAACTTTCTCAAAAATTTCAAATTTTATAAATTACATACAAAGAAGCTTCGTATTTTTAAAATTTAAATTCATATAAATAATATTAGAAAATAAATATAATTCCTTATACTTTTTTTTAAATTTCAAATTAAAAAATACAATTACTTTCAATATTGTTTATATAATAAAATATTAATTTTGTGAAAAATAATATTATCTAAATATTATATAAAAATCATTCTTTATATCAATATCAGATAATTACTTTATATTTATGTTATTACTTTATATGAATAAAAAAGTTGGCTATAAATTTTTTTGAGAAAGTGGTTGGTGGCTTAATATGAAATAATTATATATATAAATACTTTAGTAATATATAATTTTATGTTAATATGAAATAATTACTTTATATAAAATTATATATTACTAAACAATTATTTAAAAATTATGTTCCTATAAATTTAAAAAATACAAAGTTTTGTTGTATATAATCAATAAAAATTGAACCTTTTCAAAAGTTGTTGATGACTTTTTGATGTGTTGACCCTCGTTCGAGTCATAGCAAATGACATAATTTTTCTTGTTTTCACAAGCTAGAAGTTAAAAAAAAATGATCATAAAACGCTGCAAATGTGATTCGAACCCGCTAACAAACGTACTTCAAAGTCAAATACTCTTCCACTAGACTACAATATTATATTTGTTTAAATTAAAAGCAACTGCCAATAAAGTCTGCGGGTAGGACCCATCTTCAGTTCCCTAACTTTACCGGCGGGCCGGCCTAATTTGGCCCACTAACAAAGTTAGAGGTCGTGCTGTTTTTCAGAATTTTGATGGTAGACCAGAAATTCAGAATTATTTTATATCATTAATAAAAAAAATCGGCAAGTATTTTACGATAAAAATAGGCATAACGAAAAGAGAAATGGACTGACAAGCCTGTGATCCTGGAAATGTTGGAGGAGTTCGAAGTACAGCTGACACCGGACCATATGAAATCTTTTGGAAGACAAGGATCACCACTCCACCCATTTTTAATCTGATGATCCTTCTTGATAACATTAATGGCAGCGACTGCAAGTAAAAGCAACATAAATACCTTAAAAAATCTAATCCTTGAGGTTTAATAAGACTAAATTTTATTATTTGATTTTGAAGATTTGCTCCCAAAAATTACCATCAGCGCCGTAAGTAGTGTCCCCCACAGGTGCAATTTTATACAGTTCGTATCCATTCAATAGAGGCGGAAGAGTCGAATTTGATGTAGCCACGAGCGAGGCATTATAATTAGTAAAACCTGACCTCTCCAGAGTAATCCTGTACCAAGTCTGGAGTATAATTGTGTCGTTTGCCTTAGCTCCATTGATAAATAGATCAAACTCCCTTTGACCAATCGACGACGTCTGGATCTCATAGAAGTGAAATATCCAATAATATCTAGAGGACTTGTCATCGACACTCCAATAGAGGTTAAGTGGTTGTTGGGTACTTGAAGTGGTGGCAGCAGTCTGCATCACTAGAGAGGGAGTCTCATCTGGGTCAGGTTGTATGGTGGAATTTGATGAGATCTCTGTTGTTCCGTTCAAGGTCTCAGTGAACCACCACCGGTCATACTTATCTTCAGGGTACCTGTTTTTGGTGCAAATAAATCAATGGTCATCCTTATCTTCAGGGTACTTGTTTCTTCTCTTTTTACTTTAATTTAAACTCATTCCATATTGTTCTTTCAGGAGCCAATAGTGATCGAATGTTTACTAAAGAGAACAAGTAAATTGGCAAAATGATTATAATTTGTAGAAATAGATCTTTGTACACAGACCTTATAAACGAACCAGATTTGCTTCCTCCTAAATTTATCCTCCGCAGCGAAATCAAAGATTGATTTGCATTCACCTCTTGATAAAGTTTCGAATTGAGTTGCCTAAAGTGTAACGTAGAGATAAAAGGATTGCCAAGATTCTTATTAACCAAACAAACTTCCCGGTAATCAGTGGTAGTCTTGACAATAATCTCAGGATAGAAAGAAGAAGATGCATTTACTGTAACCCAAAAGTTGACTCCCAAATAAATATCAAAAATAGGGGGTCTATCTAAGTTATCATAATTTGTGTAAATGAATGTTGCTCTTATAAGATACTGAAAGCCTGGTGTTAAGGATCTTATGGTGTAGCAGTTTCGAATTCCAGTGGGAAAACTTCTAACAGTTTGGAATACTCTAGGTAAACTAGTTGATATTTGGAAATTTACTCCAGTGTCGGTAAATTGCTCATCGGATACGTAAGTTAAATTTGTCCCGGGGTCAACATAGCTAGTGTTT
This sequence comes from Carex arenaria, assembly GCA_964058825.1. NCBI lineage: Eukaryota > Viridiplantae > Streptophyta > Magnoliopsida > Poales > Cyperaceae > Carex > Carex arenaria. Next base: position 100,549 of record CAXKVW010000751.1, read on the forward strand.
GAGGGAATCCCACAGTCAATACTCAGAAAACCTGTAAGAAGAAATCAATTAAGAACAAGAGTTTAACAATACACATGTGCCAGAAAACTCATGATTGAAAAAAGAACAATAGTTTAATGAACATTGAAATAATGCACATGCATAGAAGGAAATTACCATTAGCATCAAGCTGGCTATAAACTCCAAATGTAAATGAGGATATGATTACCAAAAAAATTAAGCTCCATAGAAGTACCATTATTCCCGACAAGAACTTTGGTGGGAGTTGATAATAATTTGTTTTGTAACACAACTCTCATCGTAATCTGATTAGTTTTAGAGAAATGGACTTGTTAAAGTTGCATTAAAAATAATAATTTGACTTGGACTAGCAAAAATTAAAATAAAACAATTAAGACCAGCTTTGTCCAGCCTGGCTGGCTGTAAATATGTCATTATCTGTTTGACTAATTAAATTTAAATAAAAACAATCAATCCGGACTGACTACCATTATTAATTAAATTGACAACCTACCCACTAAATGACAACGTAGTCCACATTATTAAATAATACCAACCAATTCTGACTGCAAAACTATCATTACTGATTAAATGAGATCAAAATCCACATTATTTATTTGACGGTGGAATTGTTGTGTAATAGAATTGTAAACGGAATGTGGCCTGTGGGTAATTTATTTCTTCAAAATGCTCATTTCATTATTTGTAAATGAGGAGGGATCAAGTTACAACAATAATTTTTTTCATTTTCAAAGTCTAAATCGTCGATCCAACTCATTCATTATGATTATCTAAATAAAATGTGCTTTCACATCAAATTTTATATTTTTTTTGAATTTTTTTACTATTTATTAAGATAGATACAAAAATTAGTTAAATTCAGACCATTGAATTTTGTACCCATCTTAATAAATAGTAAAAAAATTTTAAAAAATATAAAATTTGATTTGGAAGCACATTTTATTTAAATAATCATATTAAACGGTTTGGATCGAAGATTTGGACTTCGAAAATAAAAAAAAAAAAAACTATTATTGTAAATTTGTTGTAACTCAAAATTGTTGTAATTTGATCCCTCATTTTTGTAAATTTACTCTCTATATTTGTATACTAATTAATCATGTATCTACCATTCCTCACAAAACAATGTGCTATCAACTTTTTCAAAGATCGCAACATCCATGATGGCGATATTTACTGGATTGCGATAATTATCATTTTATATTTTCATATTTCATATTTTTTTTTTGCGGATGGTTGAATTAGTCAAAAGGGCGTGGCCGACAATACGTTGTTCAAAGAGCATTAAATATATGTAGCAATAATTAGATCTAGTGCCTAGCCGAAGGGAGATATCCATTATCTCCTTCAAAGAGCTTTTTGCAACTTTTCTAATAATCTCATTCCCTCCAGCTTTATCGTTCTCACCCATAATACAAATTACAAAAAACATTTAAATAATTAGCTATCTTTTATATGTCCATTTCAAAGAGAATAGAAAACTTTCGATCCTAAGAAAAAAAATACGCCATGATTATTGTTAGACGAAATCCATGTAGCTAGGTCATTAATAAGGTTTCAGAGGGCACGGAGAAATGTGAAAAATAATCTAATAATAATAAAATAATTGTTATACAAAATCCGGATATGTTCTTTAAGCAAATTTGGGAAGGCAACAAAATAAAGAAAAAAATAACAATTAACAAAACACAAGTAAATATCAGCAAACACGAACGATAGGCTCTAAATTCATTAAAAATACAAACAAACACACATAATATGTTACAATTAAATTAATTTTGGACGAATTTTAGGCGTAATTTTTTTGTATCTCTTTCGTTTTCCAGCAAATAAATATACGAGCTGGAAGATGCTTGTTTCTCTTTGCTCTTACCTCAAATGAGGCAAGGAATTAAGTGGCTTGTTGTTTAAAATAATGTTTTGAAAATACAATGGTCCATTGAGCGCACCTGGTTTTGACTCGAAGTCATTGAAATGAGGAGCGCATTCACATGGTGCTATCTAAAAACTCCAACTTGTACAATTAGAGTACGTTTGGAAGAACTTTAGAATAGCTAGAATAGTTACTGTTTAGAATAGTAAATAAGAATAGCTACTGTTTAATAACAGTACTATTCGGAATAGTGAAAAGATTGTTTGGATTGCATATTTGGAATAGAGTTTGGAGAGAATGAATAAAATAATAATTTGTGTTAGATTAAATATAATACAATTTAATATTAATTTAAATATTAAATGTAATATAATATTATTTTAAATACTAAATTAGTATTAAATAAAATATTATATTAATATAATATAATATTAATTTAAATATTAAATATAATATAATATTAGATTAAATGTTAAATGTAATATAATATTAATTTAAATATTAAATAAGTATTAAATAAAATATTAGATTAAATGTAATATAATATTATTTAAATATAATATTATTTTAATTATTAAATGTAATATAATATTATTTTAAATATTAAATTAGTATTAAATAAAATATTATATTAAATATAATATAATATTAGATGAAATATAATACAATATAATATTAATTTAAATATTAAATGTAATATAATATTAGTTTAAATATTATATTAGTATTAATATTGAAAGCAACAAATGCTATTCCATGTTTTTGTAAGAATAGCGAATAGCCGCTATTCTGGCTATTCCGAATAGCAAAAATGTCGTTTGGATGCAAATTGCTATTCCGAATAGGAGCTATTCTTAAATAGCTTACTATTCTAGCTATTCTTACACCATCCAAACATACCCTTAATCACTATTTATTGTAGAAGTTAAAACTACTTAACTAATTAAGTGAAGTGATGACTTGAACCTTATCGCACAAATTAAATACACTTAATTAATTAATCAAGTTAATCAAGTTATATTTAACCGCACAATTAAGCACTATCATATTTTTATTGACTTAAATCTTATCAAATAATATAAGCACTTTTAATTATTGTATATATCTTATTGCTATTATAACCAAGATAAACAAATGAAAAATGTCATAATTCCATCCGACTCACAAAATAGTCAATTACAATGAGTACGTACATCCAATAAATTTTTAAATTTATATATTTAGAGGATTGAGACTATTTCTCCCAAAATAGATATTTACAAATGAAAATCAATCTAATAGAGTGCAGACTGGAGATCCCAGACACTATATTTAATGGGAAAAATAAGCTGTTTGAAAAAAAAAAATTATGTAATCAAAATTTATGTCCATCCCTATTATTCAAAAGTTGTAGCAAACTAGGGAGAGTGTATGTCCAAATGATAATTAATTGTTCGTTATATATAGATGAACCCTAAAAATATAAAAAGTTGGACAGCATAAAGAAGGCAATATATATATGGATATCATTAATTTGATTTATTAATCGCTCTAAATTTTTAGCTGGAGTTAAAAATAACCAACAAATAAAAACGATTGTGTTGTGGAATATTGACCGTACTATGAAGTGAAAATCAAAGTTTGACACCGTGATGTGGTTGATTGATATTTACAAATTATAAAACAAATTAAGATATCTATGGAACTTTTCAATTTCGTTGATTTATTGCCTCTGTTTTATTTTTATTTTATTTTTATAAAAGGCAGGGACTGCCCATTCCATTAGGAAATAGAGTTAATTTACAATTTCATCAAAGATCCATCCAGTAAGACTCTGTATTATTATTTAATGAGTAATGATTTTGTCCCCCTCTATTTAGTCCCCTAAATGTCCCTCTAATATTAATTACCTATCTTATCTATTAATTATTGTTAATAATTAATTAGGCTTGGGAAGGAACCTATCCGAAGGCATTTGGATAGGATTTCTCTCCAAAGCCTTTATAGGCTGCACAAATGAAAAATATATATATTGAAGACGTATGGGCAATTTATCTAATCTTGATCAATTTTAATATATGTCATATTTAAAATATAGGAGATAAGTATGTTGTTTTCATTTTTTTTTTTAGACTTGCTACCAATAAATGGATATACCATCAGCACAAACAAAATTATAGAATGAATATTTTATATGTTTTAGTATGAATACTTGCACACTGAGGTATGAATACTTGAACGACGAAGCACCCGAAAGTACTTCATCATTGATCTCATTTGAAAAAGAAAATTACGTAAAAAATGTTCGTGGTTTTAAATTTGCAAAATTTATCACAGATCGTCATAAATATTGACGAGATTAAACGGAGAAAAAAAAATCACTTCCAAAAATATGTAAAAGATGGGTGTGTGACTAGAGAGAAAAGAAAGTTGATTTTCATTTTTTGGTTAAATATTTGATGTCTTAGGTATGAATATTTGATATATTATATAGGAATGCTTGCGCGCATAAGTGTTCATACATGTGCGCACCAGTTGTAATTTTTTTCAAATTTAAGTGGTCCCCAAGTAGTTATTATTTCTCCAAGTTAGTTAGTTAGGGAGACTTTACCTTTTTCAGTATGAATACTTTCAATCTTATAGTGTGAATACTTACATATCAATATAACTTTGGATTAGTATATTTTTTTCATTAGCATGTTTCTAAAGTAGTTTATTTTTTCTTTCTTTCTTACATATCAATATAAGTTCATATAGGAATGAATACTTTCTGTGGGTATAAATAATTGCGTGCATAGACATTCGCACTTATGCATAGTAGAAGTATGAATACTTTCCTCCATGTATATCAATACGTTCAAGCATCAAACAAATTAACTAATTAAAGTTACTTTAGAACATAACAATTCACACTTCAATCATTTACAACATAATAATTCACATTTCAATACATAAGTATGAATATTTTAAAGTTCTAGTATGAAAATTTATATGTTTTAGTATGAATACTTTGTAGTTTGAATATTTTCTAGTAATGATACTTTGTATTTTGAATATGTTATATTTTGAATATTTGCTGATATGTATATGCATACATTCAATGTTCTAGTATGAATATTTTATATGTTTTAGTATTAATACTTTGTAGTTTGTATATTTACTAATATTGATACTTTCAAAGTTATAGAATGAATACTTTATATGTTTTAGTATGAATACTTGAACGACGAAGCATCCGAAAGTACTTCATCATGGATCTCATTTGAAAGAGAAAATTATGTAGAAAATGTTCGTGGTTTTAGATTTGTAAAATTCCTCACAGATCGTCATAAATATTGATGAGATTAAACGGAGAAAAAAAAACACACTTCTAAAAATGTGTAAAAGATGGATGTATGACTAGAGAGAAGAAAAAAAGTTGATGTCCAGTTTTTTTGTTAAATATTTGATGTCATAGGTGTGAATACTTGATATATTATATAGGAATACTTGCACGCATAAGTGTTCATACATGCACGCGTCAGTTGTAAATTTTTTCAAATGTAAGTAGTCCCCAAGTAGTTATTGTTTCTCCAAATTAGTTAGTGGTCTCCATCGTACTTTATGAATAAGTTAGTTAGAAAAATATTTAGGAGATAGAATGGAAGGAACTATTAGTCGCTCCCTTATTTAATAACTAATGTAAGCATGTTGATACTGTTAGTTAGAAATTTGGTCACGATTTTATTAATATGATTGATTGTACAGGCCAACCAACCTATATTATTAACATCTCTTAGAACTTCTCAATTTGAGTTAATAATTGAGTAGTTGACAAATGACACCTTCTTCCTATTTAATTAACAACGGGTCAATGAATAATTGACCGTCTAAACATTATTGAAAATTAAAGTAGTGCTTGATGATTATTAAACGGTCCGGGCATGGTTATTGATCCTATTTATATTAGTGTGATGGGCCGAGTGTGAGCTGGGGAAAATAAAAATATATTTATATATTCAAATTATTCTGAACATGGACAAGTCTAAAATTAACTAACCGTGTGGTTCTTACTGAATTTTAATTAAGCTCTGTTCTAGAATTAGTAACTCCCAATTGTGAACAAGCCATATGCAAATACTTGAACTTTTTAATACAATGGGAAAGAAAATATATGTCATGTGAACAATGTGAACATCTTTTTGTAATTGTCAGAGAGGAGCTCAATCCGCCGAAATTTTTATTAATCGAAATTAAATAAACAAAATATTGAAAAAGAAGAAAGGATCTGAAAATTTTCAAAATATAAGTAGAATGGGTTAAATTATCCTGTCCCTCTTAATGATCAGAATCCCTCTTAAACGAACTAACAAAAACAAGGACCGTAATATCCCTCCTGTCCTTGAAATATGAATATAACTCAAGTCAACAAGGAAGGTATTCAACTTTAGCTTTGGGAGCATGTATTCAAGGACAGGAGGTATCTTACCGTCCCTATTTTTTTTTTTTTTTATAAGTTAGTGAACTGAGTGATTAAGAGGGATGGGATAATTTAGTCCGTTCTACTTATATTTTGAAATTTTTCAAATTCTCTCTTTTTTTTAATATTTTTTTATTTTATTTCGATTAATAAAAATTTCATCTCAATCCATGCATGAAAATTGATGGGCCCTAAATTTTATTGGGCTTTCATGAATCAGCTTTATTTTCAAGTTGTGGAAATTGGGCAGAGCATAGCAAGCTTTGACTAGGCATGATATTGTAATGGATCAAAAACATTTTTATGTTAATTATAATTTCACGAGGTATTTAAAATAAACATATTAAAATAAACATTAACTAAAATTTTTTGCAGTTAGGTACTTGTTGGTTTACTGTCTGATCCATGTAAAGATAAAATGAATTAAAGCATTGTGGGATTTACTTGTTTGATTTACAAGCTGATCCTTGTAAAGATGAAACAAATCATATGGATACTGAATTCTGCATGGAAAAGGGGGCGTTTTGATGGGTATCTGACCAAATTTTGTCAAGCATAATACTGCAAATATATGCGCATCGGACACCGCTGTTCCCTCAAGTATACTCATTGGCATCGACAGGTTTTGTTTGAGCCTTTTTCATCCATTGATAGTGTGGGACAAATTTAATGTAATTAATGCTGCAGGTTATCTTAACCGACCAGGGTCTTTATTGGCTCAGTAAAAAATACCAATCAGTTGCGCATAAGAAGTCGACACATCTTTTGTTATATTTATTTGACCACAACATATCCAACCCCTCACCTATGATTCATTTGTCACCTCAACTATTTCGCATTTGGTTATATTGCACAACTACAGCGTACCGGACACACGTGTCAACGCGTGCAACTATGGACACATCGGGATATGTCAACGCGTGCAACCATCCATGTTTGTGCCGTATTCTAGCAGGTAGTTGATTCTCATCTTTCTTTGTTCCTTGTGCAAGTTTTAAGAATGAAATGGGTTGTGTTATACTTTTTCAAATTAAAATATATAGAATCAAATAAAACAAAAAGATTCTCATGTTTTTTATATTGCAACAAGAAAAACACACTATGATCTTCAATGAGAATGAAATTTACAAAATCATACAATGAAGTACACCATCAAACCAAAGACACCAAACGCAATCTAACTTTGTGATAATAGCAAAAAATTGTCGAAAGGAAAAATAAGAAAGAAAACCTGTGGAAATGCTTCAAATCTAAATTGTCACAAACAATTAATACGCAAATTGCTTTTAACAACAAGGCATCTATTTACAAGTTCTAATAAGTGGTAGTAGCCATATATGATGAAGTAAACAACTGACCAAAGAAAGTTGCGGAAAAATTATCTGACACTGGGACCTGGCTCTGGCATGTCACCCATGGAAGCCCTCTCAAAAGCGCTATCCTGGCTAACATCAGTTACTTCGGAACTTTTTTCATTATGAGTTTTCTCAGTTGAGAATTCCAAATACATGCTTTCCTTGAGCTCAGAAACAACTACATCCATCGTTGGCCTCTTAGATGAGGTGAGTTCAGTGCACCTACATGCTAGATCCGTAACTTTCCAGATTGAGTTTATGTCACACTCCTCTTCCATTTTAGGGTCCACTATGCTTTCAATATTTCCTCCGGCTAGTTTGTCACGTGCCCATTGTACCAAGTTAGCTCCTTCTGAGCCCGCATTAGTAGGGGACTGACCTGTGACAATCTCCAATAGAACAACTCCAAAGCTATACACATCACTTTTTGTACTTAGTTGATTTAAAGAAAAGTACCTGAAGATGTATATGCACAAGTTTTACTACAATTTCAGTAAAAAAAAAACATTTGATATTTATATATGTAAGGCTGCTCATAATATTATTTTGCATTGTAGTTGTAAGTTAGGAAAACAAAAATTAAATTAAATTAAATTTAACATCAAAACAGAGATCTTACTCGGGATCTAGATATCCAAGAGTGCCCATTATTCTAGTTGAAACATAAATGACTGCAGTACTTTCAAAAGCCCTCGAGAGACCAAAATCTGCAAGCTTTGCCTCGAGATTTGCATTCAAGAGAATGTTGCTGGCCTTGACATCTCTATGGATAAGTGGTGGATTACAAGCCTTATGCAAATACTCCAATCCTTCATTGAATTAGATTAAAGATGTGTGTATATATATTATTTGGTTGTGTAATATTTTTGTATCAAATCAAAATGTTCGCAGTAAATAGGATTTATAATTTATTTATTCCCCAATTCAACACCTGCTTGTTTATTTTTCAATTGTTATTCAACGCACTATATTGAACTCTTGTCTCTAATATATTTGATTCAAAACGGAAGTAGACAAATATGTGTATAATTTACTATATTTCATTGTAGCTTATAAGGTACATGGTCTTCTACCGTACCTAGTGCTGATTGATATGCAATTTTAAGTCGCTGCTTCCAAGTAAGAGGCCTCACGTCATCTGCAATTTTAGAATGTTAGCCAAACATTGATTCTTCAAGGAAGCAAGATCAAGTACAAGTATAATAAATTTACCTTTTAGCTTTTCTTGAAGATTTCCTTCCGGCATGTATTCGTACACAAGTGCCATGCAATTTTCATCAATGCAATAGCCTATTAATGTGACCAAGTTCTTGTGATGAACTCTGGCTAAGTGATTAGCCTATAAAAAAATTATTAATATATACATATATTGAAATTACGACTTCATAGCTTTTCGTATATCCACCATACCACCAGTACTTCCTCAACTGTTTAAGTGGGTTATGTGTGCATAGTGATGATTACCTCAGCCAAGAACTCCTTAACCCCCTGAGAGGACGAATGAGAGCGCATCTTAACTGCAACTTGATATCCATTTTCTAGGAGGCCCAAATAAACATCTCCAAATCCACCTTTGCCAATAATATTCTTAAAATCATTTGTGATTCTCTTGACATCATCGTAACTGAATTGACGATTATCAATGATCTGAAAATCTTGTCCTTCTGCTTTCAGTTGAGATGAAATGTTGGCTTCTTCGGGTAGTATTGTATTTTTGCTGGCTTGATCATTCATCGGAGTGCTTGATTGAGAACTGTTTGCTGGCTTTGAGGCGATTGATTGGTTATCTGTATATAAAATATGGAGATGTACATTTCCATTAATTTTTAAAAGATGTATTTGCAAACAATTTTTCATTGTAAGAAGTCAGGCTATTATACACTAATATAGAAATGAGCATTGTGTTATGAACTTTGATTTGTAAATTATTGCATCTATTCTTTAGCAAAGTGAGAAGAAATTCATTAAACTTATGTAAATAAATGTAAGACACTTATAAGGACTGATGCTGGTTATGAAGACTTACTATCCATCTTGTAGGTATGGTGGGTAAACAAAATTACATATATCAGGCTTAATTTTTAAATTTTCCTCATAAAAAAAATGGTTGTAGTAAATCACTAGCTTAATAGCACAAATTAATCAACATATCATCTGTAATTATAAAAAATTGAGTGCACTAATATAGAAAAAGAGGATGTAGCAAAACAGAACTTACGTTTCCTCCTCAACCAAAAGACAGTTGCAACAAAAATTGCAATAACCATCAACGGGAGAACCACTGCAATTGATACTATAATATTCTTCTTAGAAGAAGTAGATGGAGAAGGAGATGGAATGATAATTATATCTCCATACCTAAAACACAAGACATTAAGGATTATCGTGCCGGCATGGTTTAAAAATGAATTAATTAATAAGCAAGATGTTTACGTTAGTCATGAAAGAAACTTTCTTTTTTAGTAAGAAACCTAACATGAAAAGATGGAAGTGCTTAATATTTGTGATTTGATTAAAAGAACTTGGATCCGTTTTGAAGTTTTATTTCATGTCTAATGCATAATATGCAATCCTTGCTTTCACATCTCGCTCGGAACTGGCAATGCATGCATGCCTCGTCACCAGCTCCTCTCTCTCAATTGTTGGGATATACATGTTTCTCGTTTGATTTCTCCTCAAATGAATAGTGTTAAACAATGCTAGTTGTATGTCGTACAACCACTTAAATTTATGTGTACTAAATTATATGTACGCATAGACACACACACATGTACACACACACACATATATATGAGGAGGGATCCGATTGCAACATATGCTTATAAGTCCCTTCTACGATTTCAAAATCCAAACATTCGATCCGAGCGGTTCATCATGATCTCCATATTAAAATGTTTTTGGAGACCAAATTTTAGATTTTTTTGGAAATTATTACTATTTATTTAAAATTTTCGAAAATCTCTATTTTAAATGGTCCAAAATTGTCTGAAAACAACAATTTTGTACACATGTTAATAAATACTAAAAAATTTCAAAAAAATATAATATTTGGTCTCCATGCTCAGTTTCATGTGGAGATCATGTAGAACAGTTCAGATCGAATGTTTGGAGTTTGAAATCACAAAAATGAATTATATATCAACTTGAGTTTATACGTTTATCAAAATGACATATTAATTAGAAGGTCACCAATGAATAAAATTTGCGCCCACTCTACAGATATATGAAAAAGGAAAAAAAGTGTTACCTATATGTTAGGCTTCCGTTTAGTTGTCTTTTCTGAAGCCCAAAAGGAAGGGTGCTCGAAATCATGTTATTTCCTCTTATGTCACTGAAAAATCAACAAAATAGTTATGAAATCCTTTTATTCAGAACAGAAACCGGATAAAACTTAACATCACTTTGGAATTGCTTACAGGTATGTAAGATCTGTTAGTTGGTCTAGAGAACTGGGAAGAGATCCAGATAAATTGTTGCTTGATAAATCCCTGAAAAAGCATGTAATGATTTGTAATGAGATACATTAAAACCATTAAACTGATAAGTTCATAAACATCTCTTACAACATAAATGAAGTAACAAATGTGTACTTTGTATTAGGTTTCATAACAAATGAAAAAATGGTCGAAAAGCATGGACGATGCCCATTTCATTTGGATAGGCCAAGTTAGACAATAATCGACCAGAGGACAGACTATTCACGAGTTAAAGTTCATTCTGAGTTAAAGTTCATCTGTAACATTAGCTCCTATCGTTTTCACCTTTAATCCAAGTTTCTTCTTTCAGCCATTATAATTAAAGTATAAAATAATTAGTATAAATGTTCTGATGTTCTTTTATAATATTTTTATATTTGCAATAATGGCAATATATAATAATTATATCAACACGTTTTATAAGAACATTATTTACATCTAGTATTATATTCTAATCTTTTCGAATTATCTATTCCTACAAAAATGTTTATTCAAAAAACATAGTAGTACTAAATATTTAGTTTGAAGGAACTTACAATGATACAAGGGCACTTAGACTTCCAAAGTAAACACTCAATGGGCCTATCAATCCACTAGATGATAAGTTTCTGAAAAAAAAATTTGAAATAGTTCAGTAGTTGGACTAATTCTCACAAATTCTCATATTTCCAAAACAAACTTGTTCAATAAATATAGTCCAGAATTAAGTCTTGTAAAATAAATAAAAAATAAAAAAAGGAGAAATGAACTGACAAGCCTATGATCCTGGAAATGTTTGAGTTGGAGGTGCAGTTAAGACCTGACCATATGAGCTCTTTTGGAAGACAAGGATCGCCACTCCACCCATTTTTTATCGGATAATCCTTCTTGATACTATTAATGGCAGCCACTGCAAGTTAAAAAAACATAGCTAGCTTCAAATTCAAAAGTCTAATCTTTGAAGTTTAGTAAAACTAAATTTTTTCCTGAAAATTACCATCTGCATCGTATGTAGGGACCCCCTTGGGTGCAATTTTATACAGTTCGTATCCATTCAATAGAGGTGGAAGAGTCGAACTTGAAGTAGCCACGAGTGAGACATTATAATTAGTAGAACCTGACCGCTCAATACTGCTCCAGTTCCAAGTCTCAAAGATAATTTTATTTAATACCTTCACTCCGTTGATAAGTATATCGAACTCCCTTAGACCAGTCAACGTGTTCTGGATCTCATAGAAGTGGAAAATCCAATAATATGTAGAAGACTTGTCATTGACGCTCCATTGGAGATTAAGGGGTTCTTTGGTGCTTGAAGTGGTGGCAGCAGTCTGCTTCACAATGGAGGGGATCTCAAAGTCGTCGTCGGTTTGTACGCTGGAGTTTGTTGCGATCTCTATTGTTTTCATCAAGGGCTCGGGGAACCACAACCTGTCATACTTATCTGAAGGGTACCTATTTTGGTGCAAATCCAACAGTGAAGGATAAATAGAATTAATCACTCTATTAGAATACTATTTTAATTTGCTAGCTTAATTTCTATTGTTATTCTGTTTTGGCTTCTAATTAAAGATCTGTTCAAGAATATAAGTTTCGGAAAAATAATGTAATGCGTCCCTTGTTGATCTTTCAAGTGTCAATAATTTAATTTGTAGGAATTTAATATAAAATTACAAATTCTTAATTTAAAAATATATCCTTTTGGAATTTGCAGTCTATTGATCAAATGGTTAGTAAGAGACCAAGTACTTTGACAAAATGTTATATATTAATTGTACATACAAAAAATATTCAAGAAAGAAATAGTTCTCTGTAAACGGACCTTAAATATGGAAAAAAATTGCCGTCTCCAATATTTGCCCTCTGCACCCATATCAAAGATTGAGTTAAATTCGCCAATTGATAAAGTCTTGAATTCAGTTCCCTCAAGTGTAACGAAGACATAAAAGGATTGCCAAGATTCTTATGAACCAGACAAACTTCCAAGTAATCAGCGGTAGTATTGACAATAATTTCAGGATAGAAAGGAGCATCTGCATTTACTGTATCCCAAAAGTTGACTCCCAAATAAATATCAAAAGTAGGGGGTCTATTTAAGCTATCATAATTTGAATAAACGAATGTTGCCCTTATAATATACTTAGAGCCTGGTGTCAAGGATCTAAAGGTGTAGCAGTTTCGAATTCCAGTTGGAAAACTTCTAACAGTTTCAAATATCCTAGGTAATCCACTGGAAGTGAGTTGGTAGTTGACTCCTGTTTCGATGAATTGCTCGTCAGATACATAAGTTACATTTGTTCTGGGGTCAACATAGCTAGAGTTTGCCGAAAGCCCACAGTCAATGCTAATAAAACCTGTAAGAAAATTTACACTCAAGCTTACTCATGGTATACATAATATGCAAACATTAGTAGAAGGCTAAAATTAGATTAAGTGAAAAATGAGAATTCCTCTGTTATCCCATATTTCTTCATAAAATGTTTTCAAACATTCTTTTAGCAGTCAATCTTGGCCTTGCTTTTGGGAATTTCTTCCTTAACACGTATTTTTATTAAATGATTGCCTGTGTTGTCCTAAATAATCACATTCTATTGATGCTCAGAATTATTACCCTCAACACATCCTAATTAGAGTATAAAATAAGAAGAAGTGTCTAACTATTATCATTGTTAATAATTATGTACCCAAAGAGATCCTAAGCAACAAAATCATACCACAGAGACATATATGTACAGAAGAGAGAGAGAGAGAAGCAAAGAGGGTAGGACATCTCCAACCTTCTGTAATGTGGGAGGACGCAAGCTGCTAGATATCAACCTGCTACAGGACCAGGCTAGAACCGAAATGACCACACAAGGGGTTTCTTTTTTTTTCCAGATACTTTTCGTTTACTGCTAGCTCCTTCTTTTCCTTTTATTTAGTATTTTTATTGTGCTACATGGTCTGTCCAAGCCGAGAAAAATATTTCTCAACTTGTAGGGTTATCTATGTCAACAGCACATTCAGATATTATAGGATGGAAATGTATTGTTAGAGGATGATGTTTTGTATTTAGGGAATAGCTGTGTGGTCTGTACAGATGAACTGATGTACTCAAACAATTTCTACTTTTAATAATTCTGTTGGCAGCTGCTGCCAATATTTCAAAGGAAAAAAAACAGAGAGAGAGAGTCCTCGGCACTCTCTGCCGAGCTTTTTAAAAAAAAATGAGTGGGAGATAGAGGAAAGAGAAGATTTAGCTAGAAAAATGTGATCCGCATGAACTAGAGGATAGAAATAGGTGCTACTGGGTTCACTGGTATGTTGTAAAGATGCATTTAGACTGGTACCAGTTCTATTGGACTGGTATGCAACACTGGCAAAAGAAGCGCTTTAGCATAGGGAAAGAGGGCCACAGTGCCTCAGAAAGCATTATCGTCTCTTGAAGGTTAACATAATAGATGTCAATGATGTAAATTAACACAAAAACATTCAAAAAAAAAAGTTGGAGATAGAGAGGGAGAGAGCAGATTGTATGAATGCAATTGCATAGCAAGAAATTACCATTAGAATCAAACTGGCTATGAACTCCAATTGTAACAGTGGATATGATCAGAAGAATGAGCACCCACAGAACCATTATTTTCCCCTTTGAACGTTGATGACAATTGATAATGAACGCTTTTATAATGCAACTCTCTTAATTATTTTTAAATATCATTAATTAATGTTTAATTTTTCAGATATTAATTAAAAATTTACAATTTGACCAAAAAAAAAATATTTTAAGCCAGCTTGCTCTAAGTCAGAGAAAACCAGATAACCCTAGCAGCTTATAATATTCTATCATTTTCTTTTGGTACAATCGTTAGTAGGCCACTAACCTTAAAAAAAATAAAAAATGAAAACAGCTTGCTCCAGGCTAGCTATAAACCTGTCATTATCTGTCTAATTAAAATTAAATGAAACCGATATCAAACTGGACGTAAAATTATCATTATTTATTATATGACAGCATACCCACTAACTTCATATCTATATTTTACGAGAGAAGTACGAAAAATAAAATTGTTCTCTAATTGAATGGCCTGTCAACTGAATGGATATAATTTATTTCTTCCACATTCATATTCACATCATTATTTTTCCAATTTGTGTACATTATAAAACAGTATGATATGGGATAAGATAATTTATAAATGTGGAAGTTGCGGGCATCCAAAATATTTTCGCAACTCAAATAAGATCAAATAAGAGCTAGCAAAAGTCTGAATTTATTTTTATTTACAGGTTTGCGTTAAATAATAATTTTTATTTGTATATTTCATATTCTATTTTTTTTTTCCTTTTTTAATAACGATGAAGGTTATGCAAATCTAGGATCTAGCTACCCACATAAACAACAATACCTTAACCACTAAACTAAATGTTGCAAATAAAAATACTGAGGCCGGGTACAATTATATATATATATATAATTAGTTCTCCTTTCTTGTTAAATACATCTATATTTTATGTATGAAGTTATGGATATGAAAAAGTATATGCCAAATTAATATTTATTCATGATTTTTAGTACTCTTTGTTATAATGACAAATCTTTAATACAGACATTCACGCGCAATCTGACAGCTCTTCCAACAAAAAAAGAGACAGGCGGAGTTGACAAATTACAGCTGCCTTAGTATATATCTTATATACAATGCTTGTGTATATATATGTGTGAATCTTATATATCTTATTTACATGCTCGGGTTGCTGCAAATTAATCATAAATTTTATATGTTGCATATAATTAATCATGCTCGGGTTGTTGTAGATCACAAGTTGCATATTAATTATCTCGTTCGGGTTGTTGCGCATGGCTTAAGTCAAATTAATTATAGCATTGAACAATGCAACACACTGGTTCTAGGAATAAAACAGCGGTGATTATATTTTTATAGCAGCTTACGCGCGCGGTGTGCAATTTTTTAGTGAAAATTGGGTTAATTGGGTTGACTCGGCCTATGCAACTGAGTTTCTTTTTCTCTGAATGAATCAGATTCTCACATTTGGGGCTATTTTCTCAAAGTTGGGGATATTCTGTCTTCTTTTTTTTTTAATAAAATTTTTTCGTTAAATTTAGTCTACCATTAAGAGTCCTAGGTTTTGGAAGAAAGAGAAAATTTAAAGTTCTCTATTTGAGAAAAAAGAAAATGGAGAGATCTTTGCAGAAGAAAGTCAAATGGATACATTTTCTTCAATAAACTTGGTGTGTTGATTCATTAAGTGTAGAAATATTAAAAGTACTTGGTCCACTTGAATATTAATCCTTTAAGTGTAGAAATATTAAAATTAGAGAAAAGCTACCATCCCCCGACTTTTCATTACCGTAAAATCTTCGTTCATCTTTTTCACGCGGTTTCATCTGGCTCTAACGGCAACAAGCCTTCACGTGGTCTCCACTTCCGACGTTGCCTATTTAAAAGTTTTCATGTTTACCGTTTCCTTTTATTAAATTTTGAATATTTTTTCTTCTTGTTCTTCCTTTTCCGAAGTAAATCATTTCCCTTTTTAATTTCTCGTTCATTTCTTTACAAATTAAGATCGGTCTTAATCATCTCGCTACTAAAAATGACGATCTTTGATTACTATCTATGATTATCATCGTCTCACATCTTTGTTTCTCAATTGAAGAGCAGCATCTCCATCGAAACTTTATTTATAGTCGTTACCAAGCTTTTTAAGTCTATTCAGTGAGTTTCTTATAAATTTGATTGTAATTTATAGTTCATTTTCAATACTGTTATTTGAATTTCAAATTTTATTCTAATTGTTCCAGTAATATCATATTTCTTCTGCAAAAATCTTGTCTAATTATATACTCGTATCGAATTTCACATTCTATCAAGGATTTTTTTAATTTTTTATGTAGATTTTGAATTTTGAATTAAAAGTTACATAAATCGTTTTTGTTTACATGTTTCAACTGGGTTTTACATGATTGAACTATGATGTTGACAGGATACATCCCTTAGGTTTTCATGTTTATCTTACAGATTTCTGCTTTTTGTTGCATGCTTAACATTTGTAAGTTACAGAAATATAGACTTATGCAAATAGGATTTACACATTTTGTATACAACATGTTTAGTTCAATCTACATAGCTCATATGATTTATGATTTTGTGACGCGTTATACATTAGAAGTTAGTTTACATAAGTAATGCTTACGCTTACTTTTACATAATTATGGTGATGTGTTCACTAAATTATCGCAATGTGTTGACAGAATATGATGATGTGCTCACAGAATTAAGAGGTGTCCTCAGAATATGATAATTGATGATTTATTTACCGTATTAGTATCATTATTTTACAAATGTATGTGCTCTGGTTTACAGAATTATTGATAAATAAATGATAAAATTAATTAGATAAATTTCTTAAAAAAATCTTTTTTTTGAAAACAAAGAAATATTTTTAAAGCATATAAAACAATTTTAAACTTTACAAAATTATTCGAACAATTTCACAGAATAAAGGACATTTGTATACCGAATTATCATACAGTACTGTTTACAAAGCTTCGAATGTACCTTTGAGATGTAAAACTAAAAAAAAAAAAAAAAAGAGTAGAAAAAATTATTTCTGTAACTTTTCTTTTTGTTTACAAAACTTGGTCAGGCAAATATATACAAACTTTATAAATGGTCCCGATTCGTTTATGATTTTCAAAAGTCGTTAGGTACCTTCTAAAATGAGGTCATATGAAGGAGTTATTAAGTTAAAATAAAAAAGACTCGCTAGCTGTGAAACACGTCAACTTCTTTATTTACGTTCAAATTCAGTGGAATAAAAAAAAGAGCTATAATTAAGAACCGCGCTTTTTTACTTCACGCTCGTTCCCTTGCGAGGAGCATATCTTATTGGATGCCGGCCGTTGGTTCACTATGGACGATATAATTTTAATATTTCTACAGTTAATGGATCAATACATTAATTTTATTAAAATGAATCCATTTGACTTTCTTCTCCACATCTCTCGGTTTTCTTTCCTGTAACATCCTGATTTTTGGACATGTCAAAATTTTATTCGACTTGAAGTGAAAAAAAAAAGAATTGAAGAAACTTTTGTAAGGACATCGAAACATGTTGAGATCCATATTGAAATTTTTGTAAACTAATCTGACATAATATTCTCTAGCATATTTAATAAATATAATAGATATACATAGGAAAATTTTAATTTGAAATAGATGAATGTAAATTTTACTTTTTGATTATATGGTCATACAAGTGATTCGATAGATCTTCTATTAGCCTTGAAGTATTTTAATAATTTATTTAAATCCATGTTACTTAGAAACTTAATATTTTATTCATCAAATTTAATATTTGTAATAATAAATGGCTTAGTGTAATTAACTAGCCAATAAATATGAAAGAAAACTAAATAACATTTTGTAACTTCATGTTAAAAAAACTTATCATTTTAATAGCCAACTTTATTTCTAAAAATTCAAGGGGGTTAAGTGAAAATTGCTAATAATTTAGTTGAGAATAAGAGAATTGATTTTCTTTTAATTTCTAAAAATTCATATTGAGACACATGGCAACCACCTCTTTTATGTTATCAAATTTACATCTTTAACACTCACCTAATTTCATTTTTCTCTCTCCCGTGTCAGTCCATAATGAATCCACCTATTCTTTCTTTTCCTCCTTTCTCGGGGAGTACAATAAACCTCCCTTAGCCATGGAAATATTGGGAGAGAAATGAGGAGAACCGAAAGAGAATAAGAGAAAGAATAATTAGTAGAAATAGAGGAGGGAACAGAGATGGTAGTGTCGACAGCTTTGCAACAGGGAATAGAGAAAAACAAGGGATGTGATATTGTGAGGAGATTGTGCTTTGGAGAAATCTAGGGAAGATGGAGTATGGAATCGCTTTGTTGATGGACTTTCAGTTCGTTGTTGCTCACTCTCATTGATTGCGTGGCTGGAATCGAGCGAAGACTCTGCACAATTGGATCCAGCAGGAGTGATTGACGCATCTGTATCGCAACAACATCGTGAACACATCATCCCAACATTGGCAAGGTGCGGATTTCGAGTTATTCGTAGCTCCTTCCAACTTATTTTATTATTAATTGTTGATGCTTGTGAGTTTCCTTGCTTGATTTTGGTTATTCATTCATTGTTTGATGATTGTGAATTAGTTGTGGGTTATTTACTAATAACTGTCAATTGGGTTGCTTGATTTAATCAGTATGGTAATACTTCATACCCGCATAGTGCATGAAATATATAATATGAACCATGAAATTGATATAATGAATGGATACTATGATTAGTGAGCCATGTAATACTTGATCCCCTTTAATTGTAAACCAAATCAATGTGTATAGTGACACACCATTGGTAAGGTGTGGTAATTTGAACATGTACCTATAAGCCTCAAGTATGGTATTTGACGAGTCGGTATCGATTTATGGGACTAGAGAATAACGTGATTGAATCATTTGGTTTAATTCTATTTTAAAAATTATTATCACGGTCAACTTATTGACTACGATTCCGGTTCAAATATATTAAATAAGTATGCATCTATGAAAAAGTATATGTCAAATTAATATTTTTTCATGATTTTTAATATTATTTATAATTATGACAAATATTTATTTATGATATTATCTATCTCAAATTCATAACGAATTGTCCTTATTTGTCAATACAGGCATTCATGCGAATCTGATAGCTCTTCCAACAAAATAGAGAGGTCGAGTTGACAAATTCCAGCTGCCTTGTTATATATCTTATATACAATGCTTGTGTAAATCTTATATATCTTATTTAATTGTTCGGATAGCTGCAAATTAATCATAAATTTTATATCTTACATGTTGAATTAATCATACTCGGGTTGTTGTAGAACACAAGTTAGCATATTAATTATCTTTTTCGGGTTGTTGTGGTTTAAGTAAAATTAATTATAACATTCAACAATACAACACACTCATAACGATGGCTTTAGGAATCAGCCAGCGGTAGGGGTGTCAATGAAAACTGTTTATCCATTTACCCTACCCGTATCGTATTCGATAAGACGGGTATGAGTAAGATTTTTTTTTCGTTAGCTTATTGGGTATGGGTATGGGTAAGAATTTTGTTTCGTTAGTTAAACGGATATGGGTACGGGTACAGGCTATTTCATACCCGTTGAGTAACGGGTAATTATATAAAATAAATTATATATAGATATATAAATATTATATTCATTTATTCAATTTTATGTTTTTCATATTATTGTATCAACGTTAATCCATGAGCAAATATATGTATTTTGTTGTAAGATGAATATTATATTAAACATATTACTTTTTTATTTGAATGTTTTATTATTTAATTAACAAATTGAATTTTGAATTTGTTAGAAGAGATTTTTTATTTTTTTATTTTTTTTATTTTTTTCTTTATAAAAAGTTATTAGTTAGAATTAATTGCATATTTATATTTTGATTTTTATATTTATAATTGTGATTGCATATGTATGACATGATAAGTTTTGATAGTATATTTATAAAAATAATAAAACTATTATATTAGTATTATTCGTTATTCACCCGCTACCGTTTCATTACCTACTAATTTTAATAGGTATAGATAGGGTAGGGTAAGACAAATTCTTAATGGGTAAGGGTAAGGTATGGGTAAGGTTAACTCTTAGTGGGTATGGGTATGAAAATGCTTCCATCCTATCCGTATCGTACCCATTGACACCCCTAGCCAGCAATCATCCTATTTTTGGGCAGGTTACGCGGCGTGCGATTTTTCAGTGAAAAATCACGTGAATTGAGTTGACTTAACTGATGCAGCCATTTTTTTTTCTTAATGTGTACGATTCACACGATTTGAGACAATTTTCTTGTAGTTGGGCACGATTTTCCCTTTTATTTGTTTTTTGGTCAATTTTAGTTTACCATGAATAGTCGTTGATTTGGGAAGAAAGGGAAAGAGAACCGAGATGTGGAGAATAAAGTCAAATGATTTTCTTAATAAATTTGGTGGTGTATTTGGTGTATTGTTCCATTAAGTATAGAAATATTAAAAAATATTTCGTGCATAGAAAGTGAACGAATGGCATCCAATAAGATCTGTTCTACGGAAGGGAACGAGGCTGAAGTGAAATGCACGATTCTTTAAAGCTCTTAATTACAAGAATGGAATGACAGCATTCGTGAGGAATATCATCGGTATATTTTTGCAGGTACTTCCGTCGCTGATACAAAAAGCACCTTTCTACCAGTATACTATTGCTCGCTATAAGAATGGAAGAGTAATCGTCAGAATAAATAGTGACTATTTGCGATGATATACCAACAGAAAAGTGCTCTTTCTATTAGCAACAGTAGTATCCATGAGGATATACTGACAGAATTCATCGCAGATAGTGTGTCGATTCTTATAGCATGTAGTTATTTTTTATCCTTGCAGATATTATTCTATTTTTGTAGTTTTTTTTTTTTTTCTGAATGTGAACGTAAGAAAAGAGTTGACTTATTAGCCACATTCAATCTAGGTACATTGAATAAGCCTTGCTATTTAAATTAATTATTACTCCTTCATAAAGATTATTTTTTTGTACTTTAACTCATTGGGCACCTTCAATCAAGGCATATTAAATAAGCCTTGCTATTTGGATGTATATTTCCATTCTTATATAATGCACGTAGTTATTCTGATCCGTCAACGGTTGAAATTGAAGGATAAATTTTCGGATTTAATATCAACCCTCCAATCACATAATTTGTCATTTTTTTATTAAATGCATATATTTTATGTGTAGAAGTCTAAATTTAATTAAAACCATATTCGCTATACATAATGCCACACAGTATAATTAAATTATATTTAAAAATTAAACGATCATAAATCAAATTTTCTTATTTTATTAATATTTTCCTGTTAAACGCATCGCCTCTAGCTATTCTGTATTCTCATTAATAATATTTACTTATACCTTACATATTTCCTTTACCAATTCTCCATCTCTGATTTATTTCCTTCTGTGCCGACACATTTCCTTAACAAACTAAGCCTGTATTTTTTTTATTAGCTTAGCTTTTTTATCTTTATTTTCCTTCACTATTTATCGGTACCAGGTATGTAGCATATCTTATGTAGCGAAATTAGAAAGTCAAGTGGTCGAAATTGCTAGCTAAACATATTTGTCAAAATTGACTCCGTTGATCTAAGACAATGTAATTATATATGCATAAATTAAGTATTGGCGGCTTATGGAGTAACAAAAATCAGAGCTTATATATGTAACTCATGACATTTTAATAAGGATGGGAGAAATTGCATTGCATATCTAATATCTAAGTAAAAACTCCATATAATTTGTCTTATTTTCAAGAGAAGCAGCTAGCTGTTGACATACATGATAATTGGTTAAATGTATTACATGAATTTATAGTACCAAGTATTACTGGTTAAAGTGCGTTCAATGAATCTTATCACACTGGCAACAGCTTCGTCAGGATCTGCAGCAAATAACATGCCAGGAGGAAGAACCACACATTCTAGGTTTAAAATTCCCTTAAAAATTGAGAACAACTCGGTTTGCAATATCAAAACGCAAAGTGGAATTACACAATTATTGCGAATAGCTACTTTGATCATATGGGATGAAGTATCAATGGCAAAGCGACAGGCAATTGAAGCACTTGATAGAACAATGCAAGATATAATTGAAGAGAATTTACCCCTTGGAGAGAAGATCATGATTTTCGGAGGTGATTTCAAGCAAGTAATTAATTAGTTGTTTTTCCAATTTGAGTAATTATAGTCTTTTTAATTTTCACATGGATTTTTTTAACAATTAAGAAGTTACTAGAGCAATCTAATTTGATTTTACCAGTACAATTAAATTTGATTGTTTTATATTAATTTATTTAATTGCTAACTAACCTTGTACTGGTAAAAGTGTTTCATAGTGTTGAGGAGCAAAATTTTGACTCCCAACTTACTTTCTGCCAAAGAGTTTGCTTTAAAACCAAAAAGTTGAGAACTAGCCTTTGGTCTAGTGGCTAAAGCACATGGCCTCTATGTGAGAGGTCATGGGTTCGAAATCCAGATGGGAGAAATCTTTTGTTGTAATAACAAAGGTATTAAATAGTTGGGTGGCTTGACCTCCAACCTTTACTCAAAAAAAAAAAAACCCAAAAAAGTTTTGTTCTGCGATGTTAGTTAAGCTAATTCACAGTATATGGTTAAGGTCCTTATATGCCAGAACAGTATTTCAATAAAATGGTCCTTGACACAGAAATAAGGTTGAATAGAATACGCATAATTTATATATGCCAGAACAGTATTTCAATAAAATGGTCCCTGACACAGAAATAAGGTTGAATAGAATATGCACAATTTATAAGGTCTTTATATGCCACTTATTTTCAATAAGAACCATATACTAGAAAAATAATAAATTATCTCATACACATAATTTATATAATTATTAGGTGCTCCCAGTTGTTAGGCATGGTACACGAGCTCAAATTGTTGATTCCAGACTTCCAGTCTACGAATGTCTCTTCTTTGACCATTAATAAGAAAAATAAAACTAACCCGAAACATGAGAGCTTTGTTGGATCCAGATTTTTCTAAATATTTGCTCAAAGTTGGCGATGGAACAAAAGAATCATTGAAAGGGGATTTGATCTGTATTCCTGAAGAATTGGTTATTCCATACACTACAGAAAAAGATTCTAAACATCGGTTAATAGAATCTATTTTTCCCTCTCTCCATCTCAATGGGGGTTCGTCAGAGTATATTATTTCTAGAGCCATACTATCAACAAGTAACAAGTATGTTGATGAATTGAATCAACAAATGATTGAGATATTTTCAGGTGATGAGAAAATCTACTACAGCTCTGACAAAGCAGAAGATGATACTGCTAAGCACTATCCAACGGAATTTTTGAACTCCTTGACTCCAAGTGGGCTACCTCCACATCTCCTCAAATTGAAGTTGGGTTGTCTGATTATTTTATTACGGACCCTTGATCCATCAAATGGCTTATGTAATGGTAGAAGGCTTATATGCCGGAATTTTCAAAATAATGCAATAGATGCAGAGATTGCTGTTGGACAACATTCTGAGAAAAGAATTTTTCTACCGAGAATTCCGATGTGTCCATCTGATGAAAAGATGTTCCCTTTTAAGTTTACACAAAAGCAATTCCCTATTCCAAAGTCAAACTTACAAAGTCTGATTCAGATGGCAATTTTTTAAGCCATGCTCATGACGGTTCCTAGGGGTGTACAAACTGAACCCAAATAAAGAACAAATAAAGCCCAATTGACCATGAATTCATTTTATTTTGAACCCATGTCAAGCCCAAGTCCCAAATCGGACCAAATCAAACATAGTTGGACATATACAACCACATATCAAAACCAATTGAACCCAAATCAAATCCAATCAAGTTCAAATCATATCCAAACGCAAATTAAACTTAACTGGAACAAAATAACACCCAATTAAACCTAAATTGAGCTTGGTTGCACCGTTTGAACCATAAATCATACCCAATTGGCTCCATATAAATCCAGATGCCCAGACCAAGTCTTAATGGAAGCCTTATTTCCTTGCAGACCATATCATGTCCAAACCCAAGTATTAACGAGAGCCATATTTCCCTGACAGACTAAAACCAAACCTAAAAGGGACCTATACTCCCGAATCCCGCTTGAATCAAACTGAATGGAACATTACTCGCTAAACAAAATTCAAAAACACAATTGCAGGGAATATGAACCCCCTTGGGACAATAAAATCAATTCGACAACTTAAAACACAGTTAGCTAGATTAGGATACCAACACCAACACTATAATGGTGGAATTAATGGTGGAATTGATCCAGTTTGGCAAAGAGGTAACCAACACCGACACTATAATGGCTCTGTGCTGGCATTTATATGGAAGAGTAAGTCTATGGTTTCTACCGTGTATATGACTTCGCATTTTGAATCAATGTCTCTGTTTATAAAGTTTAAAACAGTTGATCTAAACTATTTAACATGATCTCTATCTAAACAGTCGATCTAAATTATATTGGTTCGTATTTTTTACTATTTTTTAGATAAGTAAATTCATTACCATTGAATGGCTTAAACTTTCTAAATCAAGTGGATCATACGATAAAGTTCAAATAAGTTATTTAAACTTTATAAATAAATATATTGATTCAATGTACAGGCCAATATTTGTTACGCGCCTATGTATAGTACCATTAAAATAACCAAGTAATGATTGCAATAATAAAAAACCTGCTACCTCACATGCTTATGCTTAAAAGAAAAAGCCACCGATAAGAACTTGGATTCAAGACTAGTACCAAAGGACAGGTACTGGTCTAATAACAGCAAATCAACAAAAAGAAATCCTACAGAGAGAAAAATCTATATTGATGTAGAGAGATGGGGGTCGGCATTGAGCTGAGTAGCAGAGAGAGTGGTGGTGGTGGTGGTGGGGGGGGGGGGGGGGGGGGGGGGGGGTGGGTGGGGCGGCGGTCGTCATTATCCCTTAATTATTTGGTAGTCTAATATGAGTATAAATTTAAGGAGTTATACTGTTGAGGTGAATTTGAAGCAAGCTGCCTGGTATTCAAAAGTAATTGTAAAGAGAGCAAAATCTAATACTAGTTCAAAATTGGTGTAACCCTTTCCTTACCCCATCTTTTTGTCGTATTTACTATGTACTACCTTATTTTTACCATGGTTGTTTCTAGGCTAAGCTCTCTCTGCGGCCATGGTTGTTGTCCTTGATTTTGGTGTCTAATATATTAATTCCTTATTCAGTTTGAGTCTTTTTACTCTATATGAGATTTGTTTCTATGTGACATTTTTGATTCCCTATGCTAATTCTAAACATTTAATCTATCTAGGAACCCAAATACATTCACTCTAACTATTTGACATATTGACCAATTAATTTAGTTTACTATTTTCAACATAAAGGACTAAAAACTTTGATATTTACAGGCTTGCATACTTTTACCAAAAAACTACTTGTACATTTCATTTTTTTTTTTTTCAATTTTTCTAATAAAGATGAGGATCAAGCATGTTAACTTAAATTTAAACTAAAAGTTCAAACCAGATTTCCAATCTACGACATCCAACAAAAGATAGTACCTGAAGAACTGAACTAACGATTGGTTCTCTTCTATTCATACGTTTTATGATTTATTAATATTTTTTATTATACATACAATTTATTTATTTGTGATATTATTTATCTTAAATACATAACGAATTAATCCATATTTGTTAAAACAGCCTTTACTTAGCAAACAATCTGATAGCTCTTCCAACAAAAAAATATGTGACATGTGGAGTTCAAAATTACGTATTTTTTCTGCCAAACTTCAAAATTACATATTTCTCCCTCTAAACTTCAAAAATTAAAAAATTCACAAATTTACCCATTTTTTTTAATATTAAAACACATTTTAAATCTATAAAATATCCATTTTGCCCTTTTATTAAGAGCATGAAATGCTTTGAGTCTGATAGGTTCCTCTACTGTCTGATCCCCCCTTATATATTGTATGACAAACTTTATATATTGTGTTAATCCAAAATTAATGTTATTTATTGTTAGACAAAGTCCGGATGTATGTCATTTTATTGTTGAACGAAGTAAATAAAAATTAGATTAATACATGTTAATTAATCTAATTCCTGAAGTCGCAGAGGATAATCGACGACATAAATTTCAAATTGTTACTTGTTGTTGGGGATGAAGTGTCTGTATAAGTCATTAACCGAATTTCAGATGAAACGCGACCAAATAAACAAAATATGTATTAATCAAATTGAAGAAGGCATGGATGAATGCCACAAATGATCTAAAAAATATTTAAATATTGTTTATTGTTATACACTTTACAAAAAATTGAAGTGATTAAATAATATAACAATTTACAAGAAAAATTGTGTTTCCACTTTAAAGTTGTAATCTTCAATATAATGAGTGGTATTAACAAATTAGGTATTCTTAAACTAACCAAATTTATTGAAGTGCGATTTTCATATAGTGCTGTAATTCTGACATTTCAATTAGTAGACAAGAAGCATTTACATTCATTTGTACTGTATGTGAAGTATGTCATTTCTAGTTGAATATGGAGCTAAAACAGAGTAAACGCAGAGGAGAAACAGAGTAAAAACAGAGCTAAAATTTAATGAAATGTTTGCTGGAATTATTCATAATGAATAATTCCAAGAAAAAAGAGGCTGGTTTTTTATTTAAGCAATGCTTTATAAATAAGGAAAATTGGTTATTTGCCACTCCACAATCTTAAAATCTAAAAATCTAAAAAATGCTATCACGAAACTATAAATCTGAAAAATGTCACTCTAAACTTAGTTAATTCTTAAATTTGCCACAAATACACAATTTTTATACTTTTTTTATTAAAAATTAATTGAAAAATATAGTTTTGAGATATGTATAATGCAGGGTCTGAAGGGTATATAGGAAAATACAGAAATACGTATCTCAAAACTGTATTTTTCAGTTAATTTTTAATAAAAAAAAGTATAAAAATTGTGTATTTGTGGAAAATTTAAGAATTAACTAAGTTTAGAATGGGATTTTTTATATTTATAGTTTTGTGATGGCATTTTTCAGATTCGAAGATTTTGAAGTGGCAAATAACCAATTTTCCCTTATAAATAATCCCAGCAAAACTTCCATTATATATTAGCTCTGCTTTGCTCTGTTTATGCTATGTTATGGCTCTGTTTAGTAATATGACTTGAAGGCCACTAGGTTCATACCAATATGGGGGATTGTTTTTCCAGGCTAGCAAAATGATCTGGTAAAACAAAAGAAAGCTGGAATATGAAGACAATTTAATTATTCCTGGATGAATTACAGTACAGATAAAGAACTAATCTTTGGTCTAGTGGCAAAGGCACATGGTCTCATTATGAGATGTCATGGGTTCGAAACCCGGATAGAAAAATTCTTTTGTTGTAATAATATGGGTATTAAATAGTTGAGTTGTTTGACCTCCAACCTTCACTCAAAATTACAGCACAAATACAACCAACTCTTGATCCCTTGCTATTGCTCACACCGACGATAACCCCCAATTTCATGCTCAAATTTTCATCTGCTACTGAGGCTTGGGAATTAAGATGGACATCTCTTCTCTTAAACAATTTTTCAGCCTGCTAATAAGAAGCAGATCTTAATGCAAGCCAAGGGATGCATAGCCACTCCTATGGTTTAAAAAAATCAATTAAATTAAAATTTCATTTAAGGTTTGTTGTATGAAAAATGTTTATATAGTTCAGCTCCTCTGATGATTTTTAGTAACCGAGAGAGAGGAGACAGAGATTGATGAAATTGTATTCTTTTTATTGTTGTATCTCTTTTGTTACAAGTATTACATTATATTTATATAGAAAGCTTCTAACAGTAATATTACTCTATTATAACGGTAAGAAAAAGTGACAGCTATTTATTAGCTCTCTACAGTGTAGTCTATTATATTTTATTCTAATTTCTAATTAAATCATATTTCTCAACATCCTCTTATAAGATACTAAATGTGTATCTGTAGCTTAGTTGTTAGATTTTTACTTGATGGTCGTGGAGACACTGTTGAAGAATTATATCTAAAGGAAATTGCAGTCGTGGAGATTTTCACTTGATTAGATTTTCAGACCCCAATATAAATTTTCTATTTCGGCCCCTCCTCCTTGTCTTTTTTTATGCGGTATTAGCTAACAATTATATCTCAAGGAAATTGCTGAAATATTGTGGTTTCTATTTATCTTGTACAAAATGATGAAGAATTTATTATTGGTTAGATTGTTATATAAAGTTGCAGTTCTCTATTTTAAGCAATGACCAAAAGAGTGGTGAAACAAAGTAAGATAACTTCTTATAAATTCTTCTCTTTCTATATTTAATTTTCTAATCCAAAAATAAAACTCTTGGAACAAAATGGTCTATCTTATACCTTTCAAATTATAATACAATAAATAAAAACATATCGAATATCATGTAGTTTATATTTACCCAAGCATACAACTCAGTATAATATCAAACTGAAAAACCAAGTGCAAACTAACTTGTTGATAAGAACAAAAAAAAAAAAATTAATGATTCAACTTCCAAAAGTAAAAAAAATATAAAAAGTATGACAAATGTTCGTAAAAGCTTCAAATATAAATTGTTCAGAAAATTAACAAGCAAATTGCTTAAATTGGTTCCTCAAAAAAAAAAAACAATGGAAGTGGCAGCCATATATGATGAACTGAACAATTAAGCAAAGCAATTAAATGGGGCAGCGAGAATTATCTGACATTTAGACCTGGCACTGGCATGCCACCCATGTAAGCCATGTCAAAAGCACTATCCTGGCTTACATCAGTTGCCAAGTTATCTGTACTACATTCACATTGCATTATGTCTGTTGAGATTTCTAACTCGAGGCATTCCTTGAGCTCAGAAACGACTGCACTCATGGTTGGCCTTCTAGAAGACGTTTTCTCGGTGCACCTACACGCTATATTAGTTACCTTCCAAACTGAGTTTATGTCGTACTTGTTTTGCATTTTGGGGTCAACTATGCTTTTGATGTCTCCTACGGATAGATTTTTACGCACCCATTGTACCAAGTTACCTTCTTCTAAATCCCCACTAATAGGGGGCTGACCTGTGATGATCTCCAATAGAACAACTCCAAAGCTATACACATCACTTTTTGCACTTAGTTGACTTGATGAATAGTACCTGAAGAAGGCGCATGCAATCATTTAGCTACTACTTAAGAAAATACATATTGGATCTCATAATCAGAGAATTTTGATTAGAATTAAGATCAAAACACATGTACTCAAACCTCTCCCACCCCCTTCCAACACAAGTACATAATAGTTATTAGACTTAAGACGACAAATTTCCTATTTATATATGTAAGGCTGGTTATAATATTATTTCACACTGTAGTTGTAAAGTGGAGAAAAGCAAAACAAAATAAGATATAATTTAACATCAAAATAGAGATCTTACTCGGGATCTAGATAACCAGGAGTGCCTATTATTCTGGTTGAAACATAACGGACTGCATCACTATCAAAAGCCCTGGAGAGCCCAAAATCTGCAATCTTTGCCTCTAGATTTGCATTTAAGAGAATATTGCTGGCCTTGACATCTCTATGGATAAGTGGTGGATTGCAAGCCTTATGCAAATACTCCAACCCTTCATTGTAATTGTTCGAACATGAATATATTATTTTATTATACAATATTTCGATCCACCAAAAATGATCTCAATACTTAGCATATATAATTTATTTATTCCTGAATGGCACCCAGGTGCTGCTTGTTTATTTTTATACCAAGGACAAGATACCAGAAAAAAAAAAATCATTCAAGAAATACAACACAAAATTAATGTACAGAGCCTGGCATTCTGATTTAATCAAGCCTCATAAGATTTTTAACTGTTACAACATACAATATTGAACGCTTTTCTCTGATATATTTTATTAAAACGAATGGTGAAAAGTTATGATGAAAATTTACTTGATTTTAAATTTTTAAACCCTATAAAGTAGGTGCTGTACCGTACCTTGTGCAGATTGATATGCAATTCTAAGTCGCTGCATCCAAGTAAGAGGCCTTACATCATCTGCTATTTTAGAATGTTAGCTTAAGATTGATTTTTAACTCTGTAATAACAGATTGATAATCAATCACCTTTGAGTTTTTCTTGTAGATTTCCTTCCTCCATGTACTCGTACACAAGTGCCAGGCAATTTCTATCAATGCAGTAGCCTTTTAGTGTGACCAAGTACCTGTGATGAACTCTTGCCAAGTTTCTAGCCTATGAAGAATTTATGAACAAAATAAATATCCTTAACTTATTGTCATACAAGACTTTTAAGATGTCACAAAATAATAAACTGTTTAAGCGGTATTTTCGTACAGCTTTTCATATTGGCCACTATCCGACCAGTATTTTCGCAAGTGTTTAAGCGAATTATGTATGCGTAGTGATTATTACCTCAGCCATGAACTCCTTAACCCCTTGGGAGGATGAATGAGAGCGCATCTTAACTGCAACCTGAATGCCATTTTCTTGGACGCCCAAATATACACTGCCAAATCCTCCAATTCCAATAATATTCTGAAAATCATTTGTGATTTTCTTCAGATCATTGTAACTGAATTGAAGGTTATCAATGATCGGAAAATCTTCTCGGATATTTCTCACTGAACCTGATTCAGAACTACCACTTGACTTGGGGACGATTGGTTGGTTTGCTGTATATAAAATATAGAGATGTACATTATGTCATTTACATATAGTTTACAAAGATGTACATAGAACGGCTTTTGATTTTAATCAGTTAGAACTTTTACGCTAATACGAATTATGTCTACAATTTTAGTTGAAGATCTATCAATCTAGTAATTTGTAAAGTGAAAAGAAATTCATTTAAGCTTGAGGAAATCCAGACAAGCCATAAAGACTTTTGCTGGGTAATTAAAATTGCATATTTGGAACTTTTCCTTGAAACTCCATTTTTTGTGCCTCCATTACGCTTTTATTTTTGAACTCTAACTTACAAGATAAAACTTATATGTCAAAATAAAACCGTCAAATATGAGCAATATTATTTTCTCTATGAAAATATAAAAGATTATAACATTTCAACTTCGTTGTGATTGTTATCAAAAGCTTTAAAAAAATACTTATTGGATAATTTATGGACGTTGATTTTTAAACTTATTAGTTCATTAAAAAATAAAATATAAAAGTCATATTTTTTTGTAAATATAAAGAAAATAATATAGATCACATCTAACTGTTTTATTTTCTTATATATACCTTTTAGAAAATTGTTATTTAAATTAAAAAATGAGGTATGTTGGAGACCCAAAAGGTGGAGGTATTTTAAGTTTCCACATGTAAAATTAAAATAACTTGGATTAAGATGGTGGCTTATGAATGTGTAGATTAATCACACATATTATCTGTAATTATCAAAGAATTAAGATCAGTGATTTAGATAATCTTGAAAAGAAAAAAGGATGTCTTACGTTTCCTCCTCAACAAAAAGACAACTGCAACGACAACTGCAATTACCGACAATGGGACTACCACCGCAATTGATATTATAATTATAATATAATTCTTTGAAGAAGAAGATGCAGTAGGAAATGGAGGCGGAGATGGAATTGGATTTATAATATCATCAAACCTAACACCCAAAACATTGAAGATTAAAATACCAATTGAATACTTAGTAGAGCTTGCCAAACATGGATCATAAATGACATAAACAATCAAAATTCATAAATGAATAAAAGTTGCAATCATTGTAAAGCATCTGATGAAGGAAATAAATAAAAAGAACTGCTACCTATATGTTAGGGTTCCGTTTTGTTGTTTTTGCTGAAGCCCAAGAGGAAGGGTGGTCGAAATGTTGTTATTTCCTCTTATATCACTAAAGAAACGACAGCAAAATTTTATAATTAATCCTTCAGTCACAACAGAAAGTGGATATATTTTTTAGGTTACTGTTGAAATGCATACAGGTACGTAAGAGCTGTTAATTGGTCTAGAGAACTTGGAAGAGATCCAGATAAATTATTGCTAGATAAATCCCTGAAAAGAGGTAAGCAAGCAACGGTTAGTGAAAAGTTAATTAATATTAATGCAGATAATGAATATATATAAAAGCATACCATCATGGCAATATATATAAAATTTATCAAAATGCTTTATATGGACATCATTTCCAACTAAAATCATATTCTATAATGACACAATGACACAAGGTTGGATCTGTAAATCCATGGACACAATGACAGCATAAACTTAGTAGTACATGATCTTAGGTTGAAGGAACTTACAGTGACACAAGGGCACTTAGATTTCCGAGGTAAAGACTCAATGGACCTGTCAATCCACTAGATGATAAGTTTCTGAAAAGAAAAGAAAAAAAAATGTACATCAAATAGTTCAGTAATTGGACCTAATTCCCTCAGATTGACTTAATTCAAAAATAAAATATGAAAAATATATTGTTCACACATAAGTCTCATATTATGAAAATTGGGGAGAGAATAAAAAAGACACAAAAAACTGACAAGGCAGTGATCCTTGTTATGTTGGAGGAGTTGGATGTGCAGCTGACACCAGTCCATATGAACACTTTTGGAAGACAAGGATCGCCACTCCACCCTTTTTTTATCTGATGATCCTGCTTGATACTATTAATGGCAGCGACTGAAAGTAAAAAAAAAAAAAACATAGGTAACTTGAAAGTCTACTCCTTGAGCTTTAATAAGACTAAATAGTTAGAAGTAGCCCTTGAAGATTTGGTCAAGAAAATTACCATCTGCACCATAAGTAGAAACCCCCACGAGTGCAATTTTATACAGTTCATATCCATTCAACAGAGGCGGAAGAGTCGAATTTGAAGTAGCCACGAGGGAGACATTATAATTAGTAAAACTTGACAGAAAGATAGCGCTCGAGTTCCAAGTCTGCAAGACAGTTGGTTTATTAAATGGCGTATTTCCGTTGATAAGTATATCAAATTCTCTTGGACCAATCAACGATGTCTGGATCTCATAGAAGTGAAGAATGAAATAATATTTGGTGTAAGTGTCATTGGTAGTCCAACTGATGTTAAGGGGTTGTTGGGTAGTGTTAGTGGTGGCAGCAGTCTGCTTCACTATAGAAGGGATCTCAAAGTCGTCGCCAGTTTGTACAGTGGAGTTTGTTGAGATCTCTGTTGTTCCCTTCAAGGTCTCGGGGAACCACCACCGGTCATACTTATCATCAGGGTACCTATTTATGGTGCAAAAAAAAAAGAAATGGAGGAAGCAAAAAGAGTATTCATCACCATATTATTGTACTGTTTTAATTCAACAATAATGTCATGCTCGAACAAACATTCTAGCCATTGAATGGCTATAGAGAACAAGTAGTTTGTTAAAATGATTAGATAAATTGTGGAAATAGAAAAGAGATCAGGTAAGGAATAGATCTTTGTACACGGACCTTATAAACGGAAAATTTTTGTTTCCTCCTAAATATGCCCTCCGCACCAAAATTAATGATTGAGTCGCTTGCGCTTCTTGATAAATTGTTGACTTCTGTAGCCTCAAGTGCAACGAAGATATAAAAGGATTTCCGAGATTCTTATTAACAAGACAAACATGCAAGTAATCGGTGGTAGTGTTGGCAATAATCTCAGGATAGAAAGGAGAACTTGCGTTTACTGTATCCCAAAAGTTGACTCCCAAATAAATATCAAAAATAGGGGGCTTATTTAATTTATCATAATTTGCATAATTGAATGTTGCCCTTATAAGATACTTAGAGCCTGCTGTCAAGGATCTTAAGGTGTAGCAGTTTCGAATTCCAGTGGGAAAGCTTCTAACTGTTTCAAAAGCCCTTGGTAATCCATTAGATGGAGAGATTTGGATGTTGACTCCAGTGTCGATGAATTGCTCATCGGAGACATAAAGATATTTTGTCTGGCTGTCTACATAAGTAAAGTTTGGAGTAATTCCACAGTCAATGCTTAGAAAACCTGTAAGAAGGAATAAAGTAACACAACGAAAATTTAGGAAAATTTATACATTAATGAAACAAACAACGTGTCCTAAGCAACAAAGTCATATCAGACACAATGAAGAGAGAGACAGAGAGAGAGAGAGAGAGAGATCTAGAGATCAGATCTGTAACGGTAATCTTGCATAGCTGGAAATTACCCTGAGAATCAAGCTGGCTATGGACTGTAATTGTTACTGTGGATATTAGCAGAAGAATTATACGCCACAGAACCATTGTTGATCTCCCCTTGAACTTTAGTTAGAATTAATGATGTTTTCTTTTATAATGTAACTCTTATATAATTCTGATTAATTATTATTTTATTTATCACAGATGCAATAAAAATGAGAATTTGACTGAATAAAAGAAAGTAATTGTTTAAGACCAGACTGCTCAAGCCTGGCTGTAAACCTATCATAATTTGAAGATCAAATTATAATTAAATGACCTAATCAATCCTGACTGTAATCCTCAATCATTATTTATCTATATAGTTCGTGAATCATGAAATTTGATCTGGACCATTCAATTAATGGTCATTCATATTTGTGCGTATTGTCCAAATCTGAAGATCAAGTAGTCAAACTCCATTGCTAATTGCAATTTAGATCGAGATTTGGTTCAATACGTTTTGATTGTTTAAATGAAAACAGATCCAATGACTTCATATTTATATTTAACGAGAGAATTTGAAAATATTTTATTGTTGATTAATAGCAAAAGGACTATTTTTTTTTATTATTAACAAGATAGCGTTAAATATATATTCAAATTTTATTTGTACATGCATATAACATTCTATCTTTTTAGAAAATTTAAGGGTTAAGATTCTTAAGTATAATTTTCACTAAAAGTTTCGAACAGTTTTCATATATTACGGATATCAAATACTTTTATATTTTACATTTTATGTATTTTGGAACATCAAATAGTATATTATAAATTATTATTAATTTTATCATTTTAATAATCTTTAGTATACTTGAAAAATATTTATTAGTGATAGCTATCAATTTTATATTCATAACGATTCCATATTTGGCAATACAGGCTTTAGCGCACAATCTGATTATTCCTTTAACAAAAAAAAGACAGGAGAAGTTGTCAAACAGCTGTCTTCTTATATACCTAAATCTTTTAATTATACAATGCTTGAGAGATATATATGTGTGTGGTACTCTAAAATGTTATTTATTGTTGGACGAAGTCATGATATGTCATTAATCACATATCATGTCATTGATCACATTTCGGAAGGCATCGAGCAAAAACGACAAAGTAACTACAAATGTTATTTATTGTTGGAAGAAGTGCGTATACGTCATTTAACCAAATTCGGAAGAAAAGGAACAAAGTAAACTACAAATGTTATTAATTGTTTGACAAAGTCCGTATGAAATTTGGTAAGGAACGGAGGAATGCGAGAAAGTAAACTAAATAATAAATATTATCTATCGCTAGTCAAAATCCATAAAAGCTGGGTATTATATGCTTGAAGTTATGATAAAGAATCAATTTCTGGAAACAGAATGGGTTATCTTATACTTTTTCAAATTAAAATACAAAAAAAAAGGTACATCCTATAATTATCTAAATTAATTAAAACACAGCAGTATAAAGTAAATATTGACAGGTTCGAATAGAATCACATGTTTTTATATTTGGACAGGACAAATTAAAGACACAATGAGAGATAATGAAATTTGTATACAAGTACGCATCTTCTTCTTTTTTTGCGAGTTACACGCCCGTAGGCAACAACCAAAATTCCTAAAGTTTCAGGGTTGGATATGTGAAGCCAACGGTATTCAGATCCTCTTCTCTTCCCTTTCTTGCTAGAAAATCCGCAACTCCATTCTCATTCCTTGCAATGTGGGAGCAGGAGTACCCGCCATTTTCCTTCATGATCTCCCAAATCTCCAGTGCCTCACGGAAAGCCGTCCACTCAATGTCTGTTGGTGGCTGAATCTGAGTGGCATAGTCCACCAGATTCTGACAGTCGGAATAGAAAGAACAATGTGTGATTCCCTGCGCCTGGACATGCCTGCATCCCTCCAAAAGTGCGATTGATTCCGCCTGTATGGGTGAGCAAGCCACCACACTCCTTGCGCCATAGGCTCTATACAAGTACGCATCTACTATGTCTTATTTAATAAACCATTGGACAAGGTTCAATAGACTTGCAATTTACGCTTTACTATCGCTACTAATGCACATATACTAGATCTTATTTAATTAAGTCACTACTACAGAACTGCAGACTTCTATCCGATTAAAACTGGATCTTATTTAGTAGCTGAGGAGCTCTCATCACCCAAGAAAATATCTATAATTGGACGCCATTTTGAAGGAAGATTTGGAATAACGCCGTCAGCGAGCAAGTGGTTCACGGCCTCCATATTTGGCCTGACGCTCGGCTCTTCTTGCATGCAAAGTAATGCTATATTAACACATTTGGTGACCTATTCAAGATACAAATCCTCTAGCATTGGATCTGTTAGTTCATCAATTGTGTTGATTTTCCAATGTTTCCATGCCTACATGAAGAATTCACTTCTGAATATTATGTTCACTTATATTTGCTTATTTATATGTACCTAAAGCTCTTGATTCCTTAATATATTCCTTATGTGAAATTTAGTTCTGAAATTAGTTATTCAACAAAGAACAAACACCTTTTTCAAAGTTAGAATATTTTTTTTACTTCACATTATATCCTCATTTATGAAGTCCAAACAGTCATTCTGATCAAGTTAATATGATCTCCATATGAAAATATATTTGGAGACCGAAGTTTTCATTTTTGAAAATTTTTAACTATATATTAGATTGGATATATAGCTATTGTTTATATTGAGCTGTAATTAGAATTAAGGACAAAGGGCTCTCTTGTAATTAGAAATGAGTATCGGCTAATTAGCCTATACAAACACCTTATAATCTCCGTAATTCATTCAATCAATATACAAAACTGTTGGGATAAATTCGGCAATACCGTACTACTTTGTGCCAGTATGCAAATGATAGAAGAGAAAAATATTTTTCTGAATAAAACAACGCTTTATTCCCTTTCTCTCTTACTCAAGTACATAGAGTACTGCGGTATTTATAACAATACAACATTCCCAAAATAAGTACCCACAACTTTGTTAAATTAAGCCCCCACTACACAACATGCTAAAAAGTAACTAACCACTACACCAACTAGTCCTAAAATAACTATGCTTAAAATAACCAATGCCTAAAATAACCCATGCAGTTTTTATGCTGGTAAAAACTGATTCGTACATGCTCTAATCAATTTGAGTTAATTTTCAACAAAAACAATTCATATATTTACTGGTGTGTGAAATATCATCTTTGTATTAGTAAAACTTATACAACAATATTTTGTACACATATAACTAATATAGTTAATATCTCATGAATAATTAAGTCTAATTCAGAATCAGATGTGATAATTAATCCTGGTCACTTCTTGTGGTTTGGGTGTCTGAACTCTGCCCTGACAATGAGTTTTGCATTGCTGAGGAGCTCTCATCACTCATGAGAATATCTATAATTGGATGCCAATTTGAAGGAAGATTTGGAATGACACTGTCAGCGAGCATGTGGTTCATGGCCTCCATATTTGGCCTGACGCTCGGCTCTTCTTGCACGGAAAGTAATGATGAACTCATTTTTGGTGGCCTCTTCAAGATACAAATCCTCTAGCATTGGATCTTTTAGTTTATCAATTGTGTTGTTTTTCCAATGTTTCCATGCCTACATGAAGAATTCACTTTTGAATATTATGTTGACTTATATTTTCTTGATTCCTTAATATATTACTTATGTGAAATTTAGGTCTGAAATTAGTTATTCAACAAAGAACAGACACTCTTTTCAAAGTTAGAATATTTTTTTTTAACTTCATTTTCATATCTCCATCTATGAAGTCCAAACAGTCATTCCAAACAAGTTAATATGATCTCCTTATGAAAATATATTTGGAGACTGAAGTTTTCATTTTTTTTTTTTTTAATTTAACTATATATTAGATTGGATCTATAATTGATATTGAGCTGTAATTAGAAGGACCAAGGGCTCTTTTGTAATTAGAAAAGAGTAACGGCTAATTAGCCTATACAAA
The DNA here is from genome assembly GCA_964058825.1 of Carex arenaria. Taxonomy (NCBI): domain Eukaryota; kingdom Viridiplantae; phylum Streptophyta; class Magnoliopsida; order Poales; family Cyperaceae; genus Carex; species Carex arenaria. The sequence continues at coordinate 139,454 of CAXKVW010000751.1, forward strand.
CATCTTATAATCTCTGTAATTCATTCAATCAATATACAAAACAATTCATATATTTACTGGTGTGTGAAATATCTTCTTTGTATTAGTAAAACTTATACGACAATATTTTGTACACAAATAACTAATATAGTCAATATCTCATAAATATTAAGTCTAATTCAGAATTAGCTGTGATAATTAATCCAGGTCACTTCTTGTGGTTTGTGTCTGAACTCTGCCCTGACAATGAGCTTTGCATTGCTGAGGAGCTCTCATCACTCATGAAAATATCTATAATTGGACGCCATTTTGATGGAAGATTTGGAATGACACCGTCAGCGAGCATGTGGTTCACGGCCTCCATATTTGGCCTGACGCTTGGCTCTTCTTGCACGCAAAGTAATGCTATATGAACACATCTGGTGACCTCTTCAAGATACAAATCCTCTAGCATTGGATCTTTTAGTTCATCAATTGTGTTGTTTTTCCAATGTTTCCATGCCTACATGAAGAATTCACTTTTGAATATTATGTTGACTTATATTTTCTTATTACTTATGTGACATTGGTCTGAAATTAGTTATAACATTGCATGGAAATGAAATTGTTTGACTTTTTTATGACTTACATAACTAACGAGGTTTGAAGCACGGCCTGAGCTCGCAAAGGAACCATTTCTCTGACCCATAACAATTTCCAGAAGTAAAACACCGAAACTGTAAACATCTGATTTTGCAGAGAAATTTCCATGTAGAACATACTCTGGTGCCATGTATCCACTGCATATATATTACCAAGAAACATTTTTCTAAATTTACTGAAATCAAGAAACAATAAGCGGATTTTTGATAAATAGCAATAATGAATAAGCTTACAATGTTCCAGCAATAACTGTGGTGTCTTTATGAGTTTGATCTTCCGCAAAGAATCTTGCAAGACCGAAATCAGAAATTTTGGGGCTCATGTCTTTGTCAAGCAATATATTACTTGATTTCAGATCTCTGTGTATAATTTTTAATCGAGATTCCTCGTGAAGATAATGTAAGCCACGACTGATTCCTTCAATTATTTTGTAACGCATCTTCCAGCCAAGTTCTAACCGTTTCTGTGGATCCTTTGCTGCATTAATTTTCCTGACATCAGTTATTTTCATATGTATCTTTGGATTAAATCAAAATCAACTGAATTAACATTTTGATAAGTTACAGTTGATTTAGATAAAAATACCAAAGAGAATCTTGTCGAGGCTTCCATTTGGAAGGAACTCATAGCAAAGAATATTTTCCTTCTTTTGTATACAACACCCCAGTAATTCCACAAGATTCTTGTGCTTAAGCTTTGCAAGGAATTCAACCTCATTGGTCAGTTCTCTCAACCCTTGTAGTGAACTTCCAGACAGTCTTTTCACTGCCAAATGTTGACCATTTGGAAGAGTTCCCTGCATTTTTTTTCATTTTTAAATATAACTTAATGAGCCAATTTATGTTGAGCTTTTTGAGATAGTAAATCGATGCTCAAAATATCTGTATGGGGATCCAACTCTAATAGGAATTTTTTAAGAGTAATGATTTTGCTCGCCCTTGTTGAGCCGAGATAAAGCAATCCGTAGCACTACACCCTCATCCCTAAGTTTGAAATGACATCTTTTGGAGGGTCACTGTGGATCGTGAAGTTTCTAGAATCCACAGTAGAAAATGCCATTAGCACACATTTAGTAAACATTATGCCTTTAACATGTATTTACCTTATAGACGGGTCCAAAACCGCCTTGTCCGAGCTTATTCCTTTCTGAGAAGTTATGAGTAGCATTTCTCAAGGTATCCAAATCAAAAACTTTGTATTGTGCACTTGGGTTTAGAATGAGCTTAACATTGGTCTCAACATTTTCTTGTAGATAAACTGTGGACAAATAAGATTACTGTTATTTTAATCGATTAGTATGAGCTATTATAGGAACAAAAAAACATGATATTTTGGAAAATTGGGACTGAACAAATAAATAAAATAAAATAAAAAGCCGAATCATTTCAGGACTTTAAATTTTCAACTTATTCATTCATATAAAAGAAAATTTGAAAAGCGATAACTTGTTGTGTATATGTAGAGCAAATAATATAGATCACATATTATGGTTTTATTTTGGCATATAAGTTTTAAAATTCTGTTCTTTGAAATTAAAAAAATGGAGGCATGATGGGAGACCAAAAAGTGGAGGTATTTGAACCCTCCTCTTTAAATTTGTCAACATGTAAATTTATAAAACTTTGAAGTAAATTAGAGGCTCAATAATGTGAAGTAATCACACATCATCTGTAATAATAAATGAAGTGAGAGCAGTGGTTTTGTTAATCAAGAAGGAAAAAAATATATCTGACATTTCTTCCTCCACGAAAAGACAGCAGCAACAACAACTGCAATTAGCAACACGACTACCACCGCAATGGATATTTTAATAATAATATACTTCTTCGAAGAAGGAGATGTAGAAGGAGATGGAAATGAATTTATATCTTCAAACCTATCACGAAAAGCATTAAGTATTATAATATCAATTGAAATTACTTGGTAGTGCTTGCCAACAGGGGTTAAAGAGCTCCATTAATAAGCAAGATGTTTACTTGAGTCATCAAATAAACATTCTTTTAAGAAAAGCTAACATGGGAGTTCCGAATAATTGTGATTTTAGAAAGAAAAAAAAAACTTGGATCCTTTTACAGCTTGCTTTCATGTCTAATGCGTGTTATGTGATCCTCTATTTTACATCTTGCTGTCAACCAGCAATGCATGCATGCCTGGTCGCTGGCTCCTCTCTTTCAATTTTTGGGATATATTTTTTATTTGCTTTCTCCCCAGATAAATATTAGTGTTGAATCATGCTAGTTGCAGTCATTTTAAAGCATCTGAGGAAGGAAATTAATAAAAAAAAAAACTATTACCTATATGTTAGGGTTCCATTTTGTTGTTTTTGCTGAAGCCCGAGAGGAAGGGTGGTCGAAATGTTGTTATTTCCTCTTATATCACTAAAAAAACAACAAAATAATGATGAATTAATCCTATTGTCAGAACAGAAACCATGTATATTTTAAGGTTACTGTTGAAATGCATACAGGTATGTAAGAACTGTTAATTGGTCTAGAGAACTAGGAAGAGGTCCAGATAAATTATTGCTAGATAAGTCCCTGAAAAAGTAAGGAAGCAATGGTTAAGAAGAAATGCGATAAAATCATGAAAGTGAAGTTAATTAATATGTATGCCGGATAATGGCAATAATATATGTAAAATTATGCGCTTCATTTATCATATCTTCCACTAATATTGTATTCTAAACTTCTCTCATTATTATTTCCAAAAAGCATGCTTATTCAAAAAAACTGAGTAGTACTTGATCTGAGGTTGAAGGAACTTACAATGATACAAGGGCACTTAGATTTGCAAAGTATAGACTCAATTGACCTGTCAATCCAATAGATGATAAGTTTCTGGAAAAAAAAAGATGGAAATAGTTCAGTAATTGGCTGTAATTCTGTCAGCTTCACATAATTCCAAAACAAAATATCAAAGAATAAAGTTCACACTTAAGTCTTGTATTATGATAATAGGGGAGAACAATAAACAGAGAGAAAAGAACTGACAAGGCTGTGATCCTTGTTATATTCGAGTTGGAGGTGCAGCTGACACCTGTCCATATGAATACTTTTGGAAGACAAGGATCACCACTCCACCCTCTTTTTATTTGATGATCCTTCTTGATACTATTAATGGCAGCCACTGCAAGTGAAAATAGTATGGCTACCTTAAAAAATCTAATCCTTGAAGTTTAATAATACTAATTAATAGTTATGAGTAGCCTTTGAATATTTGGTGCAGAAAATTACCATCTGCACCGTCAGTAGGGAACCCCACGGGTGTAATTTTATACAGTTCATATCCATTCAATAGAGGTGGAAGAGTCGAATTTGAGGTAGCCACGAGGGAGACACTATAGACAGTAAAACTTGACAACAAGATAGTGCACCAGTTCCATGTCTGCAATATAGTTGGTTTATTGAATGGCTTATCTCCGTTGATAAGTATATCAAACTCCCTTGGACCAGTCAGCGATGTCTGGATCTCATAGAAGTGAAGAATTAAATAATATTTGGTGGAATTTTCATCGGTAATCCAATTGAGGTTAAGGGGTTGTTCGGTAGTTGAAGTGGTTGCCGCCGTCTGCTTCACAATAGAGGGTATCTCAAAGTCGTCGTCAGTTTGTACAGTGGAGTTTGTTGAGATCTCTGTTGTTCCCTTCAAGTTCTCGGGGAACCACCACCGGTCATACTTGTCATCAGGGTACCTATATTTGGTGCAAAAAAACAAATGAAGGAAGCAAAAAGATTATTCATTACCACATTGTAGAACTGTTTTCATTGAACAATGTCCTGTGCTATCGAATGGCTAGTGAAGAGAACAAGTAGTTTGACAAAATGATTAGACATATTGTGGAAATAGAACATGATCAAGTAAGAAATAGATCTTTGTACACAGACCTTATAAACGGAAATTTTTTGCTTCCTCCTATATTTGCCCTCCGCACCCAAATCAACGATTGAGTTGGATGTGCTTCTTGATAAGTTCTTGAATTCAGTTGCCTCAAGTGTAATGAAGATATAAAAGGATTTCCGAGATTCTTATTAACCAGACAAACATGCAAGTAATCAGCAGTAGTGTTGACAATAATCTCAGGATAGAAAGGAGAACTTGCATTTACTGTATCCCAAAAGTTGACTCCCAAATAAATATCAAACATAGGGGGCTTATTTAATTTATCATAATTTGCATAATTAAATGTTGCCCTTATAAGATACTTAGAACCTGCTGTCAAGGATCTTAAGGTGTAGCAGTTTCGAATCCCTGTGGGAAAGCTTCTAACAGTTTCAAATGCTCTAGGTAATCCATTTGTTGGAGGGACTTGGATGTTGACTCCTGTGTCGATGAATTGCTCATCGGAGACGTAACTTAAATTTGACAGGTTGTCTATGTAGCTAAAGTTTGGGGGAATCCCACAGTCAATGCTCAGAAAACCTGTAAGAAGAAATAAAGTCACCAAAATATTTTTTTTAGGAAAATTTACAATTAAGCTTAAACATGGAAAAGTATAATGCATAACACGTTATACATTAATGAATCAACGACGTCCTAAGCAACAAAATCATATCAGACACAAAATAGAGAGGGAGAGAGAGAGCAGATCTGCAACAGCAAACTTGCATAGAGGAAATTACCCTGAGAATCAAGCTGGCTTTGAACTCCAATTGTAACTGCAGATATTAGCAGAAGAATTAAGCGCCACAGAACCATTCTTGATCTCCCCTTGAACTTTAGTGAGAATTGATGATGATTACTTTTGTAATGCAATTCTTATATTAAATCGGATTAATTAATGTTTGACTCATTAGAAACGCATTAAAAATGAGAATTTCACTCAATAGAAGTAAAAAAAAAATTAAGGCGATGTCGTTCAAGTGAACCTATCATAATTTGACTATCAAAAAAATTAAATTAAATTATCCCAATGAATCCTTACTGTAAGCCTCTATCATTATTTATCTATTAAGGTCGTGAATCATGGAATTTGATGTGGACCATTCGCTGACTTCATATTTATATTGACGAGAGCATTTGAAAAAAATATATTGTTCTTTAATAGGATATTATTGATTTCTTCGATCGAAGTTCATAATAATATTGACATCATTTATATGCAAATTTACTACCCGTATTTGTAACCAAATTATTCATGAAATGTATCCTCATATATATAAAAATGTGATATGGGAAAGGGATAATTTATAAACTTTTAAAAAATCTAGATATCCAAACTATTCAAATCTCGATAAAGACCGAAAGACTCAACAAAAATATTATTTACAGGATTGTGTTAAATTATGAATCTTGTATTTGTACTCTTTTTTTGGCTATTTTTTAGTAAAGGTGAGGGTTAAGCCTCTTAACTTAAATATTCAATAAAAGTTCCAACCAGATTTCGAATCTACAATCTCTCAACATAAAACACATTATCTTAGCTACTAAATTAAATATTGGTTCTCAACGTTTTTGTTAAAATACTTTTACATTTTACATACTTATTATATATTATAGATATAAAAAATTATAAACAAAATTATTATAAATTTTATCATTTTATATATTTTTTAATTTTTTAATATTCTTTAGTATATTTTCAGATATTTATTAGTGAATAGTTGTCCAATTTAAATTCAAAACTATTCAATATTTGTTAATACAGGGTTCAGTGACAGGTGAAGTTGTCAAACAGCTGTCTTCTAATATATATTATGTAAATGTTTGAGATGTGTGTGTGTGTGTGTGTGTGTGTGTGTGTTAATCTAAAATGTTATTTATTGTTGGACGAAGTCAGGACATGTCATTAATCTAATTCCGGAAGGCAAGGAAAAACTACAAATTAATTAAAATGCAATTTATTGTTGGAATAATTCCGTATATGTCAGTTAATTAACCAAATTTCGGAGCAAAAAGCGATCAACTAAACTCCAAATTTTGTTTATTGTTGGACGAAGCTAGTATGTATATGTTATTAATTAATCAAATTAAAAAGGGCACGGAGAGAAATGACGAAATAAACTAAAAATGTTATTTATTGTTGGACAAAGTCTGCATGAAATTTCAGATGGAACGGAGGAATACGACAAAGTAAACTAAAATAATATATACAATCTATTTTATTGAAAGAATAAATATTACTTATTGTTAGAAAAAAAAAACCATAAAAGGGATTGAAGTTCTGCTTGAGAACTAAAATACACAAAAAGGAACATCCTATAATTATCAAAATTAATTAACACGGTTAAAAACACTAATCACACACAGTTCCACAATTGTATTTGGGCGCATCATGTATGTAAGTGTCGATAAATTGTACATGGTTGCCGAACCGTGTCTATATATATTTGACATACATGGTTACTGCAAGAGAACCATGTCAGATCTAAAAAACCCACTAAAACAGGAGATTTACACACGATCAAAGTAACCATATATGATAGTAAGAATTATATAGACGGTTCCACCAAAGGCACCACACATGATTCAAGGAAAGCATACAAGGTTGCTTTATTTAAACCGTGTATGTTACCCTTTAGTGCATGAATTCTTTATAAACTGTGTATGGTCTATTTTTTTTATAAAATTTATAATAGGCTAGCATTCATATTTGCTAGCTATTAAACATACAATATTATACATCCATATACATCCGTAATTCAAGAAATTTTCAACATTTACAACATTCATAAAACAATATTCAATATTCAATATTCAACATTCAATATACATATACATCTGTAATTCAACAAATATTCAACATACATATCTCAAAAATACAAATTCAACAAATATTATAGCACTAGAGTTTATGACTCATATCCTATAAGCTCTAGCTAGTTGTGTGAGTTAATGAACATCCACATAAATATATCGTCTGTTGATCAATCTGAATTGTTCAATTTCAAGAGCATCATCTTCATTTTATTGTAGCAAAGTTTGATTAATTTTTATTTTTATTTTTATTTTTATTTTAGCCAACTGTATTATATTTGATTATCAAGTCTAATTATATAAATGTCGCTACCTACTCATTACAATTTATTTGCATTATCAAATTTAAACTTAATGTGAACCGTCTATTTGTAGTTTATAACTAACACGCTTGAGCTTCCTAATTATATCATCACCTTAATTAGTACTAGCTTTATCATTTTATCCGATTGTTGTATGCTATTCAACTATATATGTTCAAACTAAAAATCGTTTTCTTGTCAATTCACCCTAATATATATATATATATATATATATATATATATATATATATATATATATATATATATATATATATATATATATTTTCATTTGAGATAAAGATAGAATTAAGCGACTCAACTTTAATTAGTATCTACAAAAAAAATTCACACGGAAGATAAAATAAAAATGAAATGTAATCGAGCCTTGATGTTTTTAATTTAACACAAAAATAGATAATGAACAAATTAAAATAATATGGAGCAAAATCGTAACATGCTGCGTAATTTTCTCCGTCACAAAACAACAGTGATTAATTTTCTCCCTCACAAGATAAGATAATTTTGTTGAGTAGGAAAGGCTGGAGAGGAGATACAAAATGTCGATTTTGTGATCAAAATGAAATAGTGGACCACTTATTTCTTAATTGTACATTGGCACAACAAGTATAATTCTGGATGGGTGATTCACAGAATCATTTTAAAAAATGGAACAAAATGCAAGATATAGTCCAATTTCTACTTTCTCTTCCACAACACCAACAACAGACATTTCTGATTGTATTTAGCGGTATTTGTTGGACAATTTGGAAACATCGAAACGAAATTTGTTTTCAACTTGTTCTAGTTAAAACAGGTAGGAATCTCATCTTAATTGTTTCCTTGATTGAATATTGGACAGGTGGCACCAAGACTAAGCTAAACACCAAAGAAGCTATCTGCACCCGGTTGCCTACCGCTGAGGCGCTGGAGCTGATTCCACTTCGAGTCTGGGTACCAGGAGATGATCAGATGGTACTGTAGCACTTGGGCAACACACCACCCACATCACCACCACTTTCTCCTTCCCACTCTGTTGCTTAATTTGATGGTCTGTTCACTAGCTTATTGTCAGAATGTTTACTGATTAGGGTCTGGCTTTGTTTTACAACTTAGTAGCTTGTCAGATTTTGTGATAGTTGATGGCAAGACTAGATGTTTGGTTTGGCTAATAAGTAGGTTGGGTTCATGTCAAATTTCCTGGGATGTAGCTGGTTGCAAGGGCAGCTGCGATTTTGGAGTTAATTTCTAGAATTACATCGTTTTTTACTCAGAGGTGCAGACTATTGCTGCGTTGTGAGTCCTCTGAATAATAGGTTACTTCTTATTTTCGGTTACTCAGTTTCTGTTAAACATGGATGTGCTAGAGCTAGTGTATGCTCTACACACTTGTTTTGTAACTTAACTATGTTTCGTTTAATGAAGCTGGGCTTAGGCCTTTTTTAACCAAAAAAGATAAGATAATTTTTTTCATTTTCCCCTTAGAGAAAAAAATAATAACACTTAAGATTCAGGTGACGATTTTGATTAATCAGTAATTCTCTCTGTTTTTCATTAATCAGTAGCCACAATTTTGATCCGTCTGTTTTCCATTTAAGGAATTGGATTCTGATATGATACGAAGGCCCTACTATTCAAGTCCTGAATATAGAATTTCATGTATCCCCTCAAAAACTTCAATATTACACATTACCCCTCAAAAATTTTGTAATACCATATTTACCCTTCAAAATGATAAAAACTCACATATTTATCCAACAACAATAAAATAATACAATTTAACACTTAAAATATACTAAACAATACCAATTGATAAAACATGACTATTATACCCCTCCCTCTTTTATCTCCTCTCTCTTTCTCTGCCCGTCCTCTCTGGCGCTAAAAAATTTGCCCCAATAGATCTAGGCCTCTGACAGTGTTTATTATTTTGGCGATGTCCTTAATTTCAGGGTTTTCTTATTATTGTTTTAATGTCTATCATAATAGTCCTCTAACAGGAAATTTGGTAGTGTATTACCTTGTATGCTTTATCCATCAGCTCTATACCAGTATGTACTGTTACCACTTACCAGGCTGTCTGTTAATTTTTTGTTTGAAGTAATGAGAGGCCAATTAGAGTGGGCCGGGAGTTCCCTTAAAGTATTGCATTGATTCACCATTTTTCTGATTTTTTTTCTGCATTCAATAGGAGGGCACCCAGCAGAGATGCTTAGCATTGTAAACATCCTTCGGAAGGACAAATTTGCCCCTAGATCTTATGTCGCTGCTTTAACTGATAACGTGATCCTTTAAAGAGCTCAAGTATATTAGGAATCTTTGCTAAATTCTGAGGTTAGTCGTTAGCTCTTATTTAATGCCTCACTGATTATTACCACTGGAAGCTGAGCTGCAAAGTACAAATTTATAAACTGGATTATTTTTAAGATTTATCCTTTTTTTATTTTCTGAAAATTTCTGTATTAATAAACCTGAGTAAAATATATTTTTGTGGTGCATAGATGCTCTGACAGCACCACTTTCTTTGAAAAGAAACATAAAAATTACAAAAATATTGTGGTTTTTCTATTTTTGAAAAGATAAAAAATGACAAAAAAAAATTATTAATGTAATCATTTATTACATTTTTTTTCAACATAGATACAAATTCTTAAAAATTTGATGTACTAGAAGGACCACAATATCTATGTATTTATCTAGAAATAAATTTTGAACCGGGATCAATAACTTAAATTCAAAGTTTTTTTTTTCAATAACACATAAAGAAATATTTTAATTTTTCTTACAGCTGCGAAAATTCCGACCTGAAAAATATTGATCAGAGTATTTGTTGCAGTTTTTCTAATAAATCAAATTATATAGTATTATATCTAATTTCAAATAAATATAAAAAATATTTCTAATTTTTTTTACAAAAAATAATTAAAATATAACATTTTCTAAAAAATAGTAAGGACCGGCCAATAATTAGCCGGTTTAATTATTTTTATAAATATCCAGTATTTATGGACACATTTGACAATTTTTATTTAATGTTGGATATTATTCAAATTTACGGTACATGCAACTATGCAAGGTTGGTCCAGCTAAAAAACTAGATATTTAATTATCACAAAATCCGCAGGATATCTGCTTTCTACTTTTCCAGTGGCACACTGGTAAATATCTATAGAAATTGACTTTGCTCTGGCCAACTTAGGTTTTGTCGAAATTTACATAGTGTGATAATATTTTATATTAATTAGGATCAACACGGTAATAACAGCTAGCAACATGTATACTATTTATTTGCCAACATTTATATCAGCAATATGACTCATGAATTGTACCTGAATTTTACATTTCATAACTTCAAGATACTTACATTTAATTATACTTGCCAACATATTTAATTAAGACATTAATTAATTCTTAATGAAATCATTCTTCTTTGGACTGCACATGGAATCTCAATTGTAATTCCAGATCAATATTAATGACGGTGAATAAAAGATGGATATGTTGTATTAACATTAATGGAAAAGCGGTGGATATATAGATCCACTTATTTCAAAAAAAAAAGTATTAACTTAATTTGATATTAGTGATGAACTAATCATACAATTATCAAAATAATAAATAAAATTACTAATAACTCAATATATTTGATAAGTTATACGTTAAATTTTTTTTAGTAATATTAATCTTAAATTTTAAGTGGCCACCGAAAATCTGCAAATTTTTCTGGACCGAAATGTCATTTCAGTCCCCTTTTTTTTTTACACGAAACAACCTCTTCTCTCTTCTTTTCTTTCTTCTTTCTAAGAAACTTGTTTTTTCTGACCTTTCTAAACAATTTATAAGCAAACTTTTGTAAATAATTTATAAGCAAATTCTAAAAAAAATGGTTCGGCTTTTTGGTCCAGGCTAAAAAAACATTGGACCGAAATGACAGATCAGTTCATGGGTGTTACACCGAAGGCTACACTTGTTTTTTTGAAAAGTTGCGAAACCATCTCAGGTTGAATTGTTATTTCAGTCCGAAATGGCATTTTCTTATGTTTTTGTAAAAAAAATAATAATAAGTAATCATGTTGGTTTCATAAAATTATTATTTTTTTAATGATTTATAAAAAAAATTTGGAACTCAATTCAAAAGTGATCCATTATTAAGACTACATTTAAGTTACAGATTTATTATAATAAATAATACGCATTTAAGAATGCATCCATTTAAATCCGAAGGCCTGTAAACGGAGGACCACTTGCATGCACTTCATTCTGATGCAAATTTAATTTGTGCACAGTAGAAAGGATAACAAAATTCAACTAAAAAAATATATCTTTTTTTTTAGTAAAAATAAATAAATATCTAGTACTCAACAAGAAAAAGGCAAAACTATGAAAATGACACCAACATCCCAACAAACTGTGAGGTGAGTAGCTCTCCGTACCTGTTGAAAATGACACCAACGTCCCAACAAAACAAAGGGAATCTTTTATATATTATCTGTGATTTATATTTATATTATTCACCAGTCAAATGGAGAGATCAAATATACAACCAAGTGTCTTTGTTCAGGAATTAAAAAACTAATTGCATGGGTACTCTCATGCGAATAATTAGTTTTGGCAGTTCAGACTATTTGTATGTGCATGTTGGTTAAGTATTTATATGAATTTGCTTATGCATGTTGATTGAGTATTTATATGGATTTTTAGAGTAAAATAATATAAACAGAATTATAAAAGCATTTATAATGGTAAGTTTATGTAAATAATATGTCTCACTATCTTAGACTTATTTGCATGCTCATGTGAACAGATATTTGCATAGATTTTTAATAAAATATAGTATCTTGTGTGTTTGCGAGTGGTGGCTCTTCAAATATTATTTGTATGGGTATTTGCATAGGTAAACATCACGGATTTGCATACTTGACTATTTGCATGTGACTATCCTTGTAAATAGTTTGACGAATTCAGCAAAATAATTTCTTTTACATGAACCTTCACTACAGTACAAATAGTACGTAAGTGTTATTTTAAAAAAAAATAACTCAGTTTCTAGTGTTGATTTCTTTTAAATTTTGTATGAATACTCAATTAGTGCCAAGCGCGCCGGAAATTATAATTTTTTTATGCACATTTTTAATAATCCAACCGCCAATTAGAATAAACTATTCCCTCTTAGTAAAATAGATAGGATTAATACGATAAACGAAGTATGACCATAAATATTCTAATTTTACATTTTCACTTTCATAGTTTCAATCAACTCCACCCTCTGTCGGCAACTATATATTCAAATTCAACTTCAATTTATTGCTTAATTTCATATTATTTCCCACTCAACTAATAATTAAGCCCACAAAAAAGGCATTGCTATTTTACTTATTTTAAATTAAGCAATTATTAATAAGCTACTTTCATTGCTATCACTATTATGTAAAAGTAAAATCGAGTTCTGTACCACCTGATATGTTTATTCGTTTCTATATACATACTTCTAATTAGTTCTCACCTATGAAAGGAGTCCTGGAGCTCAGACTTGTCAGCAATTCACCATTATGGCTCAAGTGAGGATTACTAGCACCTCCAAAGTTCAACTCCCTGCTGGTATTTCAGAAAATCTGTAAATTTTTTCTAGACCGAAATGTTATTTCAGTCCCATTATTTTTTTTACACGAAACAACATCTTCTCTCTTCTTTTCTTTCTTATTTCTAAGAAAACTTGTTTTTCTGACATTTCTAAATAATTTATAAGCAAACTTTTGTAAATAATTTATAAGCAAATTCTAAAAAAAAATTCGGCTTTTTGGTCCAGGCTAAAAAAGTATTGGACCGAAATGGCATATTAGTTCATGGGTGTTACACCGAAGACTACACTTGTTTTTCTAAAATATTACAAAACCACTTCAGGCTGAATTGCTATTTCAGTCCGAAAAAAATTATTCGGACCACAATGGCAATTTTTTATGGTTTTTGTAAAAAAAAAAAAATAAGTAATCATATTGGTTTCATAAAATTATTATTTTTTATAATAGTTTATAAAAAAAATTGGAACTCGATCGATTCAAAAGTGATCGATTATTAAGACTACATTTAAGTTACAGATTTATTATAATAAATAATACGCATTCAAGAATGCATCCATTTAAATCCGAAGGCCTGTAAACGGAGGACCACTTGCACTTCATTCTGATGCAAATTTAATTTGTGCACAGTAGAAAGGATAACAAAATTCAACTAAAAAAAATATCTTTTTTTTTAGTAAAAAAAAATAAATATCTAGTACTCAACAAGAAAAAGGCAAAACTATGAAAATGACACCAACATCCCAACAAACTGTCAGGTGAATAGCTCTCCGTACCTGTTGAAAATGACACCAACGTCCCAACAAAACAAAGGGTATCTTTTATATATTATCTGTGATTTATATTTATATTATTCACCATTCAAATGGAGAGATCAAATATACAACTAAGTGTTTTTGTTCAGGAATTAAAAACTATTTGCATGGGTACTCTCATGCGAATAATTAGTTTTGGCAGTCCAAACTATTTGTATGTGCGTATTGGTTAAGTATTTATATGAATTTGCTTGTGCATGTTGATTTGAGTATTTATATGGATTTTTAGAGTAAAATAATATAAACAAAATTATACAAACATTTATAATGGTAAGTTTATGTAAATAATATATCTCACTACTTTAGACTTATTTGCATGTGCATGTGAACGGACATTTACATAGATCTTTAATAAAATATATTATTTCCCACTCAACTAATAATTAAGCCCACAAAAAAGGCATTGCTATATTTTACTTATTTTAAATTAAGCAATTATTAATAAGCTACTTTCATTGCTATCACTATTATGTAAAATCGAGTTCTGTACCACCTGATATGTTTATTCGTTTCTATATACATACTTCTAATTAGTTCTCCCCTATGAAAGGAGTCCTGGAGCTCAAACTTATCAGCAATTCACCATTATGGCTCAAGTGAGGATTACTAGCACCTCCAAAGTTCAACTCCCTGCTGGTACTGATTATCCATCTCCCGGCTCGACCATACAACTTTCTCTCTTCGATGTCCCATCAATCCCGTGCCAACCCATGAAAAGTCTACTCCTCTACCCGAGCACCGTGGTGTGCTCTTCGTTCCTTCCCTTCAAGTCGTCCCTTGCGCTCGTCCTTCCCTACTTCCACCTCCTTGCCGGTAATATCACATATCTGCCTGCCTCTGACGACGTAGCAATCATCTGCTCAGATGATTCAGGTGTCAATGTCATTGAGGCAGAATCAGACCTTGACATCTGCTGCCTCGCTGGTAACCCCACACATGATGTGGAATCCTTCTTTCAGCTAGTGCCTAACACATTTTATGAAGAAATGCCAATGCCGGTTCTCACCATCCAATTGACCAAATTCTCTGGTGGTGGTGTTGCAGTCGGCATCTCTACTCATCACAGTGCCATGGATGGTCGGGGCATGTGGCAATTCATTCATTGTTGGGCAAAAACATGCCGTGACGGTGTACAACCATCAGGCTTGGCGCCTGTGCATGACCGAGCAGTCATCAAATACCCGAACAAAGAGGAGATTAAGAAAGAGATACTGAATTCCTGTGCTCCCAACCGACCAAAGGCAAGTAAGCTAATTGATACATGTATAATTAATTTTTATAACAGGCCAATTATATGTGTAAAATTAAAAAAATTAAAACCATTTTGCAGTTTATTTTAGAAAATACAAAATATACCTTGTAATTTTCGAACATTTTTGCTAACCTAATGAGCACCAGCAAGGTTGAGGGATAATTAATTAATTAGTAGGGAATAAACTTTTGGCTAAGATCATGTCAGGTCACTACTGCTATAATACAAGAGTTCATGTCAAGGGCACTAAAGGGCAAATCAAAATCTCACTACTAATTTTCTGCTAGCAAAAGGGATTAAATTGAAACCATAAAATATTCCATTTTTAAAGAACAAAAGGTGCCTTACAATAATATATAAATGTAAAATACCGTAATTGTAAAAGGCCTAAATAAAAGGTTATTTTTATTCAGAAGGTAGCACTGTAGCAGTTTATTGTAAATTGCTAATGTATATTTGTTTTTTTTCCCCTGTAATTGCACCTAATGAGAGCAATTTGGGTCCGATGCCCATCGGACTCAAATTTGGGTCCGATTGACTCCATAACCGTCCGATCCGCTTTAAGATCTGTGTGCACATATACTAAAATAAATGTGCACGGATATTAAAGCGAGGTGCACATATCTTAAAGCCGATCGGACGGTTATGAAGTCCATCGTACTCAGTTTGAGTCCGATGGGCATCGGACCCGAACTGCTCTCGCACCTAATAACCCCTGGACTTAGCAAAACATCTTCCAGATGCATTATTATATAGCAAACAATTCAAAAAATTTCCTCGAAACAAACATTCATTCTCTTTGCCAGTATATGAATGGAACAGATAGATCCAATCGCAAATATAACCGATCTCAAGAAACTCACTCGAAGAGTATTTACATTCGATCTGACAACCATCCAGCTTCTCAAGCAACGAGCAGTTCAGCAAATCAACACCGACATTTCGTCCCCTCCAACAACTTTTCAAGTCCTCGCCGCACACATCTGGATCTCAATTGCCCGTGCAAGAGGCATCACGAGCGAAAACAACAAACCAACAGTCATGATCTATGTTATCGATGGCCGAACCCTGCTTCCTTCCCCTATGAGTCCTTCTTACACAGGCAACTGTTTGTTCCCTTTCACTGTGCATTCAAGCGGCAGAGCGCTTATGTCTGCTAATGGGTTTGGGCAGACTTGTGGTACTATTGCAGAGACCGTGCGTACGACCAAAGCCGGAATAATGGGAAGTGATGGTCGGGAAAGACTTACTTCAAATCTGGCATCATTGAGTGGTTTGAAAGTTCGTTTCATAGGGTCAAACGGAATGCACGTGTATAGAACTGATTTTGGGTGGGGTACACCGGGATTGGAGGCAGCTGTGTCGGTGAATGGTGATGGTGAAGTGTCGATAATAGCCGGGAAGGAGAAAGGCAGTGTGCAGATAACAGTGGCGCTCATGAAAGACATGGATGCATTCATCCATGCGTTTGAGGGAGGTTTGCTGGAAATACTACATGCTAGAAAAGAGGCCAAGCTTTGATGAACTCATCATATTTATTGTTATATTTGATCCAAATTGTTATTTGAGGTCCATTGGGCTATGAATGTTTATTATTGTTGTCTATATTAAAGCTATTGTATGAGAGAAATTGTTGGATCATTAATCAATTCTGGACTAATAGCTCATAATATATTTTATGTGGTACATAGGATAAATTGATCAATAATTAGTAAATATGACAGGCAAGGGTCTCTATGGATGTATAAAATTGTGGATTGGTTGTTTAAAAATAAAATAGAATTTAAAAGTAGAAAAGCTAGTTTATTTACTAGAATAGAGAATAGTGTATAATTATTAATGGAATAGGAAATAGTGCCTTATAATTATTAGTAATAGGTAATAATAGTGCATTCCAACAGTTAACTTCTTATTGTCTTGTAAGTATACGTCACGGCATGACACGGTTATGTCGTGGCACGGCTATGGACCTTATTTCTATTGAGTAGGCACAAGTTTAAAATAACAATCTAAATAAAATTTCAAATTGCACAAGGGAATCTTTTACAATTAGTGAATCCGAACCATTCTTTTTAACTTGCACAAATCTCAAAGCCCAATATTACTACTCCTGCACTAGCCCGAATCCCAAAATAGTGAGATTTAATCTCAAACTGTAAAGTGAGGCCCATTATCTATGTTATTGGAGAGGAGTTGAATCCGTTTATAACGTATTCAGTTTTTTAATCTAACAGTTGAACAACCAAATGGGCAATTCGCTATGGTGTTTATTTGTTATGGTCAAAAGTAACAAGCAGCCTGACGAATGTAACAATATGAAAATCTCTCTCTCTCTCTCTCTCTCTGTTTCTCTAGAATGGATTAAAAGTAAATGCATCAACAGCGTGAGATATATCTCTCACTTCCGATAGCGGGGCGCCTACTGTTTCTTTTTTGGGAAATGCGTACACAATGGGTTACCAACAGCGTACACTCTTCACTCGAGGATAAGATCGATCGCACCAATATGTTAGAGATGCAACACAGAGAATGAATTTCTAATGCATCTATTGTTCTTCTGTGACATATCTAGAGCAACATGGTATATCTCGGACTTTGCTCTCATGGTAGACCAACTGCCTATGCAATTCGCTGCTGCAATCGTATACATCACACAGACGTTAAATGAAGAACAGGTCACTGCACTTTGTCACCTCCTATGGTGCCTTTGGAAAGCACGGAATGAAGAAATTTTCACTGCAAAGAAATCGTCGCCAACAAAAATTCTCGCCATAGCAAGGGCGATGAAAATCCCTGCACAGGACCAAACACAACCAAGGCAGGAAGTAACAAGGCCACTGACAAAGGTACCAAGAGGAACATACCCAATTCTGATAGATGGGTCTTGGGATACGACTAAAAAGGCTGGTACCGGCATGATGTGCTTTAACCAACAGGGGCAAATGATATATCTCAAGGGTCAGAGTCTGACATGTCATGACCCACTACAAGCAGAGGCCATTGCATTACTTCAGGCTCTCAATTACATCAAGGATCAGCACCGGACCAATGGAAAATTTATCATTTACACAGATTGCAGAATTTTGCTAAATGCGGTACAGAACGGTACAATAGAGGCTATCCCATCATGGAAAGCGGGTGAGGACATCATGAAATGTGTACAGATTCTAACAGAAGTGCAACAATACACGGCGTTGTCACATATACACAGAGCAAGCCTCACACAACCTCATAAGATTGCCAATGCATACAGAAGACAGATAATACAGGAACATGGAATGCAAGGATGGCAAGTGGCACAGCAACTGGAACTGCAAACATTGTTGCTAATTCACATTCGAATGGATTTCGGAATAGGATTTGTGTTTTACATTACCTAAATTATAATTTTGCTTTATTTTAGGACCTATTGGCAACAATTCGACTTGACAGAATGAACATTGGTCAAATAGGATAGCTACTTTTATGATTTCATATTCTGCTAATATATTTTTATTGCTTTCTGTAACTTGTAAGCTGCACTTTTAAATTCAATAAATTACACCTACGGGTTTCTCTCAAAAAAAAAAAAAAAAAAAACGTTCCAATCCGAAAAACTCCATCTACCCATTCATTTTCAAAATCAGTGCATGTACACCAAGTGTTCGATGAAATGTGGTGGCAAGCTATTAAGAATGGTTCTCGATTCCTCTTACTCTACATCTTCTCTCTTTTAACCCATCACACCTCTTCTGACTCTAATTCTTTCTCTTCCACCTGCAAACCTCTCCTACACCCAACCCATTTCACTATGGACAAACCATACCGCTACCTCGACCAGCAAAACCGAGCAGGTATCAGTCTATGTTCCTGCGTCCCAATATTACCATGACATGTTCAACAATTTTGAGCCCTCAGTAGTCAATACCCGTAATTGATGACCCGTGACCGGGCTTTCCTACTTCGACTCCCCGATCGCCTCCACATGCTCACGGTAATTGATGATCAATAACATACCATGGTGTCTCCGGGGCAACCTGTCCTTCGTACCATGGGAACCTGATTACATAATGCACTCATCGCCAATGGCATATATGGCCCGAATCAATCTCTCTGATTTTCCCATTGTGTTATGGCTCCCGGTTGATGTTGTTAGTGAGGTGGTGCAACTGGATGATATTGATATGTACGTCTCTGGACCATAGTGACAAGATTCTCAAATAATTTCCGAATTATTCGCGAATTATTCGGATTTTTGGTGTTGCCGAACCGAACGCTGAATTATTCGGTTGACCGAACATTGACCGAATAATTTTCGAATAATTCGCGAATTTTACAAATTATTCCCAAATTTTACGAATTATTCCCGAATTTTTTCCAGAATTTTATTTTTTGGTTATTTTTTTTGTTTTTGCTCCCTTACAGAACTGAGATCTCTGATCCGAATAATACTGAATTATTTCCGAATTATTACCGAATCATAAATTTTTGACCTCACCGAACCGAACCCGGATAATTGATTTGTCACTATGCTCTGGACAGGATAGATGGGATTGTTTGCTTGGGTAAAATATGCCATGACATGAAAAAAAAAAAAATACCCCACCTTAAAAGCAATTCATCATCTTGTTACTGACAGCATGGTCCACGGTAACCAGTGTGAACCGGTCATGGCATCCTCAAATGCTGGTGGTCTACGTGCTACCTGCCTAGTCAAAGAAAATCACCAAAGGTATAGTAACAACTAACAACTAACAACTTTTGTCATATCGAT
The DNA here is from genome assembly GCA_964058825.1 of Carex arenaria. Lineage (NCBI taxonomy): Eukaryota > Viridiplantae > Streptophyta > Magnoliopsida > Poales > Cyperaceae > Carex > Carex arenaria. Next base: position 159,463 of record CAXKVW010000751.1, read on the forward strand.
ATTGACCTTACTGGGAGGCAACCAGCTGTAACCCATCAATTCCAAATGGGTATAAGTTATAACTAAGGGGAGCATACCAAATACATTAATTACTAAGTTTCCTCCACCGCTAGCTCAACACATCAAAAATTAATTTGCATGGACGGAAAACGGGTTTTCACATGTTTAGAGTTGGCACTATATGTATAGCTATCCATTCTACTAGGGACACGTGTAATGCAATGCTACCTCTAATTTCTCTGGTAATTTATTTCAATTTTGCAAGATGTAGGATGGTGCGTTGCACATCCTATAACTATCCTTTGTGGCAGTTAAAGGAAATACTAAAAGTTTGACAGAGAGAAGAACTGAATTTTCATTTCTAGAATCATGTTTCTGTTACAGTATGGTACAGTATTTATAGAGAATGATTCATATACATGATCTAACATTATCAGTGTACAAATCTCATTTGTCTTCCTAACAGTTTATTGTTAGCTGCTAACTAACTCTCTAACAGAACTTAGTTGCTGACTTCTTGTCCAGTGGACTCAGAACTGGATGAATCCAGTATTGCTCTATTAGCAGTATTACACATGCAAGGCCAATTTTTTGGTACTGTCAGGAAATATTCCATGATTCTCAAAATACTTGAAGCTCTCCATCATGAAAGACTCCATGATTCTTTATCATAATAAAGACTAGAGAATATATTTTGTCACAGGAAAATCAATATGCTATAATTAAATTTTATTTCTGAAAATGCTTATTGCCTCCAGAGCGGCATCTAAATCAAGAATATTTATCAACCAATAATAAGGTCACAACAAGCATTTATTCATTAACATAATAAAACTTCAAAAGTTACAAATTGATAGAAGTTATTATTATTAATATAATTTGACCTTCTTTTTTCTTTTGGTGCATAAAAGTAGCAAATAGCAAAACTTAAATCTCAAAAGCAGACACATCAAAACTCTCAGAAAGGCCAGTGCCCGTCTTGAATGTAATCTTCTCTTTCGAACCCTCTTGAATGTAAACCTCGACAACAGAAAGCCAGAGCAACAGCTCTTTAGTTTTAACCCCGGTTATCTTCTTCAACTTTCCTTCCTCCACAAAAGCCGTCACCTCGACAGCGTAAGAAACCACCTGCTTGATCTTCTTGAAAGTATGTTCTATCTTTTTCTTCTGAACAAACCATATGAAACCAGCATTTCTGTTGTAACCAAATTCTTCTATGTTTTGAAGAGGAAAGATACCCTTTGGGAGGTGGAGCTCTTCAAGCAGTTGAATAGACTTCTTCTTGCACTCAGCATCTCCTTCGGTGATATCAGCGCCTTCACGGTAGTTTTTAATGATTTGAGATGCCATGAAATTTTTATGTCGTCTGTGTGGTAATTGTTTTGTATATATGAAGTGTTTTAAAAAGGGCATAGTGGGACTGTGCTTATATAGAGAGCTCTGAAGAGGGATGTGATCACTTGCATGTCATGCATGGAATTATTGTTTATATGGAATGTTTGACTTGGTGTAATTTTGGTGGTTTTTTTTTATTGAGACGTTTAAGCCATAATGGACTTTTAGGCGTGTCAGGCATGGCTAGTTAGACCGTGCAATTCACGGTAGAATAGGCAGCACCAAGTTGACCTTCTTGTGAAATTGCATTTAAGTCAAGTAGATGTATTTATTGGGCAGGTATGATGAATTGATGATAGATAATAGGGGGAATTTCATGTATACCCCTCAAAAACTTCAAAATTACATATTTCCCCCTCTAAATTTTAAAATTACATATTTTCCCCTCTAAACTTCAAAAACTCACATATTTACCCATTTTATTATATTTTATATTAAAACACATTCTAAATTCATAAAATACCCATTTTACCCTTTATTAAAAATCATAAAACATCCATCTGACTCTAATTTGAATCTAAAAGGTTCCTCTAATGTCCGAATTGCATTAAGATCCGTGTGTGCTACGTCAGCATGAATCTTGAAGCGAGCACGCACGAATATTGAAGCAACGTGCACAGATATTGATGCAATGCATGCATATCAAAATTGCTTTAAGATACGTGCGCACTACATCAGCATGAATCTTGAAGTGAACATGAACATATCTTATTGCAATGCGAACAAACCGGACGGTAGAGGAACCCTTCAGATTTAAATTTCAATTCGATGGGGCGTTTTATACTTTTATTAAAGGGTAAAATGGGTATTTTATTAATTTAGAATGTGTTTTAATATAAAATATAATAAAATAGGTAAATATGTGAATTTTTGAAGTTTAGAAGGGGAAATATGTAATTTTAAAATTTAGAGGGGGAAATACGTAATTTTGAAGTTTTTGAGGGGTACACGTGAAATTCCCCCTAGATAATAATATGTTTGTAAAAATTTAATTTAGAAGTGCATTATCTTCTTTTCCATAGGGTATTAAATTTATGTGCAATTTAAAAAATATATATTTATCGTAGATTATAGTGTTGATGAAATTAAATCGTTAATTTTAATTACAAATAGCTTACAAATAGCTCAATGGTGTGCATAGCAAAAAATGATATAGATCATATAGTTTAATTTTGATATTTAAATTTAAAATTATAAGTTAATGTTGTTCTAAAAATAAAGACATTTCAACCCTTCTTATCGAAAGTATAAAAAAAATAAAACTGCAATGCTAGTATATATTTTTTTTATTATCATACTATCAGTTGTTGTCAAATAATTTCTTTAGTTAGTATTTTTATTAAGAATGCCAAACTCACGTCCAGCGGTCAAGAAACACGCACAATATATTAATATAAAAGATATGGGCCGCAGCCTGTCACTTGATGATTCCAGCTTTTCTTCAATCTGCTTCCCTAATTAAAAACTTCTCACAAAATGGGCTGGGCCTCAGATACGAAAATGAAATAGGCCGGGCTTGTTTTGAATAATTTCCAAACATGTAATCTCTTTTGGATATATCTCCTGTATATTTTCTAAGGACATTAATTTAAGATTACTTTTTATAACAACAAAAAAGAACACGAATTAAAGAAAATTTATGTACAAGTGTATCAGTTGATTCCACTGGTTCCATTAGTCGTGTTTGATTATGTTTGATCATGTTTAACTATTTTTTTTTCGAATTTTAAGTTTATTTAAGAATAATAAATCAGAAAAAAAAAATAACAAAAATGATAAAATATTTTAAAATAGTGAAATTAATATTGTAAATATAATGTGTAAGAAAATAAATTTATTGTCAGAAAAATGGATTATTTGGATAAATAATGGCATAAATTTTATTTTATTTTAGTTGCGTATAGTCACGTTTCATCAGGTGATGTGTCGTGTTCCGTAAAATTCTGTATCGTGGCCAGGCTAGTTTATATGTCGTGTTTTTTTATACTATTTTTTTAAAGTGTGGTCACAGTACGCTAAATGAAATCACAACACGTAATAGGCACATATATCATGTCATGATGTGACTTTTTTACATCTCTAACATCACATTACAAAGTAAAGTGCTTGTTTTAGAAGAAGAAAAAAATACTCTTTATAGTGTACCATCTCTACCCCTTTATGAAATTTTTCTTCTGTCTTTTTAAAATTTGTTTCTGCCTGAAAACACTGAAATATCAAATGATGACAGTAAACATTTCCTTCCTTTCACGGTTACCATGTGGTGATTGCTTGATCAAGAAACAAAGTGCAAAAAGAGAATACTTTTTGTTACTTTTCTACAGTACCGTGTTGAACTTTTGTGCAATTGTAGCACCTCCACTACAAAAGTTGCCAGAATAATTTGTATTTCTGATCCATAACAATTCTCTCAATAGCGTACTATTGGAGATATGGAATTGAATTTTGTCCAAAAAGTTTTGGAACAAAATTATCCAATAAAGTCGAACTTATCATTCAATCAATTTAATTGTAAACATACTTAATATTTTTGTAATTACTTTTTTAGAGTGGAGTTAAAATGCCCCGATCATAGCTCACATTCTTACTTCCATTTTCAAATATTATGTCACTATCCGCAAAGGTAAAATGTGACTATTGACCACGGTAAGCCAACAGAAACTGTTATCCGAACAGCTCAACATGATCTTCAAATTAAAATATGCATGAAGACCAAATTTTATATTTTTTTTAAACTTTTCATTATTTTTCGTAGGTACAAAATCAGAAAATTTTGAACCATCTAAAAATAATGATTTTGTACATATCTAATCAATTAGTAAAAAATTCTTAAAAATATAAAATTTGATGTCCAAGTATATTTCAATATATGGATCATACTGGACAATTCATATCTACCGTTTTTATCTTAAAAACAGATATAAAAATGTGAGACAATTTAATCCTAATCATTAATTATATATGTCACATTTTCATTTAAGAGTACTCACAACTAAACAACTGTTACATCCTTACTGAAGAACACCACAGAGAATAAAAAACCATAAACATGGGCACCACACCATGTGATTGACAACTAAGAGTTTCATTTCATTTCATCATCAATTGCATCATTAATTTGTAAATTCATGCATGTCCACAAGTGCATCTATATATGCCAGTAGGATCCATGTTTGAAGGACCCCATCCAACGGATACTTTGTTTAGCTGTCTCTGTCGCTGTCATCCTTTTCCTCATGCATCCGTACGGATCGGACTGAGATCGCTTGCTGGGTCTTGTATCCGGATTTGTTGTTGCATATTTTATGAAGAAAACATGTTATGAGTCACTGACATATGCATCTAAGCATAGTTGACAAATGAATTATTTGGATTTGATTTGCCAGGGTCAAAAATTTGAGTATAATTCCGAATGAATCAAAATTATGCGGACCAGAGATTTCAATACCACAAGGGAGTTAAAAAAAATCGTGAATAATTCGTAAACTTCAAAAAAAATGTAAAATCCGTGAATAATTCATTGTTCTGTTCACCGTGACCAAAACAATGAATTATTAGTGAACATTGTAACTATGCATCTAAGAACATATAAATGTAAAAAATGAATGTTCTCTTTTTTTGTGAGAATTTTTTTCTCATATTAATTAAGAATTAGTTAAAATATATAAATGTTGAGCTTGGTTGATGATCACACTTTTAAGTGACAATATAAGTAATATTATTATAATCGAACCGGATATTGACTCGGTATAATTTGGATCAACAGTGGTAAGATATCAGCTTTACATTAAAAAAAATAGCAATATTAAGAATTTCATTTTTTTTAACATTTTTTATGTAAGATATCAGCTTTACAAATTTGGAAGTTTGTATAATAAATATTTTTATGTCGTCAAAATAGATAAACATGAAGGTACTATATTACATTATTACGTCATAAATACTGATTTTTAAATATGTTCCTTTCTTTGGTAATGATGCCCCTCAATAATATAATACAACTCATAAACGTACATTCATAAAAAAAAAACAATTAGCATAGTCATATGTAATATATATAAAAAAATATTGGTGCCTTTCAAAATCGAGTTTTTTTTATAAACCATAGGGTTCCAGCATGATTGGTTGGGTTTTTATAAAAATCATAAAAAAAGAGTTAGCAGCCCGTTCTCTACAGTATTTTTTTTAGAGTTTGCTTATAAAATAAATCAGATATTTTGTTTGATTTTGTATATTAACAATAAGATTAATAGATAATCAGATATTCTATGAAGAAAATTAGAAGAAAATGTAAAAGTGAAATACAATAACAAAACTAAAATTTTGTGTCTCTGTATACTTTTTCTAGGAAATAATGTCTATGAATGATTAATGGACATATTTTTCATAATCTAACGGCTCTTATGGCAAAAATCGACTCCATTTTATTTTTTTTCAAAAATTATAGTTACAGAAACTTCTAAATCCTCCATGTAGTAGACCAATGTATCATTATTCTAAAAAATCGACCAATTAGAATACTAACATATTTTTTCATAAATAAAACACTTATTTTTTATTTTTACAAAAAAAAAATAAGTACCTTTTAAATTAAAATGAGTTTTAATAAAAATAACAATTAAATTATTAAATTTGTTTGTTTTTAAAATATAAAAAAGTAAAGTTTAAAAAAATAATACGTACATTTGAAAACCAATCCATTGATTTTTATATTTTATTGATTTTTTTATATAGAAAACCAATTCATTAATTTGATACAATGATAAAATAGTCAAAATACACAAAAAAAAATCTCTTCGAATGTTCCATTAATCTTATTGTTAATATACAAAATCAAACAAAATATATGATTTATTTTATAAACAAACTCTAAAAAAAAATTACTATAGAGAATGAATTGGCAGCTCGTTCTGAACTAAAAAACCGGTTTTCCAGTTAAAACTTGAAAAAAAATCAAGAACGAGTTGGCAGCTCGTTCTGGGGATAAAATGCTATAGAAAACGGACTGCCAACTCGTTTTTTATGGTTTTTATAAAAATTCAATCAATCATGCTGGAATTCTAAAAATAATTTTTTTATTTATGATTTATAAAAAAATATCTTCAAAATCCTTGATGAACATGTAAAAAAACTATATACATGCGCCTGTACCTAAGTCGCCAGTTCTAGAACTAATTGTCAATAGTCAAATGATGGGACAGGGAGGGGTTTTGCTGATTAAGTCACTGTATGAAGGGGCCCACTATTGATGAACTGTCTATTACTGGTGCAACTATTGGTTCTGTTAAGAAAGTACTCATTACAGGCTAGGCTATTGCATTTATAGTTTCTTGTCTGTTTTGTTTGTTTCAGACTTTCAGCCTTACAACCTTTTTAGGAATTTTTCACACAACCCCAAATTATTCCCTATTTAGACAGACCCCTAATCAGATTTTTTTTTTCCCTATAGAACCTCTGAATTAAATTGCTATTTACTAATTGTATCCATAAAATTTAACAAATGAAGGTCAGCAACATTAATTTAAACCATTCATTGGACCATAGTGTTGAAATCATCTAAAGGAGATAGGAGTAGATCCGATGGACATTGGACCTACTTTTAGGTTCAATTAGCTCTACTATCGTATGATTATCATTGAGATTTGTGCGCACAGAAATTGAAAAATACTTGTAAAAATTTAAATGAGTTCGCACGAATCTTGATGCAAATCTGATAGTCATTTCACCCATCAAAAAAGGTAGGTCCGATGGACATCGGACCTACTCTAAGTTCCATCTAAAGACATGTTATCATTACTTGATAAACTGTCAAGTAAATGTCCTTAAATATTTTTTAAAATCTTGTTAGATTATGATAATTAGATGTTCTTTGAGATAGAAAGATGGAAGTGTAGCTTTCCAATTTTTCATTTCAAACTCACAACTATAGCCTCTACTTTTACTCAATTATCTGGTTCTAATCCGAATCCGAACCAAAAATTCTCTCTTCTCCTGAATTCAAAAGGCTATTAACGAAAAAAAATCTCAAATTTAATACATTTTTATATGTTTAAAAAATTATAGTTATATTTAAGAATAAATTGTTCCTCAAATGTTTGTGACTTGTACTCGTTTCGATCTGACCTGGACCTCATAATTCACAAACAAGTTATGGGACCTATCTATTTGGAATCGAAATATTAGCTCAGTATGTATACTATTAAATGCGGTATCCGGATCCAGATTCGAACCCAATCCAATTTGAAAATAATAAATATATAGATTGAAATTCGGATCCGAATATTATTTTAGTACAAGTCAAAATATAATAGTATCCAGACTCTATTCACTCCGATAGTATCTCTAATCACAACCTTTTATACTGAAAAAAGTGTTATCATTTGTCACTAGAGTTGCATAGAGTTAGTTGGAACTACCGAACTAGTATATATTCTCTTTGTTACTTTCAAAAAAAAAAAAAAATTATGTCTCCTGACTGTAAATTTGTTGATAAAATTAATATCAATCGTGTTAGACTTATATGAATGGCTAATTTATATATTGTCTGTTGAACCGACTATCGAGGTCTCTTTGGATCACGAGCTGGTAAAACAGTAGAAATTCAGAGATGAACCTTGTTTAAAAAATAAAATTGAGATAAACACCACGGACACGCCCTTCGAGGAGATGTGCCACGTGGCCTTTTCCAATTAAGCGAGCCTAGATAAATGGAGAAAATATCTTTTTAAATACTTACCATTTTAAATTAAAAGAGATAATTGATGAAGAAAATGTATACGGTATTACGGTGATATTTGAATTTAAAGAAAATAATAAATTATTATAAAAAAGTTTTAAAAAAAATGAAATTTGAAATAAATCAATGTCAAACATAATCAACATTTTTTATTATTAAATCTATTTTTTCTACGGAATGAATCTTCAATAAACCTATTATTCTTATGTTATCATAATTTTTTTCATTTGAGATGAAAAAAAAAACAATAATATGAAAAATGTCTAGAAATGCCCAAAATAATGAGTTTAATTGTATATTTTTTTTTCCTTTTTTTGTTAAAATAACTGCAGGAATTATTGAAACTCAAATAAAAGCCAAAAATAATGAGCTTTATCTTTTCTCATGGTAAACTTGTTACTAAAATAAGATTTATAAAAATATAAATAAAATAATAATTTCTCCAACACATATGTGTGAAATATCAAATTATAATAAATAAATATGCGCTATCCAAAAGTAAGATGAACTAATAAATATGTCATTTTCTCAAAAGGATAAAATTAAAAAATATACTAACTGACAAATTAGAGAATGACACGTGAGAAGATCCAGCTGAATCTTTATTTATTTTTTTCTTTTTGGATTTTCAAGATGAGTGAATCTTAACAGCATGGATAGCGATCTAGGTGTTTACGCCCCCCCACCCCAATTCACATGCTGCTCTTTAACCAATAAATTAAAAATAAATTAATTAATGGAGGAATTAAAACTTCTCCCAAATGCATAATAGTTGTATCTACCAGCAATTTAAAAAGCTAGTTTTAAAAATTACATGTCGAAATCAGCATAAAAGATGGTTATATATATGAGGAGGGTTCCAATGCACCCAAAATTATATGCTCCTATTTGCATCTAATCTTTTATCTTCTTTATTTTTATTTTCAAAGTTCGAATAGTCAATCCGAACCGCTCAACATGATCTTCATAATAAAATATGTCTGGAGACCAAATTTTATATTTTTTAGATTTTTTTACTAGTTTTTAAGATAGGTACAAAATCATTGTTTTTAGATCAAGTGATTTTATACCCAGTGTTTTAAAATTCGGTCTATTCGCCCGAATATTCGACTGAATATTCCTATTCGGCTGCAATCTGAATAGAAAATCTATATTCGGTCCGAATATGAATTTTAGAGCATATTACCGGTTTAGAGTATATTAATAGTGATAAAATACTGGTTTAAAGTAAATTAAAAGTGATTTATACCACATATTACCGGTTTAGAGTATATTAAAAGTGATAAAAATATCGGTTTAAAGTATATTAACCGTGAATCATACCACATATTACCGTATACTTGTTTATATATATAAATTCTCATTTAAAATCCGCATATATAAATCCGAATAAAAATCCGCATATGCGGCCGCATACCGTATATGCAGTATGCGGTGGCCTTCCGCATACCGAATGAGAACCGAATTTCAAAACATTGTTTCTACCTATCTAAAAAAATAGTAAAAAATTCTAAAAAATGTAAAATTTGGTTTGCAAGTACATATTCAGGTTTTGATCGACTGTTAGAATTTTGAAAACTCAAATATTGAGCCATTGCACGGAGACCCTCTATGCTACGTGTAGCATATTAGTAATTTCCTATATATATATATATATATAGAGAGAGAGAGAGAGAGAGTATGGCTAATATGCTTTCGGTTGCATTTCGGCCGAAATACAGCTGATTTATTTTTAAATTTTCGAAGTCTAAAAAGTCGATCCAAACCGTTAGATGTGTTCTCCATATTGAAATGTACTTGGAAACCAAATTTTATATTTTTTGGAATTTTTTTACTATTTATTAAGCCACTTTGAAAATCGCTGATCCAATGGTTTCACTATTTGGTTAAGCCACCGTTGGATCAGCGATTTTCAAAGTGGCTTAATAAATAGTAAAAAAATTCCAAAAAAATGTAAAATTTGGTCTTCAAGCACATTTCAATATGGAGAACACATCTAATGGCTTGGATCGACTTTTTGGACTTCAGAAATTGAAAAATGAATCGGTTGTATTTCGGCCGAAATACAACTGAAAGCATATTAGCCATACTCTATATATATATATATTAAAATTAGAGAATTTTGTGAATATTTAAAGTTGAGAAATTTGACCTCATTTTTATCTTGAAGAAATTTCAAACAAAAATATAACCTTTGACAAAGCTGTTGAGAAAAAATTTAAATGACACATTCTTATTACAAAAAATATATTTTAAACAAAGATTTCTGTTATGACATCCATTTTTATACGTCTTCTTGCGGAATTAAACATGTGAATTTCCGTAGAGAGGTGAAATTCATCTTCATTTGTGTAAGGCATGCAGTTAATTTCACTATTAAAAATGAAACTTTAAGTTTTAGGGAAAATTTTGTTTATGCCACTCCAAAACTTCAAAATTAGAAAATTGCCACTCCAAAACAGAAAATTAGTTTTTTGCCACCCTAAAATCATGAAATTAGTGAATTTGCCCTCATTATACATTTATTATACAAATTTGATTAAAATTAGACTGAAATCTATTGTATAAAAATTGTATTTTCGTATTTTCTAAAATACCCCTCAATTCAACGTGGTTTATGACATAAATTATATCAAGACCTAGCAATTAACAGAATAAATAAGTTTTACATAATCCCTGCGCGCCTTTTGGGATCGACCTAGCAATTCAACGTGGCTTTCCCTGCTCGCCTTCCCATTTCAATTAAATAAGTTTAACCCCTCAATTAACAGAATAAATAAGTCGATCCCAATATCATTTGAAAGGTGTTTTTTTTTTTTTTTTTATCATTGAAATGCCCGTATGCTCATTACACATTCATTCCAAACAACAGATTATAACAGATTACATTTGAAAAACCCCTTAGCCAACTAGAAATTCTAATATCTGAAATCAGTAAATAAAGGAAAATTGGATCCCCCAGTATTCCACTTCTCCAGTCTTCCTTTTCTTGCCAAATAGTCAGTCAGGACATTTTGATCTCTCCCCACAGTCATGCACTGGTAACCCTGATTAGAATTGATAAGCAACCAAGTGTCAAATAACTCCTTGTTCGCCCGCCAGTCTAGGTGTAGTGGTGGCTGAGACTGGCTGACTGTGTGCTGTAGCTCAGCGCAGTCAGTGAAAAAAGTGCAGTGGGTTAGCCCCATTTGTAGTGCCAGCACAATTCCTTCCTGCAGTGCCAATGCCTCCGACTGTAGAGGGCAACATGCTTGTACTGTTTGAGATAGAAACCGTACCAGTGCCCCTCCCTCTTTGATTATCACTCCTATACCACCCTCCCAGTTCTGCCCCCACGAACCATCAGAGAAGCATGAGAAGTCCTGCCCATTTCCAGGGTTGGAGTCACTGACTACCTGATGCGATTTCCTTCTAACAGTCCTTGCCATCTGAGTTTCTACCGATATAAGAGCCAGGTATTTAAGAAAGGTTTCCACTTGCGGATGCTTACCCCCATATGCTCGATCATTACGGCATCGCCATATTGCCCAAGTGATATTGGCAAATTGCGTCCATTGATCATCCGTCATTCCATCAACAAACACTTGTGGGTCACTCTGCAGCTCCTCCCATACCTTATTGGATCTTGCCGCTAGTGGACTTGCAAACCAGCAACTTCTGGAGAAGGGGCAGGTAAACAACAGATGCGGCACATCCTCCCTTTGCTCCCCACAGGTGGCACATGTTGGATCACAGCCTCCAATACGTGAACTTAAAATTGCAGACAGGGGAAGGGCTCCTTTGCATAATTTCCACAAAAATAGCCTGACCCGTGGTAGTATGTCCCCTTTCTTCCAAATTGAACCCCACAGCTTCGCCTGGTCCCTCCCTTGGCCCTGGTCTGCGCCAGTGATAACCGCATATGCTGATTTAACAGCAAATTGGCCATTGGACGATGGGGTGAAGACCAGCCTGTCATTCCCCCGCTCACTCATTGGCGGCGCCACCTCAGCCATAATTTGTAGGCACCCCACATGACCAAAGACTGCAATCAGTTTTTCCGCATCCCACTGCCCTGATTCTGGCTCCACCAATTCCACTATCTTGATATTCCCCCTCGCTCCTGGGGCTGCCCCCAAACCCAGGCTTGCATTACACCATGGTTCTCCAACTGCATTGCTTGTCTCACCATCTCCAATTGCCCATTTAACCATCTGTGATAGCAACTCCCTTAAACCCATTAAACATCTCCAGAAAGATGTGCATCTGTAAGTACGCTTGGACGTCCAGAGGGCACTTCTTGGCAGGTATTTCGCTCGGAGAATTAGAGCCCACTGAGACATGTTTTGTGAAGCTAATTTCCAAAGAAACTTGAGAAGCATGGCCTCATTTACCGCCTTGAGATTCTTGAATCCCAACCCGCCCTTATTTTTTGGCAAGCATAGGGTATCCCATGCAACGTACGCAAGATACCTTGGGCTATCAACCTTCCCCCAAAAGAACCTCCTAGTGATGGCTTCTAATTTGTGAATCACCTTGGTTGGGATGCGAGAGGTGGCCATAAAATAGATTGGCAATGAGTTGAGAACCGATTTTATGAGGACCACTCTTCCCGATTGTGACAGCAACTTACTTTTCCACATGTTTAGCCTAGAGGAAAATCTGTCAATCAAGAAATCATAGGCCGCCGCATTAGTTTCAATGGGTGCTCCTAAGTAGTTTTTCGATACCGGATTGTCCGGGATACTAAATATCTCCTCAATTTGCTCCTTCACAGTGAGATCAGTGGCTGTGCTAAACCACATAAAGCTTTTCGCATGACCCACCTGCTGCCCCGATATTGCTGAAAATTCCCTGAGGGTTCTGGCATATACGTCGGCCTCCACCACGGATGCCTCACCAAATAGGAGAAGATCATCCGCATACAAGCAATTTGTCAATGCAGGGGCTGTTCTTGCCAGCTTAACACCTTGAAGTTCCCCTCGACCGACCATCCATTGTAACTGACGAGAAAGGAGGTCCATCCCTAATATGAAGAGGTATGGGCATAAAGTGCAACCCTGACGGAGCCCACAGCCTGGTTTGAAAAAACCGTCTCCCCGTCCATTGATAATGAGTGTGAACTCGGCCGATCTGACACAGGCTAGGATCCATTTGACTAGTAATGTTGGGAAGCCATAAAGAGGCAAAAGCTCCTCCAGGTAGTTCCAATCCAATCGATCGAAAGCCTTGGAGAGGTCGGCTTTGAGGCAGAATTGCTGCTTGCTGTAACTCCTTAATTTGAAGCAGTGAAGGACCTCGCGCAGCAACACCACATTTTCAGAGATGTCCCTGCCCGGGACAAAGGCACACTGCACATCAGAGACACACATCCCCATATACGGCCTGAGGCGAGTAGAGAGGATCTTGGAGATGGCCTTGTATACGAGATTACAGACGGAGATTGGCCTGAACTCAGCCACCGTGCTTGCCTGTAAGGACTTTGGGATTAGAATTATGTTAGAACGAGCAATATAGGAAGGCATTATACCTGTTATGAAGAACTTCTGGACCTCCTTAATGACTGCAGGCCCGAAATTGGGCCAATTTTCTTGAACAATCCTAGCATGAATCCCATCAGGTCCAGGCGATTTGTCTGGCCCTAACGCCATAACCGCACAGCGTATCTCCTCATTAGTGGGCTGGGTCACCACGTACTGCTGGGCCTGGACTGGAATTTGCGGTAGGCTATGAATGACCTCGGGGTGAACAGTTTCTGGAATGGACTGAGTCCGACTTGCTGAATATATTTCCCGAAAATGTGACAAGAACGCCCCACGAATCTCCCTATCCCCCGTTGCCCACGAGCCATCAGAATTGTGAATCGCTTTAATCACATTCTTCCTCTTCCTGGTTGTTGCTGATGCGTGAAAAAATCGGGAGTTGGAATCACCAAACAGAGCCCAGCTTATTCTAGCCCTCTGGTGCCAATACGCTTCCTGCATTAGAAGGTACCTGTCATGCTCCGCCTGTAGCTGCCTCTCGACCTGCCGGTCTACCAGATTTGGTGGAAGGGAATTTAATTGCTGCATTCTGTTTTCTACTCCTTTGAGCATAGCATCCGGCATCTCCTCCTTCTTGACCCATTTTCGCCCCTCTGATTTGAGAGCCTTTCTAGTGCGGACCCAATCCCCCTCACCTATCTGTGCCACCCTTAGACAGAAATCATCAAAACCAGGTTTATACTTCCACCATTTTTCTGTTTTGAACTTTGGTTTAGGTTTTCTGGTGGGTGGTTTAGGGCGTATAAGGATAGGGGAGTGATCATATTTGAATCGCGGGACGTGGTGCACTGAGGCATTTGGGTATTGGAGGGTCCAGTGTAGTGAGGCTATGGCACGGTCCAACCTTTCAGCCACATTTGCAGAGCCCGACTGTTTGTTGCACCATGTAAAAGCAGGCCCATAATGGCCCAAATCGATAAGTCCCACATTGCTCATCCAGTTCCTGAAAGAGATATTTGCCTGGGACAGGTTCTGGTTTCCTCCAGATTTTTCGTCAATAGAGGCGATTGCATTGAAGTCACCCACGAAACACACCAATTCATCCTGATTGTTTAGGAATGTCTCCAGATGCGACCAAATTGCTGGATTTGATGTTCTAGCAGGGTCTCCATAAACCCCCACTAAAAGCCAAGTAGGTTCCCCCCTCTGCGAGACCTTAGCTGCAATCCAATTTCTACATGATTGCACAACAGAGACTTGTAAAGCATCACTCCAGAGTAACCATAGTCCACCCGAGAGCCCCTCAGATGGCGCTATTTCATAATTGCACAAGGATAGGTTTTTGATTCAAGATTCCGCCTTTTTTATTCCACATCGCATCTCTGAGATAAAGGCTAAGTCTACCCTTGTACAGTGAAGGTAACGGTTTAACGTGGCAATTGTCGTGCCTCCACTACCCCGACAATTCCACGACAAACAACTCATATATCTTGTGCCGGCGAATTTTGGCCCGCCGGCCTCGGCCTTTTGAGAGAATTGTTGACATGATCTTCTTCCTCAGATGCATGACCCCCACTGGCCAGGGCCAGGCTATTCAGCACAGGAGAGGAGGTGTTTCTTTGACTAGGGTGCTGCAGTCCTGTTTCCGCGAAGGCCCTTTTTGGTGCTCCCTGGCCCGTTCCCTTCCCAGCCCTTGGGACTAAAGCCGGATCCACAATCCAGTTTCCATGTTTGGGCTGTAACAGGCGGTTAAAATCATAGATCGGATTGAGCGCCTGCTTTTGTGCAAGTCTGGCCAGCCTCAAGTAGTCAGGACAGGTGGACATTTCGTGCCCCAGCAAGGCACAGAAATTGCATAACCTCTCTATCTTTTCATATGAGCAGAATATGGTGACCTCGCCCAAAGTTGGATGGGTGATACAAACCCGATCCCTTAACGGTTCCGCCAGCTTTACCATGACCCTTATCTTGACGAATCGTCTTCCAGCAACATAACCCTCAACGGGTGACGACACCGGGGCTCCTATCCTGCTTGCCATGATTGCTAGTCCTTCCTCCGTGAGATTCACCGGGACATCAAAGAACTGTACCCATAGATCACCATGCGTGACCTGGTCCGGATTAAGTCCCAGGTGCGAGGTTAATGTCTTAACCGCCACCAAGTCGCCTCTATAGGTCCAGGGACCTCTTAGGAGAACTCTGTTCATATCCTCCTCAGAGCATAGCTCCACCAGATATGTGTTTTGCCCCAGACTCCTGAAAACTATGCCCGGATCCGCATTCCAAGCCCGCCTCATCATTTTTGAGAAATGCCCATCACTGACCTGCCTGTCCGTGTAAACCCTTGCCATGAAACTGCAAGCCCAGTTGGTGGATGAAGCCGCTTTTGCTGGTAGCTGGACAATTTGCCCATGATTGTCCTCAGTATGTAATTCTATGAACTTTTGAATAAAAAGCTCATCCTCAGCAGAGAAGGGTTCCATGGTCTGTTTGAGGACTAAAGGGTGCTGGTGCAGTAGAGAAAAGTTTGTGGGAGAGAGGAGATGAAAGGCGGCTGAAGTTTGTGTTTGATTATATAAAGGTAAAGGGAAAGGTCCCAGGATAGAAGGTCCCAGGGTGGAGGTTATGTGATTTGTCTTTTGTGTTGCCACGTGTATTATTCTGCATTGGGTAGAATGGGATGGGGGAGAATATTCCTTTGTTTTTATTTGGGAGAGGGGATGTGTTAGGGGGTGTGACATACACATGCTGCAGGGGCACCGTTTAGATGGTATGTGTTTTGGAATGGAGGGGATCACAGAGGGATAGTGTGAAGGCCTTCTTGCTATATCGGACGGTTGGCAGATTTTTTGAGACTGATGGGGGCATGTGATATGTGTGGGTATATTGCCCAGGTAGGAGGGGATCCGAGACCACCCGCGCGTGTATTGAGAGGTCAGAGGGGCCCTGGCAAGCTCTTGTCCTCTATTGAGCGTACTAACTGGGAAAGCAGTAATTTGTCCTGGTCTGGCACCTGTAGAACAACCAGTACGCAGAGCATGGTTTCCTGGGCCTGGTTCAACGGGATTTCCAGTGGACCGACTAAGAACAGGCGCAGGCTCCACCGCCGGAATAGCCCTTATGTTGGAGTCAACTTCTAGATTAGATAGTCGCATGAACCTTCTCCGGTAAGGTGGGATGTAGGGAGAGTTGCCCCCCTGGACCCGGTTTAGACCCGGTAAACCCGGCGATTGGTTGTTTTGGGGTGGATGCGGTGGTGGGAGGTGAGGGCCATCTGCAAACATCCCATCCTCTTCCAAAGTTATTGGGCAAACCGTAACCCGGCCGCCGTGGTACACGTGCATGCTTGGTGGCACAAAGGTAGGGTCCAGGCTTTCAATCATCAATCTTACCCTGGACAGATTGCCCTCAAGAGTACCCAAGAAGGCGAAACCCAAGAGGACTCCCATGGAGCATGTCGCCTGCCTTAGGTAAAAAGGGTGAAGAAAATCCAGTGGAAAATCATGAATCGTTATTCCGAGGCGCTGATACGGAGAGGTTGGCGAGGATCCGTCCAGCGTCTGCCACGGAAGGATTGAGAAATGATAGATAGCCCAGAACTCCATGTCGAGGTAGAGCTCCTCCTGAGAGATCCAGTCCGGTACCCGAATAAGATAGGCATTTGAGACCCTTCTCATAACCCAATTCTCTCCTGAGCCACCGTACCTATAGGCCAATAATTGAGCCAAGTGAGCCTGAGGGGGAGCTTCTGAGCGTGTAGGCTGAAAAACTATTGATTCATTGAGATCAAAGACCAAACGGTGGTGTTCCTGGAGAGGGGAGAGGAAGCATCGATTTGGGGGGATGAGATGTGCATTCTCTTCGTGAGCCATAAGGAGCTATTTGGGAGTTGAGGTGCTTAGGGACGTAGCAAAGAGGCAGCAGAGAGGCTAGATGAGGGGAGAAGTAGAAAGGAGGGTAGGGCGATTAGGGAGAAATAATGAAGGCCAAGTAGGAAGGGCGACTACTAGCCGGCGAAGAGGTGTTGTAGCGGCGGAGCTACCCCCACTCCATTTGCTCATATCATGGCTGCCAAACACTCTTCCTTTGGTTTCAACCTTCTTTTTCTCTCAAATTTTGAGTATAGATTTTATTTCCGATTGTTTCAGAGATATATATTAACTAGAGGCTTCGTTGTTGCAGCTCCGCCGCCTTTGAAAGGTGTTGAAGAAGGGTAGGGGTAGGTCTTGCGAAATGGGAAGGCGCGCAAGGATTATGGAGTTCATTCCCATCTGAGGCTGGGAAGGAGCGGGGATCGCGGCCTCCATCGGCACCGACGACCAGCCGGAGCTGCATTTTGGCTGCCACGAACCACCGTTCATGGCCCAGTGACACCTTGGCTTCCAATTTGACGAAGAAACAGAGCAGGCGCAAAAGAAAACAAAAGGGTCGGGACTTTTCCAATCCAATAATTGCAGTGGGCAGTACGAGAAAGGAGTAAAAATACCAAGGAAGACTAAGGATTTTAGAAAATACTTCTCCTGCACGCCTTCTTGAACTCCATAATCCTACACATTTGCGACTCACAAAGAAAAATCAAAGGATCAGAATCAGAGCACCTATTTCATCTCCCATGGAGAAGAAGAAGAAGGGTTGAATTGAGGAGTATTTTAGGAAATACAAAAATACAATTTTTATATAATAGATTTCAGCCTAATTTTAATCAAATTTGTATAATAAATGTATAATGAGGGCAAATTCACTAATTTCATGATTTTAGGGTGGCAAAAACCTAATTTTCTGCTTTGGGGTGGCAATTTTCTAATTTTGAAGTTTTGGAGTGGCATAAACAAAATTTTCCCTAAGTTTTAAGAATAAAAAAAACAAATAATTTCCTATTAGTGTAGCTTAATCTAGCATACTGGACCGTAATTTAATTAGTTTTTATTTACTTAACGAATATTAAGCATATTATCTAAAATTTATGTAAAACAAAACTTTTTTTTGTAAATTCCTATTATAATATTAGAAATAGTGATTTTGAGAAATATTAATGAAATGGGAAAACTATGATAAATCATAAAGGGGTAATTAAATTCTTTTTTAGCAGTGCAAATATTTCATCCTTCAATAATTAATAGTGAGATTGAGGAGGACAAGATGGAGTAATGTAGTTATTTCTTAAAATAAATTAGCTTTAAATATAAGCCACCAATTCCTAAGTTAAAATTTAGTGAATTAATCACATGAAAGAGCATGAAATCAAAGCCTATAATAATGAAACATGTTGTTGTTAGTTGGCTATCTTTTGGAAAGGAAAGAGACATCTCTGAAATGTTTTTAGTACAATCCACAATTGCTCAGTTGGTGCATGTGTTGGCAGAAGAAAAGGAGAGAAGGTGAAAGGAACTTTTGAAAATTGGTGCAATTTTTCACTTTAACAGTCCAAAATTTGATATATTTTTCTATGATTTCAATTGTTTCTATTTGCATTCAATTTATATATGAGCACAAGAAAGGGGACAAAGTTTTAATTTATAGGTTTCCTTAGAACAAATTAAATGGTTCACACTTAGTAAGCTTTTGCTTAATGGGATTTATTCTAGGGAAATTCTACCTGAAGGATTGTAGACAAGAAATTCTTTGAAGTTTTAAGAGAACTATAGTTTGGTCAAATTCAACAAGGAGAGGAGACATGCAGGAATCTTTGTATAAACTTCACTTAATACTTGAGCAAGTTGCTTTCTATAGAAGTTTAATTTTCATCTTTTTCTCTCTCTCAATCCAGATCATGCACCAGATATGTCAGTAAATGGATATAATAACATGCATAATCAGACCAACCCATAATTAAAAACAAAAAAGAAGAAATAAACCAAACCAAACATAGAAAGAGATAGAAACAGATAACCCCCCTCATGTGTTATGTCTCCTCTCTCTCTCTCTCTCTCTCTATCCACAACAATGGCACCATCTTACATTAGTCACCTTCTTTGATTGCTCCAATGGGTAAAACAGGAAAATGGTTCAAGAGTTTTCTCACAGGAAAAAGAGATAAACCAAAAGAAAAATGTGATAATATTTCTTCTTCTACTTCTACACCGGTACCGAAAGAGAAGCGAAGATGGAGCTTTCGCCGGCCGACCGAGACACGTAAAGAGCACGACCAATCACTGGCCTCCACATCAGCACATGGATTCTTGGAAACCCGCATTGACCCGGAGCGCCATGCTGTTGCGGTAGCGGTTGCAACAGCCGCTGCTGCAGATGCGGCTGTTGCTGCCGCTCGGGCCGCAGCAGCTATGGTTCGACTGACAAGTGGTCCCACTGGTAAAAGTGGTGGTAATGGGAGAATTCTGAGGAGGAATAGTGTGATTGAGGAAGCGGCTGCCATTAAAATTCAATCAGTTTTCAGATCATATTTGGTATGTTTTTTCAACATATTTTGCTCTGAATTTTATTCAAATTTGGTTATTCTGTTCATGGTACTTTTCACTTTTGTTCTTTGGTAAATTTTGTATTATTTACTGTAGTGTGCTCTGTTTTCTTAATTAATTAATAAAGTTTTAATCAAGATCTTTTTGTGCATTATGCATTTGTGCTTGAAACATTTTTTTGTGGAAAATTGGTTCTCTTTTGTAATTGAAATTGATTGATGTAAAGTTTACACATGTACTCTATCATCTACTTTTGGTAGCTCTTAGATCGCATCTAATTCTTAAATCTATAATTAGATTTGTTAATTTTTTTTCTACAATTTATTGATTGATAGGCATTGCTATGTCATCATCATTGTAATTATTATTTTTCTGCTCTCCAATTGTTTCGTAATAGGGAAGACTTGACTTGTAAGAAATTATTAAAAGCTCTCTGTTGTATGTACTGTTGCGTATTAAATGATAACATATTCTTATATAGTATCAGTATTTACTTATAGTTATTTGTTAGGTAGAAAATTTTAATATTTTGTAGGGGTCATTATGCAATACTAAAATGATTTAGACAATCCATATTAATTTCATCTAATTTAAAGCCATTTCATACCAAAAAAAAATTATCAGAATATATATTTTATAAGAGAAAATCATATGGAAAGCAAAATTCGAAACTTAATGTAAAATCCGTTACTAAAAAAGATAAAATTGAATTATTTAATTTTCTATGTTGTCCTTAATTAATTGAATGGTTAGAATTAATTCTAATATTTTTTTATTAAAATTTGGTGTATTAAATACTAAATATTATTTTTAACAGCAATAGAATCTGCAACCTGACATGTGTAATAATTCCTCACAACTTGTTAATTATGACAAAAAATTGCAAATGCACCCCTGCTATACCAGAAAATTATGTAATTGAAAATATACCCCTACAAATCACAAAACCAACATCAACCTATAAATTATGAAAGGATTAGTATTTCAGTTATTGTAGAACATGTCAAAAATAATGGGCTCGCATTGACTGCTCTCAGTTTGTCACAGTAGGTATACAGTATACTGGTACGATATATTCTACCATACTTGACACCTATGCATTAGCAATTGAGAATTTCAGGATTAAAACCAATAAAAGACAAAAAAATTTATAGAAATTTTATGAAACAATAAGCAACTGAACTTCTTACAGGCAAGGAAAGCGCTATGTGCACTAAAAGGACTGGTGAAGTTACAAGCACTAGTACGAGGCCACCTTGTCAGAAAACAGGCCACTGCAACTCTCCGGTGCATGCAAGCTCTTGTGGCAGTCCAAACACGGGCCCGCTTGCAGAGGATAAAGATACTAGAAGAGGAAGAAAGGAGCCAGTGTCGGACCCCACAACGCCAACGCTCCGTCAGAAACTCGCCTCAGCATCCCCGATTCAGACACTCAAACGTAAGTCAGGATATACATACTGGTACCCTTATTTTTTTTTTTAACTTGACTTGGATGGTACCAGTACTATACAGACAGTAACAGGAATTTGAACAAGTGTGTATTTAATGCAGAAAAAAATAAATCACCTCATAACATACATTATTAAGATCAAAACTGCAACAAATACTATGAAATGTATTCATTTTCAAAATCTAAATAGTCGATCCAAACCATTTAACATGATCTCCATATGAAAATTTACTTGCAGACTAAATTTTATATTTTTTAGAATTTTCTTATTATTTTTTAAAATAGGTAGAAAATCACTACTTTTGAATGGTCTACAGCTACAGGTCTAGAACCTTTGGATCAAGATAATAAAAAAATTCTAAAAATTTTAAAATATGATCTACAAGCATAATTTCATATAGAGATCATGTTGAACGGTTCAGATTGATTGTTTTGACTTTGAGAATATAGTTATTGATCCAAAGTAAGGGCCAATATTTGTTATGGATAGTACCATATCCTCACTCTAAAATTAAACAATCTATCTATAACCAATTAAAATTGATAGCAGGATAATAGCACAGAAGAGAATGTCAAGATTGTAGAAGTCGATACCAGCATGCCGAAGGCGAGGCACAGCTACTCGCCAGCTGGAAGTCACCCTGAAAGACCACTATCCAGTCATAGTCGTGGTGGAGCCTACCACACAAGCAACCACCCGAAAATCTCACCAACTGCATCTGCTCTGACTGACATGAGTCCGAGAACATACAGTGGTCGGTTTGATGAGTTCTCCTTCACCACTGCACAGAGTGGTGGCTGTAGCCCTGCTTTTGGCAATTATTTTAAATCGGGATCGTGTGCCTCTGATGCCACCAAATCACCTTACGGTATGTAATTATATAAGATCGGCGCATGTCTTATCAGGTTGGTGCATGGTGGTACTGGTACCCAACCAGATCAATACCATTTACCCTAAATGATATGAGTCTGTATCCTCTAAGATATCTTAGGTTTTCAGTTTATCAAAACCCAGGCCAAAAATTTTCGGTGCTTACTCAGAATGCAGGGGGGCAGTATTATTGGGCTTTGAGATTCGTGCAGAGAGGATTTGAACGGTCCAGATTTTATACATATCAATTCAAAGTTGGAGATATTTCAGGGGATGCAAATTCAATTTTTTCCTAATGGAAATTTTTTGCAATAACAGTAAACAATTTTATTCACTATGTCACCTCTTGAGTTGAAATATTAACAAAGAATAAAGTAACCTAATAACCTTTTCTCACAGCAGGTACAAGCCAAGACTACCCACTATTTCCTAATTATATGGCCAATACTGAGTCGTCTCGGGCCAAGGCCCGATCACAGAGTGCCCCGAAATCACGACCGGCCGATTCATTCGAGAGATCAGCATCAACGAATCGGCAAAGGGTGTCTTTGGAAGGAAGGAACATCCCTAGAGGGATTAAAATGCAACGGTCGGCTTCTCAGGCGGGACCCACCGTCAGTGGGTTTCAGTACCAGTATCAGTACCCTTGGTCGGTCAAGCTTGACAAGTCGAGTATATCACTAAAGGATAGTGAGTGTGGGTCGACGAGTACAGTTATGACTAATGCAAGCTACTACAGTACCCTTCTTGCGCAAGAGGTGAGATAGAGGGGCATTTTTGGGAATTTTAAAATTTAAAATTTAAATTTGTGTCTAGCAAAAATATTGGTTGCATACAAAATTCGAACTCCTGAATATTTTTTTCCTAATAACCTGAACTGTTTTACCAGACTAACACCACATTGACCCGGCCATACCTTTCTAATGCATGGTTGTGCATTTTACAAATCCAGGCTCCATTCTGAATTTGGATTAATAGATTGTTGTAATAATAGTGCATTTAGTTCCAAAATAATGAAATCAAATTTGAAGTACATTTCTGATCTGATGCAGAAGATATTATTAAAATTAAAGGGTTGTGTTGTGGCTTTTGTAGTTTGCAATACATTGATACATACCATTAGCATTTACTGGTACGGACGACCATAGTTCTAGATTTTCTGAAATTTTGTTAAAAAATATGAATATAAGAAATTTATTGGATATGATAATTTTCAGGTTCATGGGATAAGGTAGGAGGCTGTTTATATCTGAAGTCTATATAAAAGAAATTCAAGGATGGTTTTGGTTCTTGTTAGGAGATTGTGTTTGACATTTTTTTTTTCTTTTTTTTGGATTTTGGATTTGGATTTTATCTGCGATTGCCTAGAGATGTTTTTTTTTTTATTGTAGATGATGATTAATAACAAAAAATCACAAATTTCTGATCTTCCTTTTTTGGTATGTGGTGTAAGACTATGTAATGTAAATAAAGTTTGATCTTGCTTGATTATGGACTTTGTAAATTAAATCCAAATTTAATTAGAACATGATTGAAGTTTCTAAGTCTTAATTAGAAGAGTCAAAGATTTGTCCCACAAACAAGAAGTGTTTCATGAATTACTATGCATCTAATTATTATCCATCAAGACCAGATCAAAGCAAAAAAAATTATGTGTTAGTATGTTACTGATTCAACCTAACCAGTGTAACTGAGACATTTAAACTCTTAGAAAAAAAATTAAAAAGAAGGGGATTATTTTTTGTAGAGATTTTGTTTGGATAGGTGACAGATCAAGGATTTGACACATGGATCCAAAAACAGCCTCCAGACCAATGAAATGTTGGCGGTGAAATAACACCAGTCTTTGTCTGATGGAAAGAAATTAAAGTGCTGGTAAATAAAGAATGTACCAGTATAGGGGCCGTGCCAGTATACCTGCTTCAATGCAAATTCGATAGTCTGCATATGTGTGGGCTCTGAATTAGCCAGTATATATATGCCGAACAGAAATTCAATCATAAATCACAAAACTTGTTAGGATTGATGTTAAAGTTATATACTGGTATAATACAAGTATGTCTACAAAAACTCAAAATTGTATCGAACTCGGGCATCGCATTATGATCTTCTCAATTTGGAATATTTATTTATTTTTCCAAAAAGACGGGAATATGTAACCATTAGTCAACTTAACAATATGAATATTAGCGGAAATAATACTATTGGTAAGAAAAATATGTTCAGTCAATATGGTCAGGTTCCTATCTACTACTTGAGCCTAATCAAACTACACCCGGCCCAAATTTGGCTATGGAGAAAAATATGTCAAGCATTCTTAGGTGACGTAGAATATCCAAAATTTGAGAGGCCCAATTTTGTAAGATTTTTATTCTCATTCATACACAAAATGATTTCGATTATACTTTTTAAGTAAAAAAAAATGGTATTTGGTGACATAGAATACAGCATTCGTTTTACTTTTGAGTGGTTTTCCTAAACAATCCTCTAAATTTTTTATGCATATAGGGCTAGTAGGCAAGTTTTGTTATTATTTTTTTGTTCACTTGCTAGTATTATAATTTATAACTAGCATCTCTATCAAATGAAAGATGGCAACTTGAAACGGACCAAATCCAAATTATAGAATACTGCGAAAGACTGAAAATTCACTGGTTGGACTTTGGCAGTATGAAACAGGTAACAGGAAATATCCCAAAAAGACTTCCTATATCAATTGAGATTTGCACTGTCCCCGCATTACTACTAATTTACTATTATTACTAGAACAATATTGGTTCTAAGGATATGTAGAGCATAATTAACAAAGATACAAGACATATGGGGGTCCCATTTCAATTGGGAATGAATATATAACTAGAAAATTAGCAAGAATTGCACAAATTTCCCCTGCAATTAACTAAACTAGGCTTTCTAGAACTATTCTACAGACCACAGGAACTACTATTACTTGACAGTTGACATTAAAACATGGAACAAGCTAGCATTCCTACTACAACTACAACTAAAGAAGCCACTGAGAAAGTGACGAACTGAGAAACCCTAAATGCTAACACCTCACCTTAACCACTACAATCTCTCAAATTTTACAAAAATTGTTGCCTGAAATTAACCAAAGCAACTATAACCCAGTCTCTTTGAAACTTTTAGTTAACCAAATTGCGGTCTCTCTCGGTGAAACCTTCTCTGGCCCAAATGGCTTCAACAAAATCCCTAATTCCTCATACCGTTCCTGCTGTAACAAACTTGCACTAAATTCCAACAAACCTTCCAAGGCCTCCGCTCTTTGCTGGAATGATGATGTGTCAAACCGCCTCTGACGTGAGTCTGACGAGCCGCGGCTTGAGATACCAGTAGTGTCATCACTTCCATTTCCGTTTTTGGTCTCTGAGTGAAATATCTGAACCGTGCATTTGTCTTTGGTGATTGAACAGTCGGCCGGGTGCCACATAGGTGAAGGTGACAGGTCACATAGGGGGTCATCGGAGGCAAGTGGGAACTCAACCATGCGGTCAATGTGAGGTGCATTGACCGACACGTTGGGGGAATCGATCTGGCTTAACATGCCAAGGCTTCGACGACTGGCATGATATGCCGGGGTTTGTAATGGAAGGGATGCCCGACGAGTTGCTCGTGCAGTGTCGGTGTGTTTGGCTGGTGTGCTCGAATACTGCACCTGGCAATAAATCAAACAGGTTGTGTGCATGAGTGCCAGAGATATTGTACAACAGAAAGATATTTACTAAAAATCAGGCCCAATATATTACTGTAATCATGTACATTAACTTCAAACTGCTTATATTCAATATCAAGGTAAAGGATTTTGAGAAAGAGAGAAATGGATTGAATTTAATTAATTGGGTCTCAGATTACAAGTGCCAGTATATAAAGGCAGTGTACATAACTTCACATAGCTCAATCTGAATGTAACTAATTCGGTTATCCATCTAACTAAATCTGTTATGATTCTAATCAATGGTTTGACCAGTCAATTTCCATTATTATGTTTGACTGGTCACTTTACAGTATTCTAATTCTACTCATTCTTGTAATACAACATTAGCCTAACTAACTCTATACAAGGCGAAAAGAAAAGGCTCTTTTAGGCTGGTACAAATTTTTCAAAGAGCAGGTCTTATTCATTAAAATGAGACAATTGTGGATGTAATTTGAAAAAAAAAAACAAGAAAAAGAACAAATCATATAATTAATAAAAATTGTCATTACCTCTTTGAGGTCTGTTTTGAGATGGAAGGTACGAGAAGCCTCAGCGTGGGTCCGTGGGGTGGTGATGGTCTTGGAAGGTGTGTACTTGGGAGTGTGCATGACACTTGAGTGCCTCCTGTTAATTGTAGTTTTACCACCTGAAATTACCCCTCCTACTTGATTGCTCCCTGTTAGAGTCAAATCAACAAAAAATTTATATGATATTAAAAAGGTAGATTAAAATTAGTATTGCAATTCATCATTTAAATTACGCTCACGGGCAGGTCAACATTGTTATATCGAAGAAACTTTTATGGATCAGGTTTGTCCCAACCTGCCACCAGGTCAAGAAATCATGGCCCAATCTAATTATGGCATTAGCTGTTTTGAACTAAGTTACTGAAAAACAATGTGATTATTGGAAGGTTAGCCTTTCAAGTTCAAACATTACAGAATAGCCAAACAGAGACCTGCAGACGAATTCTGATCTCATCACCAAGTGAAGAAAACATAAACTCAACAAAAGGTACAACAGGTTGTCAGGGAAAACAAACTACCAGCCTAAGAATAACACAAATCTAAGTTCCAATCTCTATAAAAGTTTGCAAGAATAGCTAATCTCCCCTTATCCATAACAGTGGCACAATATGATACTAAAGAAAAGAGTGAAGCTATGGTTTTATGCATAGCGCAGATTGGTCCGTACTATGTATCAATATCTCTGTTTTCAAAGTCCAAACAATCGATATGAACCGTTCAACATGATCTCTGTGTGAAAATGTACTTGTAGATCAAATTTTATATTTTTCACAATTGTTTTACTATTTTTTTAGATAGGTAGAAAATCACAAGATCTATAAATTTTAGACCTTTCAAAAGCAGTGATTTTCTACCTATCTAAAAAAAGAGTAAAAAAATTCTAATAAATGTAAAATTTCGTCTGCAATTATATTTTTACATGGAAATCAAGTTGAACGGTTCAGACGGACTATTTGGACTTTGTGAAAAAAAAAATATTAATCCTTAGCACAGACCAATCTGTGCTATGCATAGTACCATAGCCTCACTCCAAAAGAAATAAAGATCATTATTCTATCATCATTTATGTTTCCTCTATGTTAATACTACTTTTACATTTGTCCATAAAATATGAAAAATTATACATACCCATCGAAAAATCCTTGGTACGTTGACAAGAGGCATTTCTGATATACTTCACACTCTGAGTAGAACTAATAGACGCTCGATCAGCTGACGGCTTCACAAATTTTTCATTTGCATAAGAGGCCCTCCTGTTACTCCCCATTTTCTCATTACAAACCGATCCTTCGCCTCCTATTTCAGCGATTTCTTGCTCGACCTCTTCTTTGGGGAAGCTGATGCGCTTTATTTTGGGGCTTGGCAAATGGGAGTGCTTTATTGGAGGCATTGGAGAGTGACGGCCAGGGTTCATTGATTTTAAATGCACCTGGAGTACGTAAGGTTGTAGATGCGGGTGCTTTAGGAGTTCTCCAGCCTGACACAATCAAATAAAGACTTATTAATGTTTATAGAATATCTTTATTGGAGAGTACTGTTTCACAGATGACGTATAATATATTCTTTTTTTTGTAATCAAATCTCTAACATTGCAAATTACACCAAATATTTTTTATTTAGTTTTAATTAGAGATGGGCATCACAGTATTTTCCATTTAATATGAACCAGGTTTTTTAAACCTACTTGAATGGAAATAAGAAGAGCTAAATTAAATGAAATTATCTATTTTTCATGATTTTTATCAATAAATTTAGTTGATTTCATACCTAATACTGAGGGACAGATGTGTCAATTTTCATTTGACAGGTGCATCATTATAATGGTTGAGTTTTGGTTTGCAAATGCTCTAATAATTGCTAGATGGGTGTTAATGGCAAAGAAAATACAGGCATGCTACATTCTAATATGCTCAAAATATTCATCATAGTATGTAAAACGCCTTAAATATGTCATGCGCACACTTTTGACAAGTAATCTTCAAATGCCAATGAAACCAAGATAAAGAAAAATATAACATACACTTGGCCGGTGCTCAGGGCTTTTGCGCAACATGCTTTTGATAAGTCCCCTACTGTAATAACAAATGATATTGGTCATGTTAGGCAGCATCTCCAGAAAAGTGCAATGGAAATTGAAATTTAAAAATATTTAGCAGGAGCAAATTTAATGCGCATGCTTTTGTAAATAGCATTCCCAGAAAGAAAGTCAATTACCATATATATCCCTATAAAATGAAGAAGAGAACACAGGTAATTTAGATTTCCCATTTTATGAGCATTTATGAAGGATCAGCTTCAGAGGAGATTTATGCGATTACACAATTTTCAGGGATATACATGATATTTCAGTGTTATGTACGGCCACATGTGAATGAATTTAATCTATTTTGACACAATGAAAGAATATTTCAAAATAAGAATAAACTCACAATGCACCAGAGTATGTGGTTGGTAGAGGAGAAATTATCGATTTGGTAATTTTGTTAATCAATGCTTGCATGTCCTGGTTAAACAAAAAAAATAAAGTCACATCTCAGTTCAGTCAAGTCTTGCCATACATATAACAACACAATGCCAATAAAAGTTAATCATTTTTAATAACGGATTGAAAGGCTTACAAAGGCTTTGAAAGCAGGCCTGAGAGACGCCATCTCGTATATACAACAACCTGAAGTACATTACAGCCAATCAGTAAGAAATGCTTTTCATAATAGAAGAGCGAGGCTACGGTACTATGCATAGCGCATTTTGGGCCGTACTATGGATGCATATGTATATCTGTGAAGTCCAAATAGACAGGAAAATATGAAAATGTGAAAATGTGCTTGGATGCCAAATTTTACATTTTTTACTATTTTTTTAGATTGGTACAAAATCACTTGATCTGTAGATTCGAGACCATCGAAAGTAGTGATTTTCTACATATCTAAAAAGATAGTAAAACAATTCTAAAAAAATGTAAAATTTGGTCTACAAGTACATTTTCATATGGAGATCATGTTGAATGGTTTAGATCGATTGTCTAGACTTTGAAAATGAAGATATTGATCCATAGTATGGACCATTATGCACTATGCATAGTATCATAGCCTCGCTCAAAAGGAAAATGTAAAATATTTTCTAAAATACTGCTATTGAGTTTACCTAGGGACCAAATGTCTGATTTGGTGCCATATGGTATGTCAGCGAGAAGTTCCGGGCACATGTAACTCGGCGTGCCAACAACCTATAATTGGAAAAACCAGAAATTTTTTCTTCATATTATATTGGGTAGATTGTTTGTGTTACTTTTAGGATAGCAAATTGTAGGAAACTCACAGAAGAAGCAAGATCATCAGATGTCAATATTTTTGCAAGGCCAAAGTCACCTATTAAAAAAATGCAAATGAAAAGTTTTAAAAAAATGTAAAGTAAAAACAATGATTGAATATTATAGTAGAAGTTGCTTACCTAAACGTATGCTCTGATCTTTTCTAAGAAAGATGTTCGAGCACTGAAAAGGAAAAGAAAAAATAATGCATGTTTGTTAAATTTAGCAAAATAATTACACCGTTATTTTTTCTTAACCCAAAATAGAAGCAATGATGATAAAAGAACCTTGACATCACGATGAAGAATGTGATTAATATGTAGATAATCCAAAGCCATTAGCAACTGCACCAACCACTTACACAACTTCTGCTCATAATGAGGAAGAGAGAGAGATTAGATGGTTTAATATCTCTTATTTCGGTTCAACCAAACATAACGAAATTTACTTGATATTTACTTGCAATTACTTCGATTTTTTATATTTGGTTTGGTTTAATCTCTCTTATTTCAGTTTGACTGATATATATCTTAATACTTAATTCTATGACTATTAAATGTATTGTGTTTTGACCTTTTGAAATTTAATCTCTTATATCGGTTCAGCCAAACAAACCCAAATTTACTTCGTTTATTTTTGTTCGGTTGACAAGTTACATTCGGTTGGTTCGGTTTGATTTTTTAAAACCGCATAAAATTTTGGTTTAACCATTTTAATTCGGTTTTAACCAAACAGACCTTTTGAACACCCCTAATTATTGGTCCGCGTGTGCTATGCATGTAGTAAAACACAAATTTTGGCTCAAGTAACAAACCTCTTCAGAGAAGAGAGTTCCGTTTGCCCTTTTTATAGCTTCAGACCTGTGTACACAGAAGTGAAGATTATAAAGTTTAAATTGAAAAACATATAATATTGAATTTTAAAGATAAGATAATATAATGTTTATAGAATAGATAAATGCATACATATCTCCTCCCTCACAATAACCGATCACAATGCACACATAACAACCCTGAAACATAGATAATGAGGCATATAATGAATATATATACATCCTAGCTGTCTAATTTAATTTAAATAAATGCCAGTAATATTACCTTCTCTACCCATGAATCTTTGTACTCCACAATAAATGGATTCCTTACTTTAGAAATTAGCTCCATCTACAGAAAGAATTCAAAAATAAAAGATCAAAATGTCATTCTATCATCTCCAAATTAAAGCTCAGAATTTATTTCAATTTTCAACAAATAAATATATTATTTTGAGATTTGTCTCGCCAGCCGATAAATATTTTTTCATTTTTTTCAATTTTCAACCAATTTTCGATTTTTTTAATTTTCAACCAATAAATATATTTTCAACCAATTTTCATCCCAATTCAAAATGCTTACTTCCTGGTGAGCAGACCTCTTGCATCGATCAGTTTGTCTCGCAAGCCGAATCTTTTTTAACACATACCTGAAAACCAATTTAAAATCAATAATAGAAAATGAAAAAATAGAGAAATCAGGGGATGAAAATTGAAAAATGTAGTTTTTTTTTTTTTATTTCCCTTACTTTTTTTTCTCCACTTTGTGTCTGACAAGAAGAGCAGAACCAAATGCCCCTTTTCCAATCTGCTCCAAAACCTCATACTGATCCATTTTTTTTCTTTGAACTAACAAACTTCACCTATCCCACTAGTTCCAGTCTGAAATGAATCAAAACATTTCCAGAAAGGAAGGAAAGATTAGGAAAGAAATCTTTCAAAGGATACAGCTAAAAACCTAAGAAAGATAACTAGACATTTATTCACCTCAGAAATAATAAATGCAACAATAACTTCGTTCAATGTCGCATTTACGCCAGTAAGTACTAAAATCACTTTCTTGAAAATCGTGAAAAGGTATTCCAAAATATGACGCAAAAATAGCTCTTTAAAGTCAGAAAAATCGCGAAATTAAGCTTCAAACACTACAAAATGTACGATTTACTCGAGGCAAACCAGCAAAAGATCTAATCAAATGAATGAATTTCGTAAATGACTTGCCTAAAAAAACTAAAGATGAGAAAGAGATCCCGCCATTGTTACTTGAATGGAGGAGTAGAGTCACAGTAGCAGATCACATGCGCAGATAGAGACAAAATAGGAGAGAGAAACGAGGTGGGGTTGATGTGAGAGAGACAGAGAGACAGAAAGAGAGGGAGAAAAAAGAGAGAATGGAGGTTCAAAGTTCAAAGTTCAAAATTTGGATATAAAAACACAGCAAAAAGGTAGAGAGGAGATTAGAAATAAAAGAGATCAGAGGAAAAGAGTGAGGAAGAGAGAAAAAAAAGCGCAGGGGAGGAGAGAGAGTGTGCTTGAGTGGAGAGAGAGAGAGAGAGAGACTTACTGTAGACTTGTAGAGTAGCTGCACAAGAGAAGTCAAATCAGTGTTTTTCCATTTTACTTTAATTAAATCTTCATTTTATATTTATATTTACAAATTGGAAAATGAGGAAATTTTATGTATATCCTTCAAAAATCTCATAATAACGTATTTTCTTCTAAACTTTCATCATATCATTTTATTTTTATTTTGATAAAAAATGGAGTACTCCACCTTATTCCATTTTACTTCAATTAACAAGTACTGATACTAAACTGCTAATATCAGTTATGACAAAAATATGTGAGAATCCAATAAAAATACACGACAAACTATATCAACAACCAAAAGCTAAACTATAAAACGTAAAAACTACCAGTACTACAACAATCAACCAACTAAAACCATCAAAATCACATTCAACTGCTGCTACTCCTCTCTTCTTCACTTTGGCTTGGGTCAGAACCACTTGTTTTCATCGTATCATATTTATATCACTCAATTTCAAAAACTCATAAATTTAACTAATTTATTGTCTTTTCTATAAAAACTCATTAAATTTATATAGTTTTCATTTATTTTTATTAAAAAATAGAGTATGTGTTTTAGTAAGAAAAATGTTTAGTTTTATAATTAATTGATTTCGAAAGCAAATAGTTTATTTCTCTATTTTTGATGCATACACAGTATATTTAGACGTACGATTTTCAGCACGTTCAAATTAAAAGACTACAATTTTCTCTTAACTATACTACATATTTTTAATTTTTTTTAATAACAGATAAATGGGTTATACTTAATTTTGAGGTTCATGAGGAGGCATACAAGAAATTCACCCAAATTATTTTTTGTTGGATCAAATTTTCGATTAGAGAATTAACGCATGTCACGCCGTCCACACTGCATATGGAGTCAAAGGTCGTTTTGTTTGTATATTAATGAATCTCACTATGTAACGAGTCACTGGTAGTCTGTAATCTGTACGATGAAATAGATTATAAATTTATTGCCACAGAAGATCTGATGCCCTGCAAATTCATTAGTTCAGTTGTATTTGGACCATGTGGGCGCGAGAGAACACGTATCCTCTGCATTAACTCAAAACGGAATCTTTTGAGTTAATGCATCTCAGACGTCTAATTTTAAACGGAGTCAATCCAGCCGTCTAATTTTAACACAGGGACTTTAATAATAGTGTGGATCTAGTCTGCACGGATCTTAAAGTATATTGGATGTTTGAGATGCATTAACTCAAAAGATTCTCTTTTGAGTTAATGCAGAGGATACGCGTTCGGCGCGAGAGCGATTGCAGTGCGCCGGAGACCAATATAAAAAATTAATAATTCAATATTCAAATTGTTAAGTTAAAATAGTTAGAATAGAGCACTAATTCTAACTTTAGAATATCTAGGGATAGATGGGAGTTAGAATAGCTAAAATAGTAAAATTTGAGAATATTAAATAAGTATAGAGAAAAAATAGTAATTTTTATATTAGTATGAAAATAGTGTTATTTGAATTTTTTAAAATGTCGTTTGGATTGTATATTTGGAATAGTGAATAGTTGTAACCGATGAGGAATAGTGTTAACAATATATTAATTAAGAAAAAATATAGGCAAGAGGGGTCTCAAATGAATTGTCGTGACGTGATTTGGTGTCAATTTTGTCATTTCATGACTGTATTGGTGGAAATTCAAAAAAGAACCATTTATCTCTCTCTCTTCAAACTTTCGGCTAATAGCCATTCTAATATCAGCTATTATAGCTATTTCGAATAGCAAAAATGTTGTTAATTTTGATGCACATCGTTATTCCGAATAACTCATATTTTAAAATAATTTCTATTCTTGACACAACCAAACATACGCTATGTCGCTATGATAAGGAATGTGTTTTTTTAAAATAGTCTATTCCGAATAGTTAACTCAACTTTTTGTTAGATATGGGATGTTTGGATAAAAATTTGGGTTAGTAAGAATAGTGAGCTAATTCAAAATTGAGAATATTCACTAACTCTACTTTTCATTAGATTAGTAGAAGAGAGACAGATAAAGAACAGACCCTAGTTGTTAATATGAACACATCTAAATGCCTAATAATAGTTCAATAGTCACTAATTTGGAATAGTACTATTTTTCGGCTCACCCAAAGGCAACTAATAATATGAGAATAGCAAGTTATTATAGATAACCTGACCAAACGTAAAATAGCCTATTCTGAATAAGCTAGTTCCAATTTTTTCGTTATTCTAGTTTATTTTCACTTTAACAAGCTATTCTAGCTAATATCAACTTTTTTTATTAACCAAATGTACAATGGCACATTGAGAGTAATACTAACTCTTAATTTTTGCTATTTTAGATATTCTCACTCCATCTGAATAGACGCATAGAATTTAGAAATCTCTTAACTTTTTCGCTATTCTTGATTTGTTCTCATTTATGTAATTATTGTTATCATTGTAGATGTTTTACTGTTGAAATATTATATTTAACTTAAGCATGGTTACCTCCAAATGATTCCTCATGTGCTTTTGTTTCAACTTTTCGGGCTAAACAAAACAAAACATATGTAATTATTTTGATTCAAATGAGTGCGCAATTTTAAATGAGTTGTATTATAAAATTTGAAAGTTTACGATAATTATTTTGTCGCAATCAAATAGTGGTCAAGATGCTTCTTTCACTTTCGTCAAAAAGTATGAAATTGTCTGCGTCGCTTTTAAACTAGATAAGTATGAATTCGGTTTTTGACATTCTTTAAAAAGGCATATGTATGGATTAGCTCAGAAGAATAGTGTTATTCTTGAGTTACCTCTATTCTTGCTCCAACGAAATACACCTTCAGACTAGAGGTGCTATCGGGTCGGGTTGGATTCGGATACTATTATATTTAAATCCGTCCTCTAAAAGTGTTCGGATCTTAATTTCGATCTATATACCTATTTGTTTCAAATTGGGTCGATTTACGGATCCAATTACCTATCTACCTGTAAATATTTTGGGTCCAGTTTTTCGATTTCGAGTAGATAAATATCCAGGGGCAGATCCAGGATTTTCGTCTGGGGGGGGGGGGGGGGGCAAAAAAATATCGAATCGGATTTAAATAGCTAATCGGGTTCAAATCCATTAATTAATTAAGTACTTAATAAAAAATAATGTTTTAATCTATACTTTTCAATACTTTGACTTGTAATTTCTGATATTTTAATCTATAGTTCTAATTATTAATCATAATTGAAAATAATTATTTTAATTTTAACTCTAAATTTAACCCGAACAACAAATTAAACATCCAGCGGGGGACAAAAAACTTTCCAGGGAGGGGCAGAGTCGATCAAAATGTCTCGACTTGCACTAAAACGCAAAATCCAAGGGGGGCAGCTGCCCCCCTGGTTCAACTTGGGTTTGCCCCTGTAAATACCCATAACTTGTCTGTGGATTATCGAGTCCGGTCCGGATATGGAGCGGGTATATGTCACAACTCTCAAGCATTTGAGAAATTATTTACATTTACATTTAAATATAACTATAATTTCTTGAATTACTGGTTAATATATTTAGAATTTGATTGTTGATTACTTGGACTATTTATGGTGTAATGAAAAGTATTGGAAAGTTTTTATTTTTATTTTTTGTTAATAGCTTTTGAATTCAGGAGTCTGGAGAGAAATAACTTTTGAAAATCTAAATATTGAAGAAGAGATATATTTTTTAGAATTTAAAATATTGGAGATGGTAGATATTTTTACAAAATCAAAATATTTCAATCAAGCTCCACATCCTTATCTTCATTCTTATCTTCGTTCCCAAAGCTCAAACAGTCGATTGCAACTACTCAACATGATATCCGTATTAAAATGTGCTCGAAGTCCGTTTAAATTTTTTTAGAATTGTTTAACTTTCTTTTTAGATATGTACACAGTTATTGTATTTGGATGGTCCAGAATCTTCTAAAAAACAATAATAATTACCCTATCTAAACAAATAGTATAAAATTAAGTCTCCAAGAACATTTAAATAAGAACGTATCAGATCGACTGTTTGGACTTTAAAAACGACGATAAAAATGCAGAGTATGAATGGAAAACAAAACTAACGGGCATTTTAACCCTACTCATTTATGAATAATTTGTATGTCAAACTATAGTACGCAATTAAAATATGTATTGCTAATTTTATTAGATTGATTTATTGTAAAATAAAATATGAATAACCTGTTGTCAATTTTATCGTTGATTAATAACACTAAGTTATATATTATTTTCTATAGTTATAATTTCGTCTTTGATGTCATCTTCATTTCATACGATAAAAAGAATGCTTTGCACAACAATTAATATAAAAATAAGTAACATATCTTGTACTAATTTTTCATACTATTAAAAAATGAAAATGAAATTTTCGTAACTTTTCGTATCACTATATTTTCACATCGTTTGGATGAATTTTAAGGAATAAAACAATAATATAGCTAATTTTAAAGTTGAGAATAGTAGCTAACTCAATATTTTGTTGAGTCTGTAGAATAGTGAGAAGACAAAAAAAACAAACAAAAAATAATTCATATTTGTTAATCCAAACATACCTAAAAATAAAATAAAATAGTAGTTCGAAATAGTACTAATTCAGATTAATAACTATTTTTCACCTATTCAAACACACGAAAAATATAAAATTGTATAAATTAATTTATGAAATGTCATATCCATAGTATTTCACACCAGTACAAATCCGTGACCATCTGAACAAATCTTTAGTTAAATATAAATTTAAACAACATGCAGGCAAAAGGAGCGCAAAAGAAAACAAGAGAGTTGTGAGCTATACATATATATATTCTTAGGTCCATAGGTTCCTATTGTAGTGTATTGTGTATTTGTGTATGGGGTTTCCCATATTTTATTCTGAAAAATGAAACAGTGTTAGTTGTGTTCTCCATTTGTCAGGAAACACAGTACATCTGTCACCGTGAAACTACAAGATATATCAGATATATTCCTGGGAAACATGAAATGCCATTGAAAATCTTAAATACCGAACAAAATGTCACATATCCAAGTAAAAGTAGAGCACAAATTATCTTTGTTTTCTACTAAAAAATGGAGGTATTTGGTTAATGAAGTAATGGAGAGAATATAGGTGCTACATAGGAGGTTGGGGTTGGTTTGGCAGCTTTTACACGGCGTTGTAGAACGAGGTCACAGCGATCCCACTCTCTCTGTTGTAATCTCTTTGGTAAACAACCCT
This sequence comes from Carex arenaria, assembly GCA_964058825.1. Lineage (NCBI taxonomy): Eukaryota > Viridiplantae > Streptophyta > Magnoliopsida > Poales > Cyperaceae > Carex > Carex arenaria. The sequence continues at coordinate 196,950 of CAXKVW010000751.1, forward strand.
GTCAGCCTCTCAAGATCACCGACAGGTGGGTCCTTGACAACTCAAGGACAGACATTCGTTTGTCAGTAACTAACCACACAGAGATTCTGACATGGAAAAGGTCAAACAGAGAATCTGATTGTGACACGGCAATCGACCACCGCCCTTGTTCTCGTTTTTCGCTCCTGTTACCGGTGCAACCACCTATTTATGAAAAAGTCTTAAAATAAATTAAAAAAAAAATCTAAGAATTAGATTTCATACAATTTAAATATTATTAAGATAGTATATAAAAAACTATTAATTTGACTTTTGATGTTTTAAGTCGCTTGATACAAGGATAAAACATACATCAAATCACATCATATTTTACCGGATATTTCTTTTTTTTTTAATTATTTGTCTATAGTCTGAATATGTGAGTCTGTTGTAAATACCAAAATACATATATTAAAAGTAGACACAAAAAAAAATTAACTGAGATATTGCTATTATTTTATAGGTTTGAAAACGTATAAAAAAATAGACAAGAAAACATTTTTTTTATATTTATTTATCTATTATCTCTTAATTGGTCTCTAGATATTTTATGAGTACCTATCCATAGGTTAAAATTAAAATCGGATAGATGATTTAATTTTTTTTTAACAAAGATACTACTATTATTTTAAAGGTTTGACAAAAAAATTCTTTATCTGTCTATTTTCTCTTAATTGGCCTCTAAATTTTTTAGGGGTACCAATAGATCAGTTAGAATTATAATCGATCTGTGTCGCATTATAAAACATATTTTCTAAGTCTCGATTTTTCATGAGAAAAAAAATTAGCTAATCTTCGTTTTTCACCTTTAACCTTTAACTTTTTGTTCTTTTGACCGTAGTGTAATTATTGAAATTACGCCTTGGTTATTGTAGTTTGTACCAACACAGTAATTGTACCGGCTCGTTTTTCTTCAGCTTTTGACGGTTAGCTTTTGTTTTTATTTTTACTTTTTTTTTCTTTTGATTTCTCGGCGCTAAACTCGAGCATAGCGCACTTATCCATCCAAAATTTATAAATCGACAAATAAAAAAGCACTTAAATAGGGATGTAAAAAAGTCACTTGTAAGTTGTAACCGGATATATCAAAGGTATGGTATAGTTTTGTCACGGTATATTATATTATGTGTGCCGTGATTTGTGTATTTTATATTGTGATTATTCGTTTGACATAATTATGATTTGAAAAATTGATATGGTACGGCATGTTAGGTGAATAAATAAATAAACTTAAATTATGGAAACATAGTTCAATGAAATCAAACGTGATAAATATGTCCATTCACATTTGGACACTTCACGTGTGGCCATAGCATTACTAACAAACTGTATTTGTGGTCATTCATGTATCATGACCGTTATTCCAAATTTAATCATAGCATGTGAAAATTGATTTGATCACGACACACGTGACACGTAAACCAATTTATGACATGACTAGCCATAATACATCACATATTTACATACTTACACACAACTCTAGATTATGAGGAATTTAAAATTTTTATAAGTTTTTCAATTATTTAAACTGCAGTCAAACAATTAAAAAATATATAAGTTAATTTTATTATATTGATTTCATAAAATTTTAAGCGTTTCAGTTTACGAAATTATTTTGAAAGTCTAAAATTTTATATGTAAATACATCGCTAATGAAGTAGACCATTTTCAATAATTAAGATTCACTGTCTAAAACTAATCTAATAAATTTTGAAATTAAGTTCACCAATAAATTTGATAAACCTAAGAACATTTTAATTATACTCATCAAATAAGATTATATTTAAAAAGCGAAATCAAATTTAAATTTGCAGTCAATTTTTTATTTTTACAATTTAGTCCATCACCGTTTGTTAATCATATTTTTAATTTTTTTTTTTTTTTGGCAATTTGTCATTTTTTTTTCCCATATATGCTCCTATTTTTCTCTATGTTCAACAAACCCGGTACTATTTGATATTGGTTTTTCTTTCGGTCAATGATAAAAAGCACTGTAATTTTACAGAATTATAAAATGAATATTTTTAGTGTATATATTTATTTTACGGTGCGATAATTACAAATATTTCATAAAAGGCACAGTATTAATTCTCTGTTATTTTTTTCACATTCATCGGGCCGCTATGAAATGTATTGTTCCGAGATCTTTTCAGAAACAATGTCATAAATTTTAATTTATTTTTCTAAAATGCTACGGATAAAGAAATCGGTGGAATTTCTCATTGGCACAGAATAAAAGAAAAAGAAAAACAAAATCAACGACATGCTGGATTTTGTTTAATTTGTTCATGCTTCCCTGAGACAAGGGGAAAGACTTATTCGGAGTTTGTCTCTGATTAATTATAAACTATTCTTTTGCGTGTTATGGATCATAGTTCGTAAATTTTAGTATAATTTGTTTTAGATACCACGCAATAGGGGTTAAAAAAGATTGGATATTATATGTCTGGATCTGTATTTAAATTTTTGTAGATTTTGATATTTAGATATAAATAATTTATCAATACATATATGGATACGAATACAAATAATTATCCGTATCTGTATTTTTAAAAAAATTAGATATTTAGCTGTATAGATACATATACAAATACGAACAATTATCCGCATCAGTAATTTTTCAATTTTTTTTATATCCATTAGTGTGGATAATCAAATACTTATATAAATACAAATAATTATCCATATTTGTAATGTTTTATTCGTTTGTTTTAGAATCATATATGTTTAGAGAGGATTATTTTTTTAATTGATATTTTTTTGGTTATAAATATGGTTATGCTGGTTGTAATTTTTGTTAAGGTTGTATATATTTTGTAATAACATAACAGGTTTAACATGAGAAAAAATACTTTGCTCATCATAATAATTGAATATCCGAAATATATCCGTATTTTATTTTTTTTTCTAATAAAAGAAGTAATTTATTGAATACTAAGATTAATTTCATTACAATATTTAAATTATATCTGTATTCGTATTTATATCTATTTAATATTCAATTCGTATTCGTTTAAAATTCAATTTGTATAAGTATTAAAACAAACAAATACATATTGATATGATTTTATCATTATCTTGATCCAATCCACTTACGACTGCATAATAGATCTGATGGTCATCAAATCTATTTTAAATTCGCTGATTTTTAAGACCACCCGATATGCTTTAAGATATGTATGCTATGTTTTAATAATCGCACGACTGATGTCAACTTTCGTACTCATAGATCTTAAAACAGATCGAACGGTTCTGAAGCCCATTCCACCTACTCCATTCTCCCCATTTACAATCCTACACGCAAATAATTATTATTTCTCTATTTTTGTTTTCTTTAGACCCGACCTGAAAACATACCTCTTACATGACAGTCCAAATTTTGTCTGTAACGTAAGTGCAAATGTACCACTGTTAATTAATAGAGAGAATCTAATCTACATTGCAAATGTACCTAGACAGTACCACAGGATCCAGCTTCTTCTGTCCAGTGCAGTACATCTCATTTACATCCAACGGATCAAAATTTACATCACTTATAAATTATTTGCAGTATAACATGCACGACACTGTTTTCTGAATTGGATAACATTTAATATTGCAATCGGTGCTCAGCTGAATTTATTTTCCCCAAGGTACCTCATATTTTGTGTTTGAATCAAGTCCGCTCGTTATATACATGTACAACTTTTAATGGATCCTGTATAGGGCCGGATTAGATTGGATTTTGATCAAATATCAAACATAATATTTCTGTTTAGATCTGAACTGTCTGATCAGATTCTAGACCAATCCGACCCGAGGTGGAATGTACAGTCTTTGTGGTGCAAATGGATCGGATATTAGACAGAAACATATACAAAACCGATATAAAATGAATATGAATCAGATATCTGTCTTTCAATACTATTATTTATTAAACAAATACTTAGTTCATAATATTTATCTAATTATAACGATAAATAACAATATTTGTTTTATAATATTTATTAATCTACATGGTATATATCTATCATTAGATACATATAATTAAAATTTAAAACCATATATGTATTCGCATCTACACGGATATTTAGATATCCTATATTGATATCTAATTTTTGGATACAAATTCAGACATATAATATTTGATCTGTTTGCATCCCTAAGGGACGATCTGAATCAGACGGTCTGAATCTAAACAAAAAATATTCCGTTACCGTAGGTGATATGAACTAGTAATGCAGGGAATCCGTACTCCAGCTCAACTAAGTTTAACATTGGATTCTCTTTTGGTGGGGCCCACAAAAGGGATAGGGAGTAGAATTGTGTTATTTTGTTGGTACATCCCATTGCCTTGGTATCCTTTTCATCAGGTATGGAGAGCAATTAATTGAGGGAGAGAAGGGTGTCCGATGCACATTGGACTAAACTCAGTTTAATGGTGGTTTCTACCGTTTGATCTACTTTAAAATTTGTATGCATAACTTTAATTTCCGTGCTATTTGTTTTAATATCCGTGCACACAAATTTTGAAGTGGATTAGACTGTAAAAATCACCCATCAAACCGAGTTTGATCCGATGGGCATCGGACACCCTCCTCTCCCATTAATTGAGGGTTATTTGAAAGAGAGGTCAGCTACTCAGCTACTCTACTCACCTCACATGCTTTTGCCTTTTGTTTATTTCTTGTTGGGTACAAGATTTTTTATTTTTTAACCTTTTTAGTTGAATTTTGTTATCCTTTCTACTGTGCTCAAATTAAATTTGCATCAGATTGGACTGTCGGATTTAAATTGATACAGTCTTGAATGCGTATTATTTATTGTTTTGTAGCAAATTCGTGGGCACACATATTTAAATAATATATTTTCTCAAATAAAATAAAAAATCTAATTTGCAGTGATAAAGTTTGAGTCAGGTGTTGTCTGCAGTAACTCAAATTTTGAATTATTGCAGAAAGAATTCGAACCGGCTGATCCATATTGACGCAAATATTAAAACGGAGTGTGAATTTCCAAATTAAATTAAATTGGACCGGATTATGATAAGATGGTTCGGATTCCAAACTTAAAATACGAGTTACTGTAGAGGATAACCGCTCAATATGATATTCATATTAAAATGTTTCATGTCTTTCATGTCTTATCGTGCCTCAAATTATGCATCTCAAGTTTCGAATTTCAAACAGTTAATTCAAACTACTCAATATGTTATCCATATTAAAATATTATTGGAGATCAAATTTTATATTTTTTTAGAAATTGTTTATTATATTTTTATATAAGTACAAAATCATTGTTTTTAAATGGTTCAGAAACAATGATCACGTACCTATCTTAAGAAATAGTATTTTTTTTTTAAAAATAATATAAAATTTGGTTTTCAAGCATATTTTAATATGTACATCATGTTCGACGGTTCAGATCGATTGTTTGGACTTCAAAAAAAATATATAGAATATGAGGTTTGTAATCTAAAATACGTTTAAAATTATGTCTTGTTATAAAAACTATCTTTGAAATCTAAAATAAATTTAAAATTCACTCCATCCTATCTTGTTATAACAACAACATGTATATTATTTATTTGCCAACATTTTTTTCCACATGAATAGTAGCTAAACTTAACATTTATTAATTTCAATATTCTTACATTTAGTACTTGCCGACATATTTAATTAAGACATGCTTAATGAAATCATTCTTCTTTGATCTGCACATGGAATCCCAATTGTAATTCCAATTCAGTGACGGTAAATAAAAAGATGGATATATTATATTGACATTAAATTTATTTGAAAGACCTCAATTTTCAATTTATTTGATAATTGATTAATCGAGTTTGAAATCAAATCCACCTTAAACAAATATGGATACAGAACAGATAATCCACGAATATGAATACGGAACAAATAATTATCAGATAATTGAGTCATGAATTTTAAGATACGAATAAAAACATGATGAATAAAAAAAGAATATATATTAACCACTAAATAAATAAATAAAAAGTCCGCAGAGACTCGAAAATAATACAAATTAGAAAATAATACAGATGAATATGATGAAAAAAAAATCAGAAAAAAAAATGTAAAAATGAAGGTGTCTGAAATGGAGAAGACAGAGGAAAAGAAAAAAAAAAGAATATTTTCCAGACAGGATAAATCATTTTTATTTATAAATATATGTGAAGCTACAAGTGAGGTGAGATATGGTACTGTAGTATATCCAATTGATTATCTCTAATTTGTACATAATTCGCCTAGGATTCTGATTAAGTCAGGAATGTAGATCTAAATCCTATCAATGCATGTTGCAAGACAAATATAATTATATAATTAATCAATAAAATAGTACTCAGATTAATTAATTGTATGTTGTACAAATTAAGTATGATTTTATAAGGATTAATTAATCAACTAGCAAGTACAAAATTATATCCACACATGGTATTGTATGTACCTCATTGGTTGCCTTGGAAATTTGTTTGCCTAATCCATTTCTGCATTTCTGACATGAAACTAACTTTAACCTAAACACTATAGCAAAAAAAAATGCCAGAAATTGTAGTGTCCCAAAAGGGCAGGCATCATAATAATTAGGGGGAATTTCATGCATACCCTCAAAAACTTTATTCCCTCTCTAAAGTTTATAATATTATATTTATACATTTAATTTTAAAAACTCACCTTTTCCAATAATACTCTTTTTAAATTTATAAATTATCCATTCTGTCATTTATTAAGAAAAATAAAAATTATGTAGCATATTTAAGAATAATATCAGTCTTCTAATCGGTCAATTTTCGAGGACAAATGAGTCACTTTTATACTTCTGATGCATACACAACGACATTTAGGTATATGCTTTGTGTAAGCGAGAGAAGTAGATAAATGACCAATTTGCATCTGAAAATCGTCCAATTAGAAAACTGACATTTTTTCTTCTTCTGAAATATGCTATATATATATTTAATAAATAGTAAAATTAATACTTTACAAATTTAAAATAAATATTAATATAAAATACAACAAAATGAGTAAATTTCTGATTTTTTTAAATTTAGAAGGGTAAATAACTTTGAGGAGGATTCAAATGCACCATAATTTTGTGCTTCAATATGCTCCACATCATTTATTTTCGTTTTCAAAGTCCGAACAGCCGATCCGAACCGCTCAACATGATTTTCATAATAAAATATGCTTAGAGACCAAATTATATATTTTTTAGAATTTTTTTACTATTTTTTACAAAGGTACAATATCATTTTTTCGGATGGTCCATAATTTCCTTAAAACAATAATTTTGTACATTTGTAAAAAAATAGTAAAAAAAAATTCTAAAAATATATAAAATTTGGCCTCCATGCATATTTTGTTATGAAGATCATATTGAGCAGTTCATATCAACTGTTTGGACTTTGAAAACAGAGATAAAAAATGTGGAGTATATTGGAGTAGAAAATTATAGAGTATTTGAACCCTCTTCAATACCTTTAGAGGGAAAGATATGTAATTTCGAAATTTTTGAGTGCTATACATTAAATTCGCCCTGAAAATTATAGTATACAGATTCAGACAAAACCTATGCGGCTATGCCATATTAAAATAGTATGATTTTGCAACACCAAGTCAAAAAGGTACTGCTACAGATCCTTTATATTTTTTATTTTTGGGTGCTGCCTGAAACATTGCCCACTCAACAAGAAATTGAAAATATTAGCATCTGGATAATTTTGTTCGAACCAATCCATTAGAGGCCCAGATTGTTTCATTATTTTTCTATATATAGTTCACTGTTCTTTCTTGAGATGTTATGAATTTGAAATCTTGATGGAGAAATTTTTTGTTGTAATAACAAGGTTATTTAATAGTTAGGTGACTTGATAAGTTGATATCCACCTAAAAAAACAATTATCTCTCTCATTTCGGATAAATATTCAATAAATTTCTAAAAATAAAAAAAGTCTGCACCAGACCACCACCAACCTAATTTAATAGTGGTAAAAGTTAAACAAAGATAAGTTTCTTAACTAGTGATCATTACATTCAAAAAGGGCACCATTGACGGTACACTGAAGTCCCTTTTGTACCTTTTTCAACACTTGATGAAGTTTACTGTGGGGCCCATTGAACAGCATTGCCATGTCTCCAGAAACCCACTTCTAATTTTGATCCAACTTTTCCAGACAAAATACTTTTGGAAGATTTGGAGGGAGAGAAGATTTAGCTGTCCTTGACTTCATCTCAGCCGTTGGATTGAACTCAGGCGGTTGAGATTATGTTGCATCGCTTGGACAGCTCTGCAGTAGGCCAATAGTGCTAGCTATGCTTAATTGCCAATATCATCATTGATGCAAGTTAACTGTAAGCATGTTTAAAATTTTTTTTACTGTAGACAACAAAGTCGAACCGAGTCGAGCAAAGATTAGGGTCGGATCGTGCCAGAATGAACCGAGCTTAATTTTAGCTGAGCAAGCATTCTCTTGTGGGGCTCATAATCCTCTGCGAAGTTTTTATCTGCGGAGCTGATCGAACGACCCAGATTTACTCTTAGCCGGTGAGTGCTCGGATGATGGAGGGGGCAGTATGCAGGTGATGTGATTCCTCTCTTGTGGTGGGAACAAAAAGAGCAGTGAACCAGCACGGACAGAGCTGGATCAAACTTGAACTCGCTAATAACGAGTTGAGCCATAATCGAGTGAACTAATTAATTACGAGTTTTCCCAAATCAATCTTGAACGAGACACAAACTACTGAGTTTTTTTGCCGGCCTAAAGCAATAGTGGTAGACATAATCTATTACAGACTTATATATAGCTGCTGTGCTATAATAAATTTAATTGGTGTTCAAAAGCTACAAAGTGAAGGATAATTATGAAAATTGCTCTTTTGTCTTTATACAATTGTATAATATTCTTAGACTTGTTGGGTTAATGCTTATGGGAGGGGTAGGCTTAAATCTAAGTATGTTTTAGTTAGTGTTTTATTTACCTACCACATGATTGCTAAAACTTATATTTTGTTCATTTCTCTAGCTGAGATAGCTATCTATATATCTAATTATGAAGGATCGGCCAATAATCAGTTGATGGGACTTTTGTTAATTTCATTTTTGTTGTTTTGGTTATCTAACCAAGAAGCATTTTTTTATTTTATTTTTTGGTTTCATGGGATAATTTAACATCAGGAATAAATTGATAGAGATAACAGGGCCAATAATTTTGCATAATTATGTATATCTACCTGATGGGAAGGGATATATTTGGATGGGCTAATTTTGGGCCAGAAAACAAAACAGTGATCCTATTTGAATATGGGCTATTTTGGGCTCGTGTGCCATTGACCTTTTCTACCAAACTGTCGGTTACATTGGTGGATTTCATTTTGGCATTTTGTCAAGAAATTCACAGAGAATAATTTATTTTGATATTTTCGAAAGATTAATTTATAAAGTTCTGAAACACCAGCTTAAATTTATTCAACTCTAGTGAAATCAGACACTAAAAATAATCTGAAATGAAAGAACCCTTGGAGTTCCCATCAGCTAAAAGACCCACACTATTTTTAACTTAGCCAGTAACAAAACGCAGATTCTCAAACCAATTGACTACTTTGATAACGGGTTGTGATATCAACGTCAAATTCATTATGAGTTGTATGTTGGAAAAAGTGGAGTGGTTACCTTATTTTTAGACGATCGAACTGCGCCCCTTCTACTCGATATCCTGATCTCTGAGATTTTAGACCAGTTATTCTGTTGTGATATCATAATCTCTGAGATCCCTTCTCTCTGAGTTCAGCGGGAGAGACGAGATGAGGGGAGAGTTTCAGAGGGAAGGGAAAAGTTATGTTAAAAAAGGCGGAAGGAAAATCTGTGCTCAGAAGAGGAAGTGACAGAGAAGGAGAAGAGACTAAATAACTTATTAATTATATTTTATATAATATTAAATTTAATTAATCTCATTTTTTGATTATTTAGGTAAATATACGGGTTATTAGTTTTGTCAATGATAAATACGTAATTACAGAAATTTGAATGGTAAATACGTAATTTCATAGTTTTTGAGTGGTATATATATATATATGAAATTCTCCCTAGAAAATATAAACATCCAAAGAGATTACATGTTAGGAAATTATTCAAAAAAAGCCTGGCCTATTTCATTTTCGTATCTATGGCCCAACCCATTTTGTGAGAATTTTTTAATTTGGGAAGCAGATTAATGAAAAGCTGGAATAATCAAATGACAGGCTCTGGCCCATATTAATATAAGACACCAAATCGGAAAGAAATATATGGCCTAGTTTCTGTTCTGATCTCTTTTATAGTTTTACTATTAATTTATTACGCGTGTGTTTCTTGACCGCTAGCTGGATGTGGGTTTGTTGGTCCACTATGGGCAACAGCATTTTTATATAAAGACAAATAAATTAAATAGATACATTGGATTCCTGTATGTGGCGTCGGTTAGAAAATAGAAAGTCAACTTGGTGCTATCTACTCTACCGTGAATTGCACGGTCTAATTAATTAGCCAGGCCTGACAGGTCTAAATTACACCAAGTCAAAATTTCCATACAACCAATTTCCATGCATGACAAGTGATCACATCCCTCTTTAGACCTCTCTATATAAGCACAGTCCCACTATGCCCTTTTTAAAACACTTCATATACAAAACAATTACCACACAGACGACATAAAAATTTCATGGCATCTCAAATCATTAAAAACTACCGTGAAGGCGCTGATATCACGGAAGGAGATGCCGAGTGCAAGAAGTCTATTCAACTGCTTGAAGAACTCGACCTCCCAAAGGGCATCTTTCCTCTTCAAAACATAGAAGAGTTTGGTTACAACAGAAATGCTGGTTTCATATGGTTTGTTCAGAAGAAAAAGATAGAACATACTTTCAAGAAGATCAAGCAGGTGGTTTCTTACGCTGTTGAGGTGACGGCTTTTGTGGAGAAAGGAAAGTTGAAGAAGATAACTGGTGTTAAAACAAAAGAGCTACTGCTTTGGCTTTCTGTTGTCGAGGTTTACATTCAAGAGGGTTCAAAAGAGAAGATTACATTCAAGACAGGCACCGGGCTTTCTGAGAGTTTCGATGTGTCTGCTTTTGAGATTTAAATTTTGCTATTTGCTATATTTTATCATGAACCTAAAGAAAAGAAGAAGGTCAATTTATATTAATAATATAACTTCTACCAATTTGTAACATTTGAAGTTTTATTATGTTAATGAATAAATGCTTGTTGTGAGATAAGATGGATTTTTATGACGTAATTATTGGCTAATAATCTCGATTAAGAATTAAGCTGACAAAGAAATATCCAATGAAGAAGCATTTTTTCAAAAAAAAAAAATTAATTATAGCATATTCACTTAATTTCATGTGGCTAAATGTACTTTTCTAGTCTGTATTATGACAAAGAATCATGGAGTTTATCAATAACATGATGGTGAGCTTCCAGTATTTTGAGATTATGATTTTGAGATGATATAACCTCTTAAGTATTATGATTTTGAGATGATATCTAGAAGTATTATTGATCTAAATTAATGTAACCTCTTAAGTAGTTCATATCTGCAATGTTGTTGACAGTGTTGCCTACAACAACTGATGGGACTTTATTAGTTTCATTTTTGTTGTTTTGCTTATCTAACAAAGAAGAATTTTATTTATTTAATTTTTGCTGTACTTGCACGGGATAAATTAACATAAAAAAATAGGAGATAAACGGGACAACAAATTTGTATAATTATGTATATATACCCAGGGGATGAGGGAAGACTGAGAATGGGGATCAATTGACTCTTTTAATTATACATATGTATATATGATTTTCTATATAATTTAGAAAAATAATATGTTATTCTAAAATTGATCCCCATTCTTCGTAGAATTTTTTTATATAATTGACTTCTATATATTTTTTATTCTTGCAGTTTGAAAATTTGAGTTTGCCCCTCACTTATTATTTAATAGCCTTACTCATATTTGATAGCCGTACCCATGCGATAAAGGCAAAAGCACAAAAACAATAGTATGTCAATATAATCCATCAGAGTTGAGACAAAGTGACCCGGATAAAGGCGAAATCACAAACCAATTCAATTAGCCTTACTATTTTAAATTTAGGTGGGCTAATTTTGGGCCAGTAAAGAAGATAGTGACCCGGATATGGGCCTTTTAGGCATTTGACATTCTTTTTCAAACTGTCCTTTGCAATGAACACATATTTGATTGTAACCTTTGAATTTCGGTGTTCTTTTTTTCGAGTCAAATGTATGAGAGCAAAATAACACTGGGTTTTTGTAGATAAATATTGAATAGTATGGCCCTGATGTGATATAAGAATTTACTATATCATTATTAAACGTAAAAGATTTATTGGGCCGTCTTTAACAGAAAAAAGACGGCCCAATTATCCAAATTTTGGCTAATCCATCCACTCTCCTATTAACTACCCTGATTTGTGGTGCAGGGTTAACATAGTAGTTTTGATTGTGAAGCAGTGACACCCTTAATTCTTTCTTCAGTTGTGCCCTCAATAACTGATAGAAGTGATACCCTACTTTCTTCTATCGGTCGATAATACTATAGAAGAGAATTATCTTCTTCTGTCAGTATTAAATTAAGTAACCGATAGAAGAAAGTGGGGTAAAATAACAGATCAATAGAAAAATCAGAAATTATTTTTTCCACAAACTCCTCAGACTCAATTTCTCAAATCAACAACTTTTGTCTTCACTGGTAGGCAAGCACTTTTTTTTTAATAAAAGTGGGTATCCCACTGATTTCTATTAGAAACCATAAGTTTGATGAATCGGTACCAAGCTGGTACCAACACATCTATAGTTTTACAATGACCAACTAAAAACCGTAAAACAAGAAGCCTCTAATCTAGCAACTACTAACCCTAAAATGAACTTGCTAAGCAAAACATACAACCAGCAGCTACTAGAATCCATTAAACCTAAACATAACATCTACAAAACAACAACATATATAGAACATGTTGGAACTTGAGTTCTAAAAACTCAAAATTGTTTAAAACCTTCATTTGTGATATTTGAAATGTAGAGGGTTAAATTGAATATAAATTAAATAAATAAATAAATAAAAAACTGAAGAAACGTTTTTCAGTTTTTCCTTTAAAAGCATCTCTGATGCGTTGCTATTCTCATTTTTATTTACTTTGATTGCACCTCTTAAAAGCATCTTAATGATGCATTACTCTTTTGCACCGTTCTAATGTTCTTCTCCTCCATCAAGGATTATTTAATTGCTTCCATGGCGTGCTTAAGGAGCAACAACCCCGGATTATCTTGGTTGCGGTTCCATCTTGCACGATGAGACGGAATACGCTTAAGGACAGTGCTTCGCACGATCCGGGTAACTCTATTTCAATTTGATTTATTTTAATTAATTTCTAACTATCCGAATATTATGAAAATTTATACCAACAATCTTAAGCGTAATTCCGGATTCGGATAGTGATTAAACTAAATATGAAATTCTGAATTTGATGTTCAATGGATTGGATTATTTCAATTTAATAGATTAATTATCTTTATTTTAGTTGCGGTGAATGTAAACTCTGTTGAATTTTGATTGTAGATTCATTATTTGTTTACTTAATTAATGTGGTTGTTTTAGGGGGGAGTGTGAAGCATAAACACCAACGAAAATATTAGAAAAGGCAACAAAAACCCTTTTTATAATTATAACGGTTAAAGTTATAATCCGAAATTTAAAAGTAGATTGAAAAAAAAAATCTTAAATTAGATTCTGTAAAGTTTTTAACTAAGTAACAATTGGATTAGTTAGGTTTTATATTTGTACTGAATTTTAATTATATATATGAGCCAATCATTAGAAAAAAAAAAACCGAAAGATTTAAGTATCTTGACTGAATAAATATATTAGATATATACAACTCTAATAATTTTATAATGTAAAAAAAAAAATGCTCATTTAAATTGATCGTGATGAGTAATATGTATTTAATGATGATGATATATTTAAAATTAATTTAATGAGATGATATAATTGTAGTCATCTCTTATATGGCATAAACATATGAGTTCAACTACTTATTGAAAGAATGAATACTTGTACTTCATAATATTATTATAATGTAAATTAAATAAAAAAAAGAAAAGAAAAAGATCAATGAATTTTGATCCTTTAATCAAAATAGAAAAACTGATTTCCAATAAAGAGCAAAGGTAACAAACTTATAATTTATGACTCCATAGTATGAATAGTAATTTTATTTATTATTATTTTGATTTTTTGAAATTCAATTTGATCCATATTTTTAATTTAATTATTATTGGTCTGCTATAAGAGAAAAAAAAACACAAGTTTGATCTTATAATATCTGTTACTTTTATCATATATTTATATTGAATGACCACTTATATACATCAAGTTTATTAAAAAGAAAATAATGTACATACCTGATTATTTAGGCTATGTGAATATGGTTGATAAAAAATGATTTTATTTTATTGATTCTAGTATAATTTGGGTCCCTACTGTTAAATAAAACAAATTAGATCTCAACAATAATAATAAAGAAATACTGTTGAAATTTAATAAGAAATATAATAATGAAATAAAGAAACTTATAGTTCTTCTGATTTTGTTATTCATAAATCAAGTAATTGGATTTAGAAATTATTTTTCTGAAAAACAAAAGAATACAATTTCTGGTAAATATTTAACAGTGGACTTATTTGTAATAAAAAAAAAAATTAAGGCCATCGGAAAATTTCTTAGGTTATTGGTGAAAAATTGAATTGTCATTATATAAAATAATAACAATGAAAAAAAAACCATTAATTTTGACCCTAGTTAGTCTTCTATTTATAACCGAAGAATGTAATTAACTATTATAGCCAAGAAACTGAAAATTAAATGCTCCTGTAATTGCCTTAGTAATTATAAATCATTTATAACTACGTTGACTATTCTCTTGATGATTCAGAGAAAAATAAATAGAATCATATGTTATAATTGATTTGCTAAATATTCGAATATATAGTTTTATTCAAGAGATACCCTCATTAATTCGGAATTAATTTATATATGCACCGATTCTAATTATGTGATTTGAATTATTAGGTGAATATAAAAAATAATAAAAAACGAAATGTGGGGGTATATAAAGAAAATCATACAATTATTATAGTCAATTCTATTGATTGAATTCTGTTACTGATCATAATAACTTATATTGATTTGGGGATGTTAAGATGAATGATTTTACACTCCAGTGAAATGATTAATAAGATACTATTTAGTATCTCATATATGAAATTGTGCGGGTGTAAATAAAAAAAAAAAATTACATATAAATATTTACTGATCCCATTAATACAACATTATTTGGATGAATTAAATATGCATAATCATACATTTCATTTTAAAAAAAAATATATATATAATTCTTATTATCTCATAAAAATAGAAAATGTGGGAGTTTAAATACTTATTGAAATATTTAATTCATCTTACAATAAGCTTGACATGCATGAACAATTATATATGTGATTAATTTTATGCAGCATGATGCTATGATGTTATAAACAATTAATTCATGAAATTATTAATATGATTTATGAAGATTATTATTAATCACTGATAAATAAAAAATAAAATATTTACTTACAAACTTGAGCAACAAATGATTATTCATTGATATGAAAATATTGATGATGGACTAAATTAAAGTCCATATATAAATTTCATCGAGGGGGATGGGCTTTAGCCCTAATGAGTCTTCTTGCGGTGGCAACCCAATCTCTGATAGGCGATCCCTTGATAGAGATTCAATGGGTAATAACAAGCCGATAAGTTGGCCAAAAGAGCACACACTTTTAGGAGTATAGACTCCGACCCCATCCCTATGGTGAGTGTGTTATATGTAGATGGTAGGATGAGCAATTTAGCTCTTAATGAGAACCGAGGCGGTATTTTCCGCAGGATATGCCTCTACACATATCCTTGGTAGGAAACTCACCTATATGAGAGTGTCTGTATACGGCCGCGGTGCGAGGCATGGGTAAGCCTTTAAGACTCTCATGAAAAATCCAAGATTTGCGTAAGGCCATTAATGCGCGTACTGTGACGAGAATCTCCATATTGTGTGTTTGGTGGATGAATTTGGATCAAAGGAACGAGTTCAAGACATAGTTCACTCTGTTTCCTCCAAATTAAAGCTATCGATACTAGATGAAGTTCAAAGTTTCTAAACTACTTCATCGATGCACAATATAAATATCCAGCAATTTGTTTCTATAATATGTTTCTGTTTGATATTCGTAAATTTTGAGTTTTGTGGGGGATTGTTGGAACTTGAGTTCTAAAAACTCAAAATTGTTTAAAACCTTCATTTGTGATATTTGAAATGTAGAGGGTTAAATTGAATATAAATTAAATAAATAAATAAATAAAAAACTGAAGAAACGTTTTTCAGTTTTTCCTTTAAAAGCATCTCTGATGCGTTGCTATTCTCATTTTTATTTACTTTGATTGCACCTCTTAAAAGCATCTTAATGATGCATTACTCTTTTGCACCGTTCTAATGTTCTTCTCCTCCATCAAGGATTATTTAATTGCTTCCATGGCGTGCTTAAGGAGCAACAACCCCGGATTATCTTGGTTGCGGTTCCATCTTGCACGATGAGACGGAATACGCTTAAGGACAGTGCTTCGCACGATCCGGGTAACTCTATTTCAATTTGATTTATTTTAATTAATTTCTAACTATCCGAATATTATGAAAATTTATACCAACAGAACACAACTGACAAAAACATGCAATTAAGCAATAAAGTCCACAAAAGTTCTAAACACTAGAAACAACTCCTGAAGCCATATTCTGTTAAGCAATAAAGTTAACATTCCTATTTCAAAATAGCCTGCCATCAAATCTAGAGAATCTGCCTCCTCTGAAGTGTTCTCCTCCCCTAAATCAGTTCCCTTCTTCAGTTACGTGTAGCGTTGGGTCTGATCCATCTATGGGCAGCAGCCCCTGATCATATCCCCCTGACCATCCTGACCCCCTGCAAAAATACATCCACACAATATATCAAAATTTGTTCAACATCATTACAGAGAATTAGAGATAACTTTAACATTGAACCAGAACTTTTATTCCTAACCCAAAATTGCATTTTGACATCAAAATACACAAAAGGAGAACCAAAGAAAATGATTGATGAAAGAAGGCAAGCCCAGACCAAAGAATTACAGAATGGGAATAACAAAGAAGAATAAATAATTGAAAAAATATATATTACCATTCTATCAAATTTGCTTAATTTGTATTTAATGCTACACCCACCACTGCTTTTCTTGTGCAGTTCTCAAGCTTTGACTCCTTTTGATAAAGCAAGTTAGATCAAGCAGAGGAATAGCATACCTGAATGAAAAAATAATTATGCCAAAATCAAGTTTCTACTTTTCTTGTCAGCTCATCTGAACTTGCATTGACGTTGGTGGTGAATTTGAATGGTATCTTCTGGTAGGTAGCATGGAGCGAATCATCCTCTGTGCCAATTTTCACCTTAGAAATGTGCTTAAATTTGTGCCACTCAGAACCACTTTCTTCTTGGTTTGCAATCTTCAGCAGCAGCTCCTCATGACACCAGATTATTAGCTTATGTGTCATTGTGGTGGTTAAGTAATCTGGTAGGAACTTTATATTATAATCACTTAACACCATGGTCTGTAAAGCTTTAGGGTTCCCTATTGCTTTTAGATTTGGGCAGTGGTTAATTAGAATATGCGAGATGTTGGGCAAATTTGAAATTCTCGCCAAGTTTGGATTTCTAAGAACACGAATATCTTTGATTGATGGGATATTCTCTACGGTAATAAGCTTATCAGCACCTTCATTTTGTAGGAACTCCAAAGAAGTAGCATAGAGCAAAAGACCCTCCGGAAGAGATCTCAATTGGGGACAATCTATAATAAATAATTCCTTCAGCTTGGGCATGGCTGGCTGTCCCTTATTCCACTGCCACTCTTTCCAATTGGGCATCCTATCAAATATTAGATCATTTAGTTTGGGAAATGCCGGTATAATATAAGAACTCATTGTATGAACCGTTGGATCTCTGCTTTTGCTATCTCCCTGCATGAACTCTTCTCCCACCCTCACCACTGAATATGCACCTTTTATTGAAAGTCTATGCAAACTTGGGAGTTGGCCTAACATGGCAAGCACCTCAAAGCAAGCACAACTCAAAATTTCAACATCTCGCAAATTTGGAAGGACTACTCCCAAATTCAACCAATTAGGAAGGCATCTACCAAAGTAACCCTCAATTCTAACTCTTTTTACAGATCGCGAAGGACAAAGCTCTTTTAAAACATCCTCTGTTGTTATCTTCTTCTCGTTAGTTTGAGAAAGTTGTTCTTCTGAGCTCAATGCCGTGTACACAAGGTATAAGACTTGCAACAGATCTTTGCTCCTAAGGTTAGCTCTTCCTGCTACGTTCCTATCAAATACTCTCTCTAGGCCCATTAAACAAAGATAAATTATATTATGTAAAAATTCTAACCCATCTAGGCTACTAAATCCCTCCAAACTATTCTTGTATGGCACAAAGCCAATTACATGGGAGAGCTTTTCTAGATTATTTAATGCCGTCGGGATTGCTTCGACATTTGTATTTAGAAAATTAAGAAATCTCAGTTCCCGTAGATTACCAATGCTTGAGGGGACATGTGACAACTCTTTGCAGCCAAAACAATTAAAATATTCTAAATTTCTTAGATTTCCTATGGAATTTGGAATCTTTGCTAACCCTGAGTTACTAACATCTAAGTACCTTAGATGCATGAGGTCACACAAAGAATCTGGTAGGCTCGACAAATTGGAATTGTATGGACCGAGATTTATGGTGCGGAGGTTTGAAAAGGCTTTACACAGATCATCAAGTGCAATTCCAGGTTCATAATAAATCAATGTTCGCAATCCTTTTTCCTTTTTAATTACTTCAATGTTTACCGCATTTCCTTCTATTGATAACCTTCGTATTTTTATTGAACCCTCAGACTTAGATAAAACTTGTCCTCCCCGTAATTGACAGTTCTCATGTTTTCCTAATTGACGGGCAAAAGACCACAAAAGGTCATGCATTTTGCATTCTCCTTGATTATAGTATGCATCAGTATCTTCCAAAAGATTGCGCTGCAGTAATTCCGTATAGTACTCATTTCCCAACTCCCAAAAATCATCATTATCTGGCAAAAATCCTTCTGCTAGCCAACCATATATTAAATCTGTTTTGCGAAACTGAAAATCTTCAGGAAAGATGGAGCAAAAGATGAAGCACGGCTTCAACGACGGTGGAAGGTCCTCGTAGCTCAAATAGATTGCATGATTAACATCTCTCGGTAGACCATCCATAGACCAAACGTTGCTTCTAAGAATTGCTTGCCAATTTTCCATTGAATTACCCTTTGTGCAAAGTACACCGCCTATGCTTTTTATGGCAAGGGGCAGACCATCACATTTTTGAACAATTTGCATCCCAATTTCCTTGTGATTTTGAATCTCACTCTCAATCCCATTTGGAAGTACCTATATATCATATAAGTTTTTGAACATGAAGTTAGTAACTTCGAATGTTTCTAGAACAGAAATTCATAATTAACGCCAATGTATAGGAAAGTATAGAGGCATAAAGATTAAGAATATAGTTCAAAATTAGCCCACTAGTTGTGATCGATAGTTGTAGTACTCATAGGAGAAAACGGAATTCGTAAGTTAACAATGAAATCTGAATCGATAGAAATTGACCGAGTCAATTAGGAAACTCATATTTTTTTATAAAACAAAAACTATACTTTTACCTCACCAGTGTGAGCAAATAATGTCTTTGGGTTGTTTTGCAAATTTATCAAACTAAAGCTTGGTCGACTTAAAATGAGTTCAGGTAGATTAACATTTTGCAGCATAATTAGACAGAAACAAGTCTAAGTTCCAACCATAATACTGACAGATGGCCCTCAGATGTAAGGAAGGCCCAAAATTTCAAAATACGAAAGGACTAAAAGGTAGTCATACATCTCTATTCCATAATTGTACATCTTTCACCAACTCCCTACTCACATCTATACTCAGAATCGGTCAAAAGAACTCAGGGATAACTCGCTATCCGCATAACTCAGGGGTAACTCGGCTCGGTCACGTCCGAGTCAACTTGGATAGGTCGATTTTTAGAACTATGGTTACTGATTCCGATTTGAGTTTTGATTTTCAAAATATTTAATTGCTATATATATACTTTCTAGAGCACACAGATGTCGGAAGTTTCATACCCTTGTTATTACAACAAAATATTTTTTTCATTTGTGTTTTGATTCCATCGCTACTCGTGAATATTTTTTATGTCAAGAATAATGAGAGAAAATATGAGCAAGTTAACACATCTAATATTAATTTAAATTGGTAGAAAATTATGAAGTATAATCATATAGAGTTTTTAGTGATACCTGTTTAATTAATAAGGACCATCCATCCTCATCAGATAACTTCTGCACTCGAAGTGATTTTGTTGCCCTCATTCCATTCGCAACTCTTTCATCTCGAGTGGTAACAAGTAACCTACTCCCATGTGCTCCCCTACTCATTGGAGCTCGCAACAGGTCTTCCCAAATTGCCCGACTCTCTTCCCAAACATCATCGAGAACAAGAAAGAACTTTTTCTCCTTGACAAATCTCTCGAGTAGAGGCACCAACTCTGATCTTTCATGGGCGGCACCATGTTCACCTCCTGCCTCTCGGATCATACACTTTAATAATTCTACTCCTTTCACTTCCTTTGAAACGCATACCCAAATTTTAAACTGAAATTCATCCATAATTCTTTGATCACTGAAGACTTTTTTCGCTAGTGTGCTCTTCCCAATTCCTCCCATCCCTAAAATAGCAAAAACACGAATATTTTCTCTCACCCCCTTCTCTTCTTCGGTCAGCCAGTTAACTAGCATCTCAGTATCTTCTTCAATCTTTTCTCCAACAATATCACCCACCACAAACAAGGGATCAGTTTTGTGGTCGATGATTGAGTCCACTCGGCGAACTCGATCATAAAACCTAGGAAAGAATTGTGATTCGGTTAAACCCAGATCATTCCTTCTCTTGGCAATACCCTCCAACCTCAAATTGATATCATTGATTTTGGAACCAATATCAAAGAACGGCTTGCGGAAGTAAGACAACAAAGGCCAGTCCCAATGAGCATTTGAAGAGGAATACAAACTGGAGTTGGCAAGGCACTCCTTTGCCTTGATCTGACAGAGGTCGATTACATCATCGGCATCATACATGACATCCTTGAGCTGCATGAGCCAGTGCTCAATGGCGCAGCCCTTGTTCTGCCTCCTCTCGGCATCAGCAAGAACACATTGAATGTCACGAACGGTCTCACAGAGCTTCTCAATCTGACCAGGTATACCCAGTAGCAAGCCCACCTTATCGTTCACCATTTGGACAAGGAATTCGCTAAACTTTGAGAGGAAGGCATCGAGTATCATCGCCATGTTTGTTTGAGTGTGAGGTAGAGGAAGGGAGATTGGAATTAATGGGGATTTGGAATTTGGAACTAAAAAATTGGTGGCGGATCACAGGAGCTGGACAAGGAATATAATAGCATCCTTTGGCACATGTGAGCACAAACAGGCCTGAATGGACCGCAACAATCTGTAGGTTAATTTTTTTATTTCCTCATCAGTTTTTTCCATTTCATCCCTATGCTTCAAAAAATCTGATTATATTAATTTATAGAGAAATTATCCAATCTCTCCACCTATAACCTGACGCTAAAAATTTATTATTAAATATGCGGCTGTGAGTATTGTATCCGACTGATATTGTCTTGGAACATAAAAGTGCACTTGTCATTACTCTGATCACATCATTCGAAAGTTTTGTCATTCTTTACGTATTATTCTAGAGAACGGAGTAGGTCCGATGAATATCGGAATTCATCGGACCACTTTTGGGTCCAATGAGCTCTAAGGCTATGCGATCTATTTTAAAATATGTGCACCTGCACGAACATTAAAGCAGAGCACACGCATTTTAAAGCTGATCGGACGATGATTGAGCCCATTGAACCAAAGTAAGTCCGATGGACATCGGACCGACTTTCAAGTCATTATTCTAACAATTAAAACTATTATATTCATATCATATTAATTAGCAAGTTGTTATTTGGACTTGAATCTTTCAAACGATTAGCGATTTTTTTTTTTTTGACAAAAGTGGAAACCCACCTGTTTTATTATGAAACAATAATAGTTTTGTTACAAAATCTGACAATATGATGCCTCATGCAAGCAAAAGCAATAACAGAGAGTTCACAACTCCATATCTAAGAAAAAATTAAACCCAATATTAGCTAGTTAAAACAATATATAACATAGTAGCAGTATAGAAAGCACCTAAAGTTATTACAACACTGTAT
>CAXKVW010000752.1:0-114202 GCA_964058825.1 Carex arenaria
CATTAGTTAAGTCCTCTAGGCAACCAAAATATAAAAAAGATAAATTGTCCTCCATTAGTCGCTTTGCCAGCTGATAAAAGAGCAATCTAGTGTGAACCGTAGCTGAACTTGAAACTTTACAGCCTTATTCCAACTTTTACCATAACAGAGGGTTCAAATGTCTTCATCATGCCTCCACTTTTATTTTTAATAATAATTTTTTTGGCTTGTATGCCAAAATAAAATCGTTAGATGTTTTGTTTTCTCTACATGCACATAAAAACTTAACAATTTCGGGTTTTTCTTTTATATGAACCAATAAGCTGAAAAATTAACGTCCAACAACTATCCACATCAGTGTATTTTTGTAAGCTCTTGATAACAATCAAAACAAAGTTGAAATGTCATAATCTTTTACATGTGCATAGAGAAAATGATATTAATCATATCTACCGATTTATTTTGACATTTATGTTATCAAAATTTAAAATATGGAGGCATTTGAACCCTCCTCTTTAAAAATAATTCCCACTAAAATTTGTCTGAAAAACTCACCAGCTTGTCTTTAATAGCATTTCCAAGCTTTGAATCGGCAACACCTAATGTCTCTCCATCACAATTTTTCTGTAGAAATTTTCTGAGGCCTTTGCTTGCCTTCCCATCTATCAGCAAGGTCGCGGCTGATAAAGCCTCTGATGTGTTTTCAAATTTGCTAAATGCTTTCAGCTCCACCACCTGATACAAAAATGAAATTACACGAGATTAGAATAAAATAAGAGCTTCCACATTCGGATGCATGAAAATGCAATATACTAGATTTTTAACCCAATGGGGGGCAAACCTCAATGCAATACAAAATTAATTCTGTTGACAAGAGTGGTAGATGCATTTCAGAGCACATGCAAGACCAATTTTGTAAATGCAAGCACACAATATAAAGGTTATTTTATCAAATGAAAAATAATCTAACTTTCTCAGCTGATAGGACAATGTCACAAGTTGGCAAAAATTCATTACTAAGTAAACAGTAACAGTCCATATAATACTAAAACTTAATTTAAGTACAGTAATAATTGATTCAACTAATTTCACACTAAATATGTCAATACAAATGTTGTACACTAAATAACAGTATCTATGTCTTTAAGTGAAAATAGTAGCAAATAACAAATAAGAATCAGAAAAAACAAAATCACCTTTCTTGCAGCATCTGATGTGGCGAAGTCCTTCCATAAATCCTGAAACAACCCAAAGAAAAATAAAACAGTCATAAAAAAAATTAAATGAGAACAAGACGTTAACTCATCTAAAGTAACAATAACAGCCAGAAAATTACCTCAACTTTTTCAAGTTTTCCCTCGTTTAGCACCTTGAACAGTGCGAACCCCGCAGGGGTCTCGAACAATACCAACATCTCCAATTACAATCCTTATCGAAGCGCCTTCGATTCGAAATAAAAAGATATAGCGATGTTGACTGCTTCAAAGCAACTACTGAAGATTAGGGTTTTGAAAAACCTTTTGGGGAGACAACAAAATAAGAGTTGGGGGATTAGAGAAAGGGATTAGTTTCCTACGGCGTACTTGCTCCGACGATCGGCCGAGGCGCCGCAGTGGGTATAGAGCAGCAGCCGCCGCCTGAAGTAGGGTTTAGGTCGAAGAGAGAAGTAGGGGTTTGGGTTTAAGTGGCGCAAGGAAAAAAAGGCTGCATTTATAATTGGAGAGGTTCGTTTCTAAACAGAATGGTATTATTTCATCCCAACCGTTCGAACGACGAACGGCTGAGATTATCCGCCTCTTTTCCCACGTTATCAAAAGGAATTTTATGTGTAACCCTTTTTTAATTTAAAATTTATGACTTCATCCTTAGTAAATTTAAATGTGTCCCTCGTTATTCGACTGTTTCTTCCTTGAGGGTTCGAATTCTTTTATTTTTTTACCGCTTTTACTTTTTATAACTTTGATGAGTTAAAACTAAAAAATTAAATATTAAAATAAAACTACTAGATATGATCTGTATAATTTTTTATTTAGGTATGTAAAAGATTATGGCATTTAAACTATTATATTTGTTGTTATGAATTTGAAAAAACAATTAGTGAACAATTTTGGAACTTATTGATTCATATGAGATTAAAATCAAAAATTGATAATTTTTTATGTAATTTCATCGCATTTAATAGTTTATTTTGATATATAAGTTTTGAAATTCTTGTTATAAATAAAAAAACATAGAGGTATGATAGATAAGAAAAAAATATATTTAAATCCCTCTTTTCTTTTGCAGTACCGTGCTAAGTTATCCATACGTTTGCAAATTGAATTATAAAATCCTAATTGATATTTTCAAAATATATGTTGGCAGTTGGCATTTTTTTTTTCACTTTTATGGATGCACTGCAAATATAAATTTGAAAGATTTCACTAAATGAAAGGCCAATCAAATTTGCTGCCCGGCATTTAAAACAATTGATAATCAATTGCATGAATGTAAGAGTTGTGAAATTAAGTTTGAAATTAATTTCTCTTTACTTTTTGACAACTGTTTGAAATTACAAATCAATTTCCCAACCATATTCATATTCTTTTTTTATTTTCCGAATACAAATATGGGTCCGAATTAGATTGGATATTTATTGATATAATATAAAAATATTAAAGTTTGCAATATTTATCTAATTATAATGATAAATAACATAAACTTTTCATAATATATATTAAAGCATATGGTATATATCTATTATTCGGATACGGATAATTGAAACGTAAAACCATATCAGCATTCTTATTCACACGGATATTCGAATATCCACATCTAAGTTTTCGAATACGGATCAAATATTATCCATACTGTTTTCACCCCTAGCATCCACGCTAAACCTCTGTTCAAACGATTTGCAACTAAATCTTGCATGCATTTGAACCAAATTTGGACGGTGCATGCAAAAGTTGCAAAAGACTTGCAAAAGATTATTTATTCCCGGGTCTTCGCCATGATCATAGGGAGAGGGGGGTGTCCGATGCCCATCGGACCAAAATAGTGTTTGATGGGTGATTTCTACAATCCGATCTACTTCAAGATCTGTGCGTACGTATATTAAAGCAAACAGTATGGATATTAAAGTGATACACACATATTTTGAAGTGAATCGGACGGTATCAGACACCCATCGAACAGACTCTGGTCCGATGGGCATCGGACACCCTTCTCTCCCATGATCATAAAAAATTACAAAAAAAAATTGAAATGTTCTAATACTTGTCCTATACCAGAAAGCAATTAAAATTATGTTCTATTAATGTCTATCAACGTCAACCTTTAATTCTACAACGCCATTAGCTACAAAGCTGGAGATAGCCTACTTTAATTCTCAACTAGTTTTATGTTAAACCGCTAATACACATAAGACTCCATAGCTATGTGACTTTACGTGACATGATCCTTAACTGTAGAAGTATGAACTAAACTATTCCGCTCTTTCACAAGAGCAGAACTAGAAGATCATAATAGGAGTACTAAATTTAAAAACAAAATATATCGATGGTGAGAATTGAATTCAAGTTCTCCATAATCATAAGATAAGCTCTAACTACTAGGCCATAAGTGAAATATTTATGAGGGAGGCTGGACTATATAATTTTTTTTAAATAATAATTTTTAATTAAATTTCAATATATACAACTATAATTTTAAAATCATATGGTAACTTAGAACCTGTACGGGTGAATGTAAATCCGCCCCTGCTCTTTCACTATAAATCAATACGATCAGAATAATGAGGAACTGAAGCTTTTCCAAATTTCACCTTTTATCTATTTCAATAATTTGAACGTGCCCTATATATTTGCCTCCAACCAAAATCAAGTCTATTAAATCGTAAATTATTTTTTACTAGATAAATAAATAATCCAAGTCCAATAAATAACACTTTGTTGCCCTCATGATAATAATAATAAATGCACTAGATGTGGAACCTACCACCTACATTTGAAAAATTGTGATTGCACTGCTCCAAATCAGTGTTGTAAATAACGGTATGCGGTCGTCGGACGGACAGGGTGCTGCCAAGCGATTAATCGGTATGCGGCCAATTAATCGGAATTATGCAGACAATTTAACGTTTTTATTAAATTTATGTATATATATCATAATTTATTAAAGATAATTTATTTAACTCATTAAATTTATCAAATAAACTTAATTTAAGTTAGTTTTATTATTATAACATGACACTATACTTATTTTTTCTAACACATAAGCACAAAATAAGTAAAAAGAAAAAAAAAAACACATGTAAAAAATATTGGATGTATATCCAAACACAAATAAAACTACAATACATGATTTATAAACCTTATTATCACACACTATTATAGAAAAAAATAAATAATGTGAAAAATAAATTTTTACTGGAATAAACGGAAAAAAAAGAGAATAAAACGGGAATAAACGGCCGATTAAACGTTCGAAACTGCAAACAGCCGTCCGTTAACAGTGTGCGTGACGGTGTGGCCACCGTTTCCGTTTAAACGGCCGATTAATCGGCCGTTAAGGCCATTTTTTACAACACTGCTCCAAATTTAAGTAGTGATAAACAATCTAAAAAATTTAATATGCCGAAAATATCAACCACATATACATTCATCAAATAATGCTCCAGCTATTATTTATATTCAATATGCCAAACAACACCTATATAAACTTATTTTCTAAATTGCAAAACAAAAGGTAGAATTTTTAGTGTATCCCTGTAAAGTTTTGAAATAACCGATTTATATATGAAAACATCATAATATTCGATATCCCTATAAAAACTTAACATTTTTTTCTTTTATCATTTTTATTCATTTAACATTTTATTTAGGTATTTTAAAATTTTAATTGACAAATACGTTCTTTCATTTTAAACAAAGATTTCTCTTTAAATTTCTGACAAGGTTAAATAAGAGGGAAAAAAAAAGACGCTTCATTATCTGTCTGCTATTTTCTTCACTGTACATCTAATCTTCTTCACACCCACATAATCTCTTTTCTTTTTAAATCCAGAAATCACACCCACACAATCTCAAAAGACAAATGCAGGTGCAATCACAATTCGGTTTTGAATCGGGATTGTCTGATTTGAATTCGTCGCTTGAGATTGACTCGGAATTCAAATCCATCGTTTGGGATGTGTGTGTTCCACTTCGGAATAAATTGTCGCGGATTCAAATCTGACAATCCCGATTTGAAACTTAAAAATTGAATTACTTCACTGGATTTGAATTCCCCTCTGATTCCGGCACTCTTCACATGTTTTGATTTTTAATGAAACAAGGAACCGGATCCCTGCCTCCCAGGGGGCAGGATTTTCCTGCCCCTGAGTCACTGACATGTGGGCCCGCGGCAAAACTAAAACCAATTTTTAAATATTTAATTCCGTCTGGACGCACGTGTCAACCGCACTGGGGGCAGGAAAATCCTACCCCCGGGGGGCAGGTGATCTCTTTCTATGAAACAAAAGGCAAAATAAATTGAGAACTAGTCTTTAGTTTAGTGGCTAAGGCACATGGTCTCTATATGAGAGGTCATGGGTTTAAAATCCAGATGGAAAAATATTTTGTTATAATAACAAATGTATTAAACAATTTGGTGGCTTGACCTCCAACTTTACTAAAAAAAAAAAAAAGAAGGCAAAATGAATTGATATTCTCTACGCTCATCAATTTTGGCACAGAAAACTGTGAATTAAAATCAAGTTCAAATTAGGAAAAAGTTGTTATCATCTCAATTTAGAAGACACTCAAAAGTCAAAAGTGTTTATTATCTCTCTGATTCCCTTCTATCTATGATTTTTTTCTCTCTTATTCAACCTTAGTTGGAAATTTAAAGTAAATCTTCATTTTAAATGAAAATGTATATTTGTCAAAACTCAGATTTTAAAATAACTAAATAATATTAAATGAATAGAAGAAAAAAATATTAATTTTTTATGAGGATATTGAATATTATGATATTTTTACGAGGAAATTGACTATTTCAAAAGTTTACATGAATACACTCGAAAAATTTCCAATAAAATTACATTGTGTGTCAAACTTAATGTAATTTTAAAATTATTTGATCAAAGTATCAATAAAATTAAATTATATCATGACCAATAAGCTCTAATAAACAATATCATGTCCTCTAATCTAAGTAAACCAATTAGAACCCTCCAGTTTAAGTGTAAGTAACAAGTTACAATATCTGTGAAATGGATCCTTCAACCTTTAATTACTTTATAAAACTATAGAATATAATTATTTAAGAAAAACAGTAAATTTAATAAGCCGGGTATCTAAAAAAAAATGCACATTTATTTTGCCATTCAAAATTGCCAATGAAAATAATTAAACTTTATATAAGTAATCTTTCATCAGATAGCTTAAATTTACAACATTGTTTATTTAAATATCTTAAAAATATTAAATAGTACTCAAATAATTTATTTATAATGTCAACTAATCTCAACAGGCCGGGGCGGATCTAGTGTTTAAAACAAAATTTTAAATTCGTGGCAAATTGGTCCAACAAGCAAAAGCTTTATTTGTTTTCCTCAAAATAATGAACTTATGGTGATTTGAAGATTTGATGGGGGGTCCAACGAAAAGCACCACCGAAAAAAAATGAAATTGTAATCTTTTAGTGGTTTGAGTTCATCTATTTGATGGGGTGATTTAGGTAAGAAGCAAACATATGATGATAAAATGATGTATATATAAGACTAGCGAGTAGCTATGTATTGACTACTTTTTAATAGTAAAAATATACCCTTTAAACTATCTCTTATGGGGTCTTTTATTTGTACAATAGTCACATAAAAAGCTAAACAAAATACAATACAATATATGAACTATAAAATTTAGCAGATAAGATGTTGGAGAAAACAAAAAATCATCGTTTATTGGAGTTATATAGGCACTACAAGTTAGTTTAACTAAAAAGTTTAGACAACAGATGCAAGATCTCTTCTGATCTGCACTAGGTGTGGTGCTTTTAAGAGAAAATTGGTTATTTGTCACTCTAAAGCTTTCAAATCTGAAAAATATCATCACGAAACTTTAAATATGAAAAATGGCACTCTCAACTTAGTTAATTCTTAAATTTGCCACAAATACACAATTTTTATACTTTTTTTTATTAAAAATTAACTGAAAAATACAGTTTTGAGATACGTATAATGAGGGGTCTGAATGGTATATAGAGAAATACAGAAATACGTATCTCAAAAACTGTATTTTTCAGTTAATTTTTAATAAAAAAAAAGTATAAAAATTGTGTATTTGTGGCAAATTTAAGAATTAACTAAGTTTAGAGTGGCATTTTTCAGATTTATAGTTTTGTGATGGTATTTTTCAGATTTGAAAATTTTGGAGTGACAAATAACCAATTTTCCCCAATTATAGCGTGTTGCTATCATCACTTTATGTTTAGTGTCTGTTTGTAGAGGTTATATTTTGAATTTAGGGGAATTTCATGTATATCTCTCAAAAGTTTCAATATTACGTATTTATTTCTTTAAAAATTATACAAACTTACATATTTGTCAATCTAACTCTATAATATATCAGATATCTCCAAAAATAATTATATATTTTTAAAATTTTAAAATTTATTTTACAATATTAATTAATATTATAATGACCACTATACCGTTCCTTTCTCTCTCTTTTAATCAGTTGAGTTGTGAGAGTGCCAAAACATCCCGCCTCTTCTCTAAATGCGCCAACATAATCTCCTGTCTGTTCTCTCCAAATGGGCCAAATTAGATATTTCTCCCTGTTTTTCGTCGTCGCCTCCCCTCTTGATTTCTCTCATCCCTTCCTTTCGCTCTTCGTCTCGTCCCTCTTCAATATGGCATCGGTGTTCAATTGCCCCTCTCTCTAGACTTGACTGCAGCGATTTCTCAAGACCTAGATGAGAGAGCATGACCAAGTCACCCGCTACTGAGTGTATTCTAAAACTTAGATTTTGTGTAACTTAGAATTCTATTCGAGAGTATCTGATTAGGCACTTTGGGAGTACATGAGTAAGTTATGATCATATTGTTCAATTGAAGAAAATAGTTCTTGACGATTTGGCGATGCTGCATAGCTTTTTTCCCAACTTTCTTTTCTTTTCTTTGGCCCCAATTTCTTGTTGATTATTTTAGCTTTTGTAAAATCTAAGGATTTCAATGATCTTACCCTCGGATTGAAAACAAAAATAAAATATGAATAACTAAGATGAGAAGGTGCTCTTTGCAATTTTTCCTTTGTTCCAACTCTGACAACACATTTTGAGGGTTTGATCTTATTATTGGTTCTTTTCTTGATATTTGCTTTTGTTTCTTAACTGTCATACATAAGCAGTCAATGAGATAGTAAAATATGATACAATGACCTTTAAACAGTCCCCTAAGCTTAGCCATACATTTGTACTAACAATCAACACAAGCAAACTACAACAATACCTAAACTGATATTGTGCATCTCAAAAACAGCCTCTAATTTAAAAAAAAAAATGAAAAGCACTGGTTCCATGCCGAAATTGACAAAACTATTGTACTTCCATATAGAGAACATTCATGTGAACACACTGAAAAAAGAATTTCTTGATTTGGAATTTTCTGTGATTTTTGGTGTGTATGAAGTCCATATCCTGAAAATGGAGTTAGGTTTAGAAAAAGGTGCTATCAGCCTAGAATTTGTCAGTTAGAAAATCACATGTTCATCATAGTTCCTGAACCATGAAAATTATGAAATTAATATGGCATAAAGTTCAAATATTGCTGGTCATTCCCATATAAAGAACTTCTAATTTGGCCAAGTTGATTAAAATTATGAAATCAGATTGTCAGAACAATGGACAACATCTAAAAATTAAATTACCAGCAAATAATTTATTTTACTAGTTCAACATTGTCTTTTGTTATTCTCATACATTCATCCAAGTACATATTAAGATTGAAATATGGAGGTTTCTTCCCATTAATCAAGAACTCTTGCATGAGAAATGGGCTCTCAAAAAATAAAAAAAAGTATCTATGTGGATCAGTGTAATAAAATGCGGTCTATGCGGCCGCATATGCATATTCAGTTGTAATCTGTATAGAAATATGTATACGGTCAATATATGATGTTCCCCATATTCGGCCGCATTACTACTGCATATTCGGCCGCCTATTTTTTACTACATATTCAGCCACATATTACCACATATTACCGCATACCGCATATTTCCGCATACTTGTTTATATATACATGAATTCCCATTTTAAAATCCGTATATATAAGTCCTCATAAAAATCTGCATATGCAGCCGCATACCGCATAAAAACCGTATTTTGGTATACGTACCACATCTGAGATGTTTAATTAATGAATGGTTGTATCTTGCTGTCAGTATGTATTAGAAGTTCAGAAAAATTGTAAGAAATTGAAAGAAACCGCAGAAAAACTGATTTGATATCTTAATCATAAGTTTGTTTCTCAAACCTTGTCAGGCGCAAATCACAGTGATACGTCCTATCTCGAGAAGAGTAGATGGACTTTGAATTTTAGGGCTCGTCCCATCTCGTGGAAACGGGCTGAGATGGTCAAGGTGGAACACTAAATTCTGAGAGGAGAAATAGTGGAGGTATAATGATATCTCTATTAGTGGAAAGAGTCAGCCCTTATTAAATTGGCTTTTGCCTTAAATAGGCCATACTCTGAATGCCATTCCGTGTTGTCAGAGCAGTCAGAGGAGTTCGCATAGAAGTGGTCACGGGACCGCACCCAGCTGGTACAGATGCAAGAGCGGTGACTATAAGTCGGGTTCAAGCTGGGCTTTTCGGGGCGAGGCCCGGTTAGGCCTTATTCGAATAAGCCTGCTGCAGGTTTTACCGGACAGAATGGTCCAGCATTCTTGGGCCTCTAATTATTCCTGAGCCGGCTCTGAATGGGGCTCCCGGTCCAGGTTACCTTGGGCTCGGGACCGGTGTAAGATTGGATTTTAACTCTTCGGTCATGAGCTTTCTATTCGACTCTGGATTGGCCCTGATTAGGGGTCCGAATCCCGGTCTATTCTTTAGCCCAAGACCTACTTTGTGAGGGCCCTTCGGACATGGCCCTATCACACGGCATCTTAATTAGGACTTAATAATGTACTGTTATGATCCAAGATCTCCCTTTTAACTCCTTAGCATCTTAAATTTTAATTTAACTTACTATTCAATAAAAAAAACTCCGCAGATCTTGCAATCAGCATACAGAAAAGAGAAAGAAAAGGAAAAACTTGACAAAGGTAAAATAACACTAACTAAATTCCTTTTAACTAATAAAAATACTACAGTTCCTCTCGTAGAAAGGAACATTTCAGTTTTCATGCTCTTTTTTAGTAAAGGGTCGGAGGAACTTTGTGGCTATAGTTCTAAATTTGACAACATTTATGATATATAAAATACATAAATAGCCCTATAAAGAATCATACATCGGCAAAGAAATGGTACGTCTGGGAGTCCTTCATGATGAGCCTTATACCTGCAACAAAAGCCAAAACAGCAAAGGATCCAAATCCGACGACATTCATCCAATGCCATCCCTTTTGCACAGCCGTAAGTTTATTCTTCTTTACTCGGAGATACATGTGATTTGCAAGAACAAATGTGAGCGGGAACGTGCTTATTGCGCCAGTTAGGCTCATGAAATCACCCAGGAATGGTAGAAAAGCAGCCACAAATGTGTTTACGGTGAGGTATCCTCCTCTGACAAGCACCCGGAAGAGTATGTTGTGTATGGCAAACGGACCCCCATGCTCGCTTCCAAATTTCGTATCCAAGAATTCGTACATCGGGCTTGCAAATATCTGTTGTAACAAAACAGAAGGAGACCAAATCAAATGATGCGTTAGTCCCGTTAGAGAGTTTTGAGTCTAAAAATTATCGTAGGTAAAAAAAAAAATAGGGCAGCTATGCTACTATGCATAGTGTGTATTGGTCCGTACTATGGAATATGGATCAATATCTTCCTTTTCAAATATCGAACAGTCGATTTGAACCGTTCAATATGATCTCCATATGAAATTTATTTGCAGACTAAATTTTATATTTTTTTATAATTTTTTTACCATTATTTTAGATAGTTACAAAATCACTACTTATGAATGGTCTAGAATTTTTAGATCAAGTGATTTTCTACCTATCTGAATATATCTAAAAAAAACGTAAAACTTGGTCTACAAGTACATTTTCATATAGAGATCGTGTTTAACGGTTTAGACTTCGAAAATAGAGATATCGATCCATAGTATGGACCAATATGTACTGTGGATAGTCCCAGAACCTTGCTCGAAAGAAAAAGAGAAAGAAAAAAGGCAAAAGGAGAGCAAGGGGTACAAATGACATACATGCAAGGAGACAACAGTCTGAAAAAAGGCAGAGATGTTAGCAAGGGTCTTAACCCAAACAGGCCCGGTTACACTGCTCAAAAGGTAAGAGGAGGTGGAGGAGCCATAGGCCCAATAGCCTATGAAGGTCACAGCATACATTGGTAATATCCCTAATGTGAATTGAAACCACAATGCCTTCTCCATGTTCTTCACCACTGGAGGCAGTATCGTCGCCTGAGCAAACAACAAATCTTTAACATATCTTAAGATAAAATGGCAAAACAAATAAAAAAATAAAAATGAAGGGGACCTGAATTTCAGGCAGCATGCCAGTGTTATAGGAAAAAACAAGAGTTGCGGCAGCACCAATGGTACTAAATATTTTGCTTGTGTGGGTCCCAGGTATGCTGTAATCTCTTGGCGGTGCACTCATTCCTGTTAATATATATATTTTAGCAGCATACATATTGACAATTAGCAATGCATAATATAACAGGTACAAATCAGTGTAGCACTGAGGTAAAAAAAAAAAAAGAAGGTAGAATACCATCCCGCAAGGAGAGCACAAAAGCAATGACGATGTAGATTAAGCTCAAGACAGTAGAAACAGCCAGCCATATTCGCAAAGCTGATAAATACGGGATCCCAAATGCAAAAATTGCGCAAACAAACCCTGCTATGGCTATACAATATGGTAGCTTCAAGACAGCGTCATCCTTGTACAACACATACGCAGCCTTTCCTTGGAAAAGAAAGATACTGTCATTAAATGCTTGCACTAACTGGACCTCCACAATTTGTACGATGCAAAGTTTACCAAGTACAACAAAAATCATAACGTACTTTTAAAGCCTGACCAGCAAGAATAATGAAGCCGGTGTTAATCATGAAAAGATTAACATACTGCAGTGCCCATGTCAGTGCATATGCTTTCCTACCTGCATGCGGAGAGCATTTGCCACCGTTGCTTTAGGCATATTGAATTCATTGAAATTTCATAGGAAATAGGGAAAATAAAAAGATAAAAGCATTGACCATTTTTTGGTACCATAGATGTGGCCAGCGAGATCTCTGTATCGGATATGTCGAATGCCGCCGGTTTCATGGAGGCGCGCAAGGAGGCAATTGGCATACATGGACATGGCGGCAGCGAGAACCAAGCCGACAGTGCCGCCAATCCAGCCCAGCGGGACCATCACCGACCCCGAATAACCCAACACATATGCGCTATTCACCCCTGTTGTTAGTATGAATGCCACCTGATACCAGGGATCTGCATATTTTTGTCTATACTCAGTTCAAATTGTAACGTAACATAAGCAACAACTCAACAGACACGTGACATCTTAATTCTTATATACTATCTCGATATCAGGTTCAAACGTGAAGTGCATGCCATGATTGCATATCATAGCCTCAAGGACCATGCCCTTCTTTTTTAAATAAGGGGCACATGATAGTGCCAGTGCCAGTACCAGTAAACCTAATGGTATAGGTACCAGTACCTCTAATGTTACATGTACCGACTTAGGCCATGTTTGGTTGTTGAGTAAGAGATGGACTAAATAAACCCCTTACTCCACAATTACTCTGCCAAATGAGGAGTAAAACAGGAGGGGTAAGATGGAGTAAATGTGGAGTAAGTTAAACCACCTCTTCTGATGAATTAACTTACTTCTTACTTCATATGTAGGGCCCACTTTCATAAACAGAGGTTAATTTTCTACATCTTACTCCTCTTACGAATTAATTTACTCCAAATTTGAGCTGCCAAAGAAGGTGTAAATAGGAGTAAGATGTTCCTTCTTAAATTTAAGTAACAACCAAACATGACCTTTAATTTGTAGTAACTAAACTTTAAAGAGTGTAACAGTATAGGGACAGGCAGACAGACCAGTGCTGATTTGATGAGCGGTGTCGTCAGAGACTTCTTGGCCTCTGCCATGGTCCTTTTTTGTCCCATTCTCATCGGCAACAGCGGGTGATTTCTCCATTGCCAACGCCAGCTCGCCGTTCTCCCTCTCCCGTAACAACAATGGCCAGACAAGAGATGATGTAGATGGACCCTCTGCCTCTCCTTTCTTTCCCAACTCTGCCAACCTTTTTCTGAGCACCTATTATGGAAAACCAGCGGGGCTTCCCAAATATATACATCAGCCAATCAATGCATTTGCTTTTTAGGACGCATGCATCAATCTAATTTAACTACCATATCCCCCAAAATATCTTTTAATTTTATCAATTATACTATGAATATAATAAAAGATAATTAAAGGTAGGCAAAAATAGATGTATGAAATTAAAGGAGAGGCTTACATCCATCCTTCACAGTTAATGCCTCTGGGAGATTCGAGATACTGTGAGGCTCAGACAGCTGGACAGCTCCAGTGCTCCACCAAACGAATAAAAGTCAAATTGAACAAATTATTCGGGAGAGAGAAAGCAGAGAAAGATGCTTCTCTTTCAATTGATTCCGCTTTCAATCTTTGATCTTCCTTTTTCTAGTTGAATTGGATAGTCAGAGAAGGTAAAATATACCGCCTTTCTTTATCACTTTCGATTGGTGCCAGTCTTGCTCAGGCTGAGATTGTGAGACATCATCTCTATCTCTATCTCTGATTCGAGATTAGATATTCTTTTGTAATTCGAGACGGATGGATCAATTCTCCGACAAAGGTAGATGAATTTGCCAAGTTAGAACTCGCCAGCACTGATTGTATTCCTTATCGTTTCGCTGTTTTTGTAAATATTAGACTAAGACCTCCCTCTCTTCGCCTCAATTGGCTTTGGTTTTCTTCAAAGTTTCTGTTTTTGGGGCTTCTTCTCTCTCTTCTGGCGCTTCTAGTGGGAAGATTTTATTTTGTTTCTTTTTTCGCTTTCTTTCTGAAAGGTTTGTTTGATTGTTTCACTTGCTTTGTTTTTTTTTGCAAGTTCGTTTTTTTGGTTGAGATATAATTGCACACAAATCAAGGGCGCGCAGATAACTACCTCCTGCTAGTATCACCTCTAAATAACTCCCACATGATTTTCTGTCCATTTCAAAATACATACTCATTTCTCACTCTAAATGAATTAATACTTAATAAGATGCAAGTTTATTTGAATGACAATTGAAAATTATCACACGTTTTATCAAATAACTTGGTCAAAACAAGTATTAACGACTACGAATTATTTTGCAATTTTTTTGGACTCTTTTTTTGAATCATTCACAAAATGAGCACACATTATGTTGTATTATGGATCAATAGCTTTATTTAAAGTTCATACAACCAATTCGAATTCCGAACCGTTCAACATGATCTCTATCTAAAAATACATAATAGCAAAATGATCTCCATATAATTCTCTAGATTGGTTTATGTGATTGTCTACCTATCTAAACTAATAGTGTTTTTAAATAAATTATGGTATCCAGGTACATTTCCATATAAAGATTGTATTGAAGGGTTCAAATTGACTGTTTAAACTTTAAAAATTGAGATATAATTCTATGTATAGACTGATGTGCATTTTACGTGGTACTGTAATCTTGCTCATCATTCACAATATATATTTTTAACAACGTGAATAATTCTTCTAACAAAAATGCATCGAACTGAAATTAACACTTATTTGTTTCTTTTTTCCTTAGCTAGATAAAAATATGCAGAAAGTATTGAGAAAAATAAAAGCGTTACATACTAATGATATTTTAAAAAAGTAATACTTGGAGTCGAAACGCAAACTTAGCACAAATAGTCATAAATCTCGCATTTTTACATAGGAATAGAATGCATATTCAATTCCTACAAAAGCATCTAAAAATAAATAAATGCCAAAATTTATATATAAAAATATATTTTTTTATTTTTTGATAAAAAAAAACAGTACTAAACTATAGTGCGAACGAATCCAACAGTCTCCTCTTAGAGAGCAGCTTGGGTCCAATGACTATTAGACCCAAAGTGGTTCCAACAGGTTCGCTCACCATTGGATCTGCTTTAGGATTCGCGTCTGCTTTAAATCCGTGCGCAAAAATTTTTAAGCAAATCCGACAGTGAACGAACCCGTTAGAACTATTTTGGGTCCGATGGCCATCGGACCTAAGCTGTTTTCCTCCTTTTTTAGGACCAAAAATCTTTACATTATTGGTTGAATAAGAAAGAAACCTTGAGAGAGTTTTGCCCGAAGTGAAGTTGACTGGATATTAATTTTCATTTGGTTGCCATCTTGTGTGTCTCAGCTCAGGTGTTTCGATTCCTTCTGACCTTAAACTTCCTATTTCTTTCTTGCGTCTATTAAGTGACTAATTTGTCAATTAATTAATCTATTATAAAAAAATTAAGATTAAATAAACGAAGCGTGGGTTTGAGATGATGGCCCAAAGTTCCGTTAGAAATTAAAAAATCAAAATATTGAAATTGAAAATAAGATAGTTTTTTTTGTTGTGGTAAATGAAATCGGATAATTTTTTGGGTCCTATTGGTTTGCATCTTTAATAGATCAAACTATTAGTTTAATAGTTCGCTTTCAACAATTTCTAACTCAAATGTAAATCAATTTATAAACTAAAATTATCACTTATAAAACGATCAAATGAGAGAGGAGAAGTAGTACAGTTAGTTAGGAAAAAAATTTAGAACTGTTATATCCATAGATCAAGAGTTTGATTTCTCTTCATAACTTCATAGTTTCTGTAAAGATTTTCAAAAAAAAAATGATCAGATTAATAATTCAGTTCCACTACTTTCTGAATTATAGACACAATGTAATTTTTGACCCAACATGACGAAATCATTCATTCGGAAAAACTAATCCAATTTTTTCGATAATTGATTTTTTAATTTCTAAAATAAAAAAATTACAAGATTCCTTCTCATGCTGGTCCATCAAAATTTAGTGACGACTCCAGCAAATTATTGGTATCGATTCCCAATTCTGTGAATTGAAAGCACAGATGGAGGTGGCGTCACACTTGCGTGTTCTTCATTTAAAAAAAAAAAACCCAATCTTTGTCGTGTGATAGAAAAAAAAAATTATATCATAATTAACCAACTACCTTTCGTTTTCAGAGTTCTCATTGATGAATTCAGAGTAGGTCCGATGTCCATCGGATCTACTTAGGTTCAGTGGTTGAAATGACAATTCGATTGCATCAAGATCCGTGCTAAGTACAGTAAAATCTGTACAGGTCGGTTTCAATTTCGTGCGCACTAATCTTAATGCAAAATGTACGGTGTTAGAACTAATTGAACCTCAAAGTAGGTCCGACACCTATCGGACCTACTCCTGTCTCCTGAATTTCCAGTTTCATAAAATCCCAATTAATTTGAAATATTTTAAAATTTTAATAAGTTCAAAATGTTGTTGGACATAAATGGAATTTGCAAACAGTTCAAATATAAAAATGAAAATTAGAATTTGATCTAATAACAAAAGACAGTGTACTCTGAGTGAGAGGTTGCGTATTAGAAATTTGGATGACAAAGACCTCAGTATTCTTGTTAAAAAAACAAACAGAGCATCGAGAAAAGGCTAAAAATGATTGCAACATGTAATATATTTTCTATGCTGATTGCATTTTGGCTTATAAACTTAAGTTGCATTTTCATCTTTGAATTTCCGCCAACATAGTCCCGAAATAACAAAGTTAACGCTACTGCCATCTCCACATCGTGACAATTCGTTTAAGACCCAAGTTGCCTATCTTTCCTCTTAATTTAGCACATTATTAACACTGTTTTTTCTCAGTTACAGCTATTCACTATTTCAAATATACAATTCAAACAACATTTTTACTAATTTGAATAGCACCATTTTAACACTAATCTGAATATCACTGTTTTTTCCTCTATTCACATCTACTAATCTCAAATTTCGCTATTCTAACTATTCTAGCTCACATTCAAACATATTCACTAATTTCGAATGGTCCAGATGTTGGATCTTAATCCAACGTTGAGCATATATGTAATATAATTATGAATTGTTTACTGTCAATATGATTGTCACAATTAAAGTGATCTAATATGGAATTAAGATATTAGACAATCTATGTATTCAATAGGATGTGGTCCATAAGTGTGTAGAACAATTTGGGCAAAGATCAAATCATTGATGGACTGATTCCGAAATTTGCAATTGAGAAAACTGCCTTTTGGAAGCCCAGTGCGGGTGGTCCACCTTCACTGAGTACTTAGCCAAATTTTGGGAACTTCGAACAACACAGGAAAAGTCCGAGCGTAATGCGGACACACTGGAACCCCAGTGCGGACGCATTCGGTACTTAGCCAAATTCTGGGAGCTTCTGGGGCGCCCAGTGCGGGTGGTTCACCCGCACTGGATCTGAGTGCGGACGTACTCAGTACTTAGCCAAATTCTGGGAGTTTTCAGGGAGCCCAGTGAGGGTGGTCCACCCGCACTGGATCTGAGTGCAGACGCACTCAGGAAATTCAGAAAAGTCCGAGCGTAATGCGGACGCACTGAGAACCAGTGCGGGTGAACCACCCGAACTGAGGACTTAGTGAAAATTTGGGACTGAGTTTTAAGGCGGTTATTTGGACGCAAATCATCTCAGTGCGGACGCAGTGAGATCCAGTGTGGGTGGACCACCCGCAGTCGCGCTGCCAGAATGTGTAAACTATATATAGATGGGTCCCCAAGGCACAAGATAACCAACTCTTTTCAGAAGTTATTCTTCTACAGAAATTGAGTGCCTTCTCCTTTCTTCCACCATCAAAGAATAGAGAGGAGAATTCCATTAAGAAATTTGGAGATGAATTCTCAAGAGGTGATCTTGTTGCTTTGGAAGATCTAATCTAAGATCCAACCAAAAAGGTGAGAAGGAAGAACTATAGTCTTGTCTCGCGCTCACGGAGATGGTTGCTGCTCCAACTTCGGGTTTAAGATTCCATGGCCAACGTTATGAAATCAGGTATTGTATTCCGTACTAAAGATTATGTTTTGGGTATCTTTGGCATAGGGCGGTCCTTAGGTTAAGGTGGGGATTGTTTCTTCTTTCCCGGGGTGTAAGTATTTGACCCTTAGATGAGATGCAATTGTTTGATCTCTAGATAAGACGTAATTGTTTGGCCTTCATGATTCCCCAACACCAGAATCTTTAGATTAACTGATTAAGTGATTTTCTACCAATTTAAGAAAATTAAATAATATGAAAAATGTAACATTTGATAATCAGATATATTTCACAC
Organism: Carex arenaria; assembly: GCA_964058825.1. Taxonomy (NCBI): domain Eukaryota; kingdom Viridiplantae; phylum Streptophyta; class Magnoliopsida; order Poales; family Cyperaceae; genus Carex; species Carex arenaria. The sequence continues at coordinate 18,543 of CAXKVW010000752.1, forward strand.
ATAGATTATGTTAAATGGTTCAGATCAACTGTTTGTATTTTAAAACATAATGATGTGCGCTATTTATAGTACCGTGATCTCACTCAGAGAGCATTATCTAAAATAATTTCAAACCTTTTCCAGCACAAAGAAAAATATAACTGATTTAATTCCAGATTTTTGCAAAAAATACCCTGACTCATATTCACTGTAAAATTCAAACAATGTTTAAGAGGAAGAGGAAGAGAAAAATCGATCTATCTTGTCAACGAATGAATTGGAGCATCAGGTCAATAAACTACACAGCAGTGGTAGAATGCAAATCATTTATATTTGGGCTTAAATCTAATTGGGCTACCTTTTATTCTTTCCCTTTTGTTTTCTTTTGTATTTGGGCTAATCACTAATAAACTACCATTTATATTTGAGCTTAAACAAGAATCAATTGATGATTGTTTGTTCATTTTATCTTTACTTTTGCCGCTTTTATATAATTTGTTTATATTATTTATCATTTTGTTTCACTAGAATACGCTCATTGCCATCAAGCCATGTGTGAATTGCTTAATAGAAAGATTTCAAACTGTGATCTCTACATCAAGAGCTAAAAAAATATGTCAACCAAACTGTAGAACTAAATACCTGAAATTGAATTGGACTATTTAAAATGATAAAATCGAGATCGCTTGATTGAATTTAGTGGTATATTAATATGCACCAAAAAGACTAAATTTCTATCATCAAGTATAAATATTTTTAAAATGCATATAAGGAGACGAAGAAATAATTTCACTTAAATTGCTTTTGCATTCATTAATAATAAAGAACCATGAGACAAAATATGACACTGTCAAAAACTTTTCAAAGTTGTCATTAAAAAATGAGAAAAAAAATGCTACAGACAAAAACATCAGCTTATGGTAATCTATACATCTTACACTACAGTGACTGCAGCTTGCAAAAAACAGCATAGAAATGTCTTCAGAGGATACAAATTAATTGATTACTTTACATGATTTTAATGAAATCGGTGGATTCTGCCCATTTTCACAAAAAAAAAAAAAAATGAATTGATTGATTAGAACATGTGCTGCTTGGGTTACAACTTACTAATAAAAGCATTGCACCTGACCTAGAGCTGTATATATATAATGAAATTTGTATAGAGCGCGGTTATCTGACAAAAATCAGTGTTACCTTATTTTGCGCAGACATTCAATTTTAAAATCGCTTTAGTTTTTTTTTTTATTAATTAATGTTCAAGTCGCAGCAATAGTATCACAAAAGTGTGGAATTATTTTGCTTCTCCGTTCTTTGTCGAAATTTTTGCTATATGTAATTTATAGGAATTAGAAGGTCAAGAGATGGAACTGAGATTAATAATGTTTAATTTAAAACCGTTTAATTAGTTCTTGAATAAAATGCTTTTTTATCAGCTACAGTCAACTTCACACTAGGAATATGGTAAAAGTAGTACACACATGAGAACTAGCCTTTGGTCTAGTGGCAACCCCTGCACCTCTGTAGCCTCACTTCTGGTTTAAATACAATGAAAAAGGTATTAATACTTTTGCTCATTTTTTTTTTACCATAATGATCAATAATTGCCCTTCCATATTTTTAGCATTTTCAGAAAACTAGAGATAGAAGTATTTTTTTTCCTCTCTCTTCACACTTCCGATAGTAGCTATTTAATCAATTACAATGAATAGAAAATAACAGTTATTCTATCTATTTTGAATAGCAAAAATATTATTTTGATGCACATTGCTATTCCGAATAGCACATATTCTCGAATAGTCATCTATTCTAGCTATTCTACCTAATTGACTGTTTAAACTTTGAAAACGAAAATATAGATTTATGGTACAGATCTGTACATTCCAAAATATGGTGACCTTACGCTTGGAATCCAATTTCTTACTGAAATTTAGTTTTTAGATCTCTATTAAAGAGGAGAAAGGGGAGGTAGCACAGTTAGCTAGAAAAAAAGTCCTAGAATTGTTGTATCCAAAGGTCGTGAGTTCGATTCCCCCTCACGACTTTGCAGCCTCTGCGAAAATTTAAAAAAAAAAAAATCTCTATTAAAGAAGACTGACATTATTATTAAACTGCAATCTTAACGACAACATTCAAGAATGCACTGTTATTTGTACTTTGTAGACTTGGTTCACAGGATTATTTGATCTAAGACGAGCTGGTTAGATTGATTCATTCACATTATACACAAATATAATTTTGATGAAATCAGCCAATTAGTCTAATTTATTTATTTCAGATTGCATAAAAAAAAAAACAAAGGCGCAGGGTAGGTGCAACTGTGCAAGGACTGTTAGGTTTCACTTCTGGTAAAATTACAATTTGCAAATGAATAGACGGTCTTCCTTTCATGTTGTACATGTGCGCTGAGATATTGCGAATCTTCCTTCGTGACAGTTGGTAGATAAATATTAAATAGGAATTAGCATCCTCTGAGATATCTCAAACTTTGCCTGCTTTTTAGAATATCTGAATCGTTCAAATACGTTTTGCACGAATCTCAAAGCACAAATAATACTGTCCCTACGTTCCCCGAATAGGCATCGGACACGTCGGTCACGCAAAAATTGAGATATCTCAGAGGATACGCACCCGATAAATAGATAGATATTCAGTATCTTCTGTGATGGATCTAGATGCTAATTGGTATAGCAAACCTCTGACATCAGAAAAGCACCGAAGCCTAGGCTTTCATTTATGAGAGAGGCGGGTGTCCGATGCCCATCGGACCAGAGTTTGTTCGATGGGTTGTTTCTACCGTTTTATTCACTTCAAAATTTGTGCGTATTACTTTAATATCCGTACGCACAGATCTTAAAGTGGATCGGACGGTAGAAACGAGCCATCGAACAGACTTTGGTCCGATGGGCATCGGAAACCCCCCTCCCTGATTTCTTGAAGCGAATAAGAATTATGATCTAACGGTTGAGATTCACTGTACAACTGTTAAAGTCCAATTGATTTTTATTTCTACACTTCTTGAGTTCTGATGCCAAACAAATGTTGAGGAAAAGTTACAAAATATTTTTCTTTTAAAAACAGTCAAATAAAAGATCTCTTTCGAAATTATGAACAAAATATTTTTGTGGTTCCATATTTTTCCTCCCTCCTCACTTCCATTACTCCTTAAGTATTAATATAAGTTGTTCCATTTACTCAATTTAAATCAATAATTAATAACAAAACTAAAATAAATTGCTCCATATCATTCTATGTATATTTCATTTTAATTTCTTTATAAGCAAAATAGTGTAAATTTTCTTGCCAGTTGAATTTTGTGTATATTTATTTCAGATAGCATGTTAACAACAGGGGCGACTGCCCCCTTGGATTTTGAGTTTTAGTGGAAATTTATCGATTCCGACTGGCTTTGCCCCCCTCTGAATGTTTAATTGGTAATTCGAGTTAAATTTATAGTTAAAATTAAAATAAATTTCTTGAATTATGATTGGTAATTATAATTATAAGTTAGAATATTAGAAATTACAATTCAGAGCATTATAAATATAAGTGAAAGCATTATTTTTTTTTATCAAATATCCAATTAGTTAATGGGTTTAAATCCAATTAGCTATTTAAATCCGATTCAATATTTTTTTGCCCCTGACGAAAATTTTGAATCTGCCCCTAATTAGCAAGAGTGAAAGCGGTCCGATGTCTGATCAGATCCGTGTCATCTATATCAAAATTCACATAGTTTTGATGCACGCAAATTTTAAAATTGTTCATGTAAAATTTACTGTGAGTTGAACAATTATAATTTGACATCTGACAAAATTGCAATTTGCAACTGAATAGACGATGATCGGTGCCGTCCCTACCTAACCCTACATGTTCTACATGTGCGCTGAGATATTGCGAAACTTCCTTGATCGGCCGTAGGTAGATAAATATTCTGGATCTTCTGTGTTGGATCTATATACCAAACAATGTAGCGAACTTCTGAAATCAGAAAACACATAAGCCTAGGCTTTCATTTAGACATTTACAGCCCATAATTTCTTATAAGGATCGTTTATCTTACAACAAACGCGCAATTCATCTTTTCACTTCACTCCATAGTGACAAATTAATTATTCGGATTCAGTTTGGTAAAGTTAAAATTTTGTGAATTAGAAATAATTTGAATATAATTCGATTTGAAATTATCCGGATTAGAAATTTATTGGGTTAAAGAGACAAATACAAAACAAGGTTGTACCACACAATTGCTTCTAAGAGTAATTCTTTCAAACACTTTGTGTGCATACACCAATTCACAAATAAATGGAAAAATAGAGGAATCACACAAAACACCAAACAATAAGCAAGCAAGCAGAAGAAAACCACGGGAGCACATGACACAAATTCATGAGATCAATAGAGTCTTACAAGTACAAGAAATTATAACTTTCAATAGCACTCTCACACGTTCTCTTATAATTTTAAGAAGAAGAAGAGAGCAAAATCTTAAAAGACTTGATGAAGAGACAACTTGAAAAAGATACCACCAGAGAAACAGCTCAACCCTTTCTCTGTCTATCTCCATCTCTTTATTACACAGAGATGATTTTCGCCAAATTGGCTTATTGGGGCGTAGCTCAATTTGAATTGTCTAACATATTTCAGTCCCACAAGGGAGCAAAAAAATCTATAAAAAAATCGTAAAATTCACGAATAATTCAGTTAAAATTTTTGTCAACTGAATAATTCGACATTCAATTCTCTATCACAAAAAATACAAATTATTCGCGAATAATTTACGAATCTTACGACTACGTTTCTTTTTTTTTTGAAAGCTTGGTAGAGGCTACCAAGATTGAATTAATAAAGTTGTTTACAACATCTAATCCTAAATTAAATTAAATTAAATTACAATCAAATTAAGCTGTCTCCGATCTCGCAATAGACCCACTTCCTCGTGTCCGAGAAGTACCACAATACCGGGTCCACAATACCGCTTCCTCCCTTGCTCGATCGGCCACCAACCATGTTGGCCATTTCGAACCTCGAAAAATAACTTCATTTATTTGCTTCCACAACAACCAGAACGTCGCCATGAATGCGGTAGCCCACTCCTTTTTTCCTTGTCTTACGACTACGTTTCACTCTTCAATTGTGTGATGCGATAGTGAATCTTGCGACTATGCTTCACTCTTCAGTTTGTGTGATGTGATCGTGATTTCTTGAGGAGAATCAGGATTAAGATCTGACGGTTGAGATCTGCTGTAGATCAGCAGCCCGCAATTAATATTTATTTCTCCCCTGAGAGGTCTGATGTCAAACAAATCTTGGAGGTTGCTTTTGCTTATATTCAGTCCGGTTGCTTCTTTTTCATAACTCACAAGTAATGAGATAAACTATTTTATGAGTAATGAAGAACTATTTTGTCCTCAAAGATTGAATTTTTCTTAATCAGCTACATATTCTTTATTATTTTTAATAAAAATGAGTTTCAATAGAAAAACATTCTTTAATGAAATGAGTAAATTTGTGGGTTGTTAAATTTATAAATATAAATATGAATATGATATTAATATATTATACATTTTAGAGGAAATACATAGTTTTGAATTCTTTTGAGGGGTATTCCCTTTTCTTTTAAATTAGATTAATCAAATGCGTCAAATTGTTCGTCGTGTTCATCGTCTCAAAGGAAAGGTAGTGGAAACGATCAAAAAGATAAATAAAAATAAAATAAAATAATAAACCAGAAAAACGAAAAGAAAAGGAATTGAGAAGCTGGAAAGAGATGGCCATTAATTACTTCAAAATAGCATCTAATTGAATAATTTAAGAACCCCAAATATAACTAAATAGGAATTGGAACCCATGACTCCGAATTTACTTCCGTTTTTGGCTGAATTTGAACTTACAAAGTATCTATCGCGTCTCATAATTACCAACTAAGCTAAGTTAAACAATTCAGCACAGCAAACGATCATAAATCATAATAATTGGGCAGTATCCGCAGCAAATTCTTGCATTGCACTCAGAAGTCAGAAGTATAAAAAAAGAGACCAAAAGTAAAATTAAAAAAAAAATAACATTTCTCCAATTTTCTTTTTTTTGAAAGCTTGGTAGATGCATTTCTCCTAAATTCTCTGTTTCACAAAGAGGAACAGAGAGAGCGAATCTAACTCCACTCTCCAGCACTCTTTCCTCTCATTCTATAAAATCCTGATTTATCCTCTTTCTATCTTTTTGAACTAAACAAAAACAAATAAGACAATCCGTTCTAGAAAACATTCGTCACCAAGCATAAAGAATGACTTCCGTGGGGATCACCCCAACCGGAGCATGCCCGTAGCCGCACTGTTGGTTGCGATCTTCTCCTTTAGAGACGCCACTGGATGCGTCCGCCTGCGAAGTGGAGGGAGGTTTGGAGGGAGGTTTGTAGTACATCCTCGCAGTCTGGGGGCAGTGCGAATGGAACCTCGCCGCTATTCTCACACCCATATCCAGCAACTCAGCGTACTTCACCATTGTTTTCTTTGAAAGATAGGTAATCTCTGTAAGCAAAGTAGCGAGATTTTGTCGTATGGAAACAGAGAAAATTAAAGGGAGGCGGTGCTCAGTTGAGTTGAGTGGAAGCGACGGAGAAAGACAGGTCGATATTTATAAATTGGGAGGTTTGTTTTTGTTTTCTGTTGGAAAAGAACCTAAATCAGGAAAGGAGGAGCACTTTCATTCTTTACGGATTCCTACTTTCAGCCGTTAATCCGAAATAAAAGGTGAGAGAACCAATTAGAATAAGAAAAGTATACAAAAGTAGATAAAAGTAGAATATGACAAGTTCTTATGGTAATAGATACGTGGGACGCGTGACGGCGTGAGTTTCACGAGGCACCTAATTTTTGGAATAAACCATGTTTACGTTTGTTCAAGAAAAATTATCCCAATACTCAGCTCCCTCAGGAAACAAGGCTCGGGTATTCGTTGAAGACCAGGTTCATTTATAAAAGACTAAATTTCCAAACAATGTCACGCACAGGCTTCGCGTGAATGAGATCGACGGATTTTAAGATCTTATGTGGGCGTATTTTTTTGTAGTTGGCTTAGAATGGTGCAGAAATATGTGTGAAGTTGGGAGGTATTTTATTAATCTCCTTGGGAAATGCAATAGAAAATCCTGAGTAGAGCGGTGATTTTTGTCTGTTTGACCGTTTCTAATGTCTTTTCCTGTTTTTCACTATAAAATAGTTGGAGAAAGGCTGTAGGTCGGTGCGGCAAGGTATCCATGGCGTCAAAATATTCTACTTTATATTTTGATTGCTAAAAAAAAAAAATGATTATCATTGTTGTTTCCAGTTCTAAATGGGCTGTATCTTACTTTGGTTGCTTCTGTAAATTGGTTTCGTACGTATACCTCGTATTTTAGTTATTCAAAAATAAAATATTATAAATAGTGTAGCTATAACAAAAGTTATATCTTCAACTTATGTATTACTTTAAATGGGCTATAATTAGGAAGTTCTTGATCTCACGAAGATTTTTAATTAGCAAGGTTGACTTCAAAATTATTTGGATTAGTATCTTGTGACAATTCAAACTATTAAACTAATTTATTTCGCGAGTTATGTATTTACATTAAGATTCTAAATAGCTATTATAGCACTATATTACTGTAACTATAGTATTTAGAATCATTCTAAAAGAAAAACAGTTAATAACGTTATAGCTTTTGAGGTTTGAAAAAGCTACTACGTAGCTATAGTTAATTATTTAGAACCTTGATTTACATGTAAAATTTATAGATCTTCGAGTTAATTTAGTGTAAAGTCAAACGTCAAAAGATAAAGAAAATACATGCATAATAAATGAACTTATAAACCTTTTTTTTATAGCTCTGCCTTATATTAAATTAATTGAAGAAAAAATATAAATTTTTGATGTCAATTTATAATTCTTTGCTGAAACCCAACTAAATAGATTTAAAAATTGTGTTCACCAACGGACTTGATGAGCTGATCAAGAGATACTTGATGAGTTTGAGAATACTGTCCAATAAAATGCCTACATATTTTGTAAAATTTCGTGTCACTAGAAAAATAAAGTTTGAATGTGGATCAAAATAGAAGTGAAACATCACATATTTTGTATGTTCATAGAAAAAATTAATATAAGTAAACTCTAACGGTTATTATTATATTTTAATTCCTAAAGTGTTCTTATCGTTAGAACTTAGAAGTATCCTTTTTTTTTTTTTATAATAAATATCGTTAAAAGTATCCGAAACGAAGACGCGATATAATAATCAAAACCATAGACACTTGCATATTTTTATAAACTAAATCATAAGGACCAAGTAATTTTAACAAATTCAAGGTCCGATCTAACTTGACATGATCCGTTACCTGAAAGAAATTATCTAAATTCAGCTCAACTGGCGTCGAAGTTGAATGCGAGGGAGAAGCTACTTGGGTAGTTGGGTTCCATTCCAACTAAATAAGGCAAAAAATAAAGAAAAAATGGGAACCAAATCAAAAGTATCTCATGGCACAGGGCCACAGGCGCACCGCCGGTGGATACAATCTGTCTTTTTGACTTGTATTCAGTACGGATGAACCGTGGCCGCTTAAAGTGGGGGTCTCTGAGACTTCTTTGAGTACGTATCCTCTGAGATATCTCATATTTTGCGTGACCGACGTGTCCGGTGTCTATTCGGGGATAGCGTACTTGAACGGTTGCGATTTTTCCAAAAAATCACGCAAATTATGAGATATCTCAGGAGATGTGAATTCGACTTCTTTGGGACATAGTTGGCCTCTGCTTTTCCTTTGTCTGACATTACAATTTACGTTAAGTCACTCCTAGAATTTTAGTTATATATATATATATATATATATATGTATATATATTAAAATTTCTTATATAATTGGTTTCATCAAGTTTTACATATTCACTTGTAGTCTAGTTGTCATATTTTGTTGCTATGGAGAGTTCAGATTTAATTCTCACCAATCAAATAAATATAAGAGCATCACAACGGTGTTTTATTTTTGATTTCTAATCCAACGTGACAGATTTTATTTTATAGTTGGGATAACGATAATTGCTAAAAGAAAAGAAAAAATATTTAAAACAAAAGTTTTCTAATTGACAAGCTTGTGAAAAGAATTGTTTTTATTCGCTCTAAAAAAAGAAGAAGAGAAAGATAGTTGATGTGACATAAAATAAAATAAAATTTAATTTTATAAATGTAAAAGAATTTGAAAATTAACTTAATTTCTAAATAATACTTTACAAACAGATTCCGAATTGAATATGATATGATTTTGAGTTAAACTAAATTTTTTAATTATCTCATAGAATGCGAACTCAGATTTTTAGCCCATCATATGTAGTTACTGACTATTGAAAATATCCCACAATGTGTGTAATATATTGGATCTATAAGCAAAATAATAATAAACCAAATCACCGTTGAAATTGAAAAATTACAAAAATATCAGGGTCATCAATTCAATTTGCGAACTCATTAATGAGAGTCCGCAAAAACCCATTAATTCAACTGTAATATGCTGATATTAAGGTTTTTGGGGGTCCGCACATTCAATCTGCGGACTCCCATTAATAGGTCCGCAGATTGAATTGGTGACTGTGGTATTTTTGGAATTCTCCATATTTTGTAATTTTTTAGTTTATTTCTTTTTTGGATTCTAGTATATCTGAAAAAGAGGATTACCTTCTCAGTGACAAAATTGACTATATTGATAATATTAATATTTTGATTATCTCTTTGCCATAAATTCATTGTTCGGTTGAAACTAAAGTAAAATAGTTAAATTATTTTTTTCGGTTTTTAAAAATCCGACCGAACCATTTAGATCAAATTAAATTTTAGTTTGTTTGATTGAACTGAATTAATTTCTAGGACTAGTATAAAAAAAACTCATTTTCCTTTACAAGTAACTTAACTTTGAGTGTATACGGTGGTTCCTCCACAGTAGAAGTCAAGAGCGGGAACATGATTTTTTTTTTAAATAGAATTCATAAAAACAAAATTAATCAAAAGAGACTCGTGTAAGCTTCAAAAATAGCCTCCACCGGTTTCCCAAACCAGTGTAGGTCGAAAAGGTATTGCTACAACGGTTCTCCAAACCGGTGGAGGTATTTTCCCACCCGGATGAGTGGCTACACACACGGTTACACCAAAAATGACTTACACTGAACCACATAACCGGTGGAGCTCAAAAAATGCCTCCACCGGACACCAGTCCCCCAACAAGGTGGAGCTATTAAAGTTTATCGTATGAAAAAATAATTTCCACCTCCACCGGTTCCCCAAACCGGTGGAGCCTTGTTTGCAGATCTTCTGTGGCCATGCCACAGTTTGGTGGGAAAACAAGTCATCCGGGTGGAAAAATGTCTTCACCGGTTTGGGCAACCGGTGTAGCTACGCCCTTTCAACTTACACCGGTTGGGGAACCAGTAGAGGCTATTTTTGAAACTTCCATAGGCATGAGTCTCCTTTGGTTAATTTTTTTTTATGAGTTCTATTTAAAAAAAAAATCACGGGAACAAACCGTTTATCGGATTTAGAAAAAATAAATACAAAATATAAATTGTGTTTGAACCATTATAATTCAACCGGTTCAATTTAGTTGGTTTTGAAAATCTAAATTAAAATAATTTAAAAATTCAATCGAACTTATTAATTTAAAATTAAAAAAATAAATCCATTAAATTTTATTTTTTTCGATTCGGTTGAAAAACTAACAAAGCGAACCGTTTGAACACTCAAACTCGCGCATCTGAAGCATAAATATTAACATATACCAAACTTATCCACCTAAAATCGCGTCTGAATTTTGCACCAAAACAGAATCAAATTAAATGCGACAATGACAGAGCATCAAGTAAAGACGAAATTGAATGATGACACTGTCATTAACGATCCAGCTCTTCTCTCCTTGTTTGCCTTGTTATCAAAGCAGAGATCTTATATCTACACTGGCCCACCGAATTAAAACTTAGCTTTTTATGGATTATTGGAAGCAATTAACAAAAGTTGAAAAAACAAGAAATGAGATTCAAAGATGACAATATAAAAATCAATTTGATTAATATTGTATGATAAAATAACGTAACAGATAATTTAGTCTTTATAATATAAACTATGTATTTTGAACGTCAGATTGAACACTATTAAATGATATAATAGTAATTATTTTGTAGCATATATATTTTAATAATACAAAAATATATAATTTTGCATCACCACTGCATTTAATCTATACAACTATATACAGCTACTAAAAAAAGAAACATTAGACTTAAATTGTCTTCCTAATTAAGTTTGCATAATGTAACAAGTTAATTAAATGTATAATCAAGATTCTAAATATCGATTATCGCGTTATCGCGTAAAGGCTAAATAAAAATCTATGGCGAATAGTACAGCTATAGCGAAAGCTATCATACATAGTATTTTTTGTTTAAAAAATTATGTTTCATATTTCTATTAATTATCAACATTATCTAAAGTCTCATATAGCGATATGTAACACAAAATTGATTAAGGGATTAGAATATTCATATTGAATCAATACATAATCCAAATTCCTATTCAAAATATCTCTAATAATATCATAAACTATCTATTTTTTTCCATTCAAAATAACCTAAGTATATGGCGTAGACTATATATTTTTTTTATTAAAAAAATCTAAGCATTATGGCATAAACTATCTATCTTTTTCTATTAAAAAAATAAATCTGAACCTTGAAAAAAAAATAATCCTTAAGAAAGAAATTTAGTTTGGACCTTTAAATAAAAACATATGTAGTATAGTGTGCGCTATAGCGCGTAGCCCAAATAGCGGACCGCTATTACAGACTTACAACTATAGCGGTCATAGCTAAAATAGCGCACTTTTATCTCATAACTTGGTGTTTAAGGTCTAAAAATGCTATAGCGCCGCTATTGCGTCACTATAGCGTATTATTTAGAACACCATGTATAATAGTTCTTTTTCAGGCTTCACAATGGTCTAATTAAAGAGATTTAAATCATTTAAATCAGATTTTGATAAGGCTTCACAGCTCACATTGGATGCTTTTTCGTAATAAAGTTGCCAGAAACATAATGCCCCACTGTTTTTTGCTTCTGTTTTTATAAATAAATAAATAAATCCTACTATTTTCGCTCTGGCACGGTGGCATTATACGTGTGATTTTAATTTTTATTAGGGGGAATTTCACGTATACCCCTCAAAAACTTCAAAATTACATATTTCCCCCTCTAAATTTTAAAATTACATATTTTCCCCTCTAAACTTCAAAAACTCACATATTTACCCATTTTATTATATTTTATATTAAAACACATTCTAAATTCATAAAATACCCATTTTACCCTTTATTAAAAATCATAAAACATCCATCTGACTCAAATTTGAATCTGAAAGTTTCCATTAACGTCCGAATTTCTTTAAGATCCGTGTGTACTACGTCAGCATGAATCTTGAAGCGAACACGCACGAATATTGAAGCAACGTGCACAGATATTGATGCGAGACATGCACATCAAAATCGCTTGAAGATACGTGCGCACTACATCAGCACAAATTTTGAAGTGAACACGCACATATCTTATTGCGATTCAGACAAATCAGACGGTAGAGGAACCCTTCAAATTTAAATTTCAGTTCGATGAAGCATTTTATACTTTTAATAAAGGGTAAAATGGGTATTTTATTAATTTAGAATGTGTTTTAATATAAAATATAATAAAATGGGTAAATATGTAATTTTTTGAAGTTTAGAGGGGGAAATATGTAATTTTAAAATTTAGAGGGGGAAATACGTAATTTTGAAGTTTTTGAGGGGTATACGTGAAATTCCCCCTTTTTATTATAATGAGGAGGTTGGTTGGATAACAGCCTTTTAAGATGTGATAAATTATTTGCTTGATTGATTCAAACGATAAAATCTTGGGAATTTCAACGCGTAAAATACCAGTTCACTGCGACCCACGCGCTCCAGCCGGATAAAGTCTTTGACTTTTATCTTGTTTTCCCCAAACATAACCTCCTCGCTAGTAGAAATTTAAATTCAAACTATTGTGGAAATTATATATTAATATTGTGAGGAGGATTCCAATATTTTTCATATCTCATCCTACTTTATATTCTATATCTTCGTTTTTATAGTCTAAATTGTTGATTCGAATCGCTCGACATGATATTCATACTAAAATATGTTTGGGATGAAACTTTATAATTTTTGAAAATGGGTAGAAAATCACTGATTTTGAACTGTCTAGAAACAAAGATTTTGTACTCATCTTGAAAAATAGTAAAAAACTTACAAAACTTATAAAAATTTTATCCCCATGCATATTTTATTATGACTATCATATTGAGCGGTTCGAATCGTCAATTTAAACTTTAAAAACGAAGATATAAAATATGAGGTATTGGAACCTGGCCTCCTCTAATATTATTGGAATCTGTACTATCTATAATTATGCATTTAAAATAATATTTGACACTGTTTTGAATAATAAAATGTAATAATTTTATTTTACACTATTCAAATAATTTATTCTTCACTTATGCTGTCAAACAAAGATAAAGTGTGATGGAATTAGCATAAGAAATCACTTATACTGTTATATATTAACCTACCTGTTTAGATTGCATAACCTATGCCACAATTTTTCTCTTAAATTAACCCACTTATTCATGTTTAATCCATAATCAAACAAGAATATCTTATGCTATCATAACTTTAATCTACAACCAAACATGACCATACTATTTCTTCTAAAAATATTATTCTCATGCTATTACTTTCCAATGTGCGTTTTATTTTCAAAAATTAAAATTAAATTATTAGAAACAAGATAAATTAATTTCTAACTTATACAACTTTTACTGGGACTAAATAAATGTTCAATCCCAAGACAAACTACAACTTTCTGAGACCATGTTCAGCCGCTCCACTGTTTCCGTGGAAAAAAAAATTTAGTTCTATTGAATTTTTTTTTCCACGTGGACAGTAATTTTTAGTTCAATTCCCGCGCCCATGCTCATTCCCAGTTGCTCGCCGAACAGGCCTTGATTGTTTAATTTGGTCTCATCTATTCGATCGGAAAAAAAAATCATCTTATTTCTGATTGTTTAATTTTTAAATTTCTAAAAACAAGAAGTTTGGTTTCTTTCACCATTCAGCTCCAAAGTTGGGTATGCAAGAAAATATTGTCTAGAATGCATGGCATGTTGCCTGTCGTTGAATTTAAAGAAAGTTTGAATTATTTATGATTTGTTTAGCATGAATTTTAAATATTTTCTCTCCCGTCAATTCCGCGTACAACTTTATCAGCATGAATAATGTGAAATTTTTTCTCTTATTATTTGCGTAACCCATCGCACTAACATAATATCATATAATCTCACAATAATAAAAGGCATATTAATTTGGATTCGTTTTGTTTTTATAAAAAAAATGGCTCCGGCTGCGTTTGTCCTCCGTTAACTTTGTTATAATTATAAAATATATAATCCATCCCAGGTTATATTTCAGCTAATTATAAAATAATAAAACGAACGAAACATTTGACCTTCGACCCAAATTACGAGTTTGGATCCATTGAAGCGTTTGCCCAGTTGCTAATTGTGTAGATAAAGACAACTTTCGTTTTGCTTTTGCTAAACAATCAAATTAAACTGGCTGCAACAATTAATAAGCCTACTTTTAGAGCATGGATTTCAACTGAAAATAAAAAAAGTAAAATAATGAAATATACATAACATGCTAGTAAATTAAATGTTATTACAAAAAGAATAATAATACAGTTAGAGTGGTTTTAGTTTGATCGAACGCGTGAACTCTATTTCAAAATGTACACTCAAGTATTAAGTACATGTATCTTTACAGTATATTTATAAAGAAATCAATATTAGCTCTACTTCAATATCCAACATAATAATATAGGAAATAATATTTTTTGACGGATAATATGATAAATTATATTGATGCAGTTAATATTATGGTTGCTTAATTTACAAGTTATAAATTAACTAGATATAAAAATGAGTTATGCAATTAACTATCCAAAACACGCGAATAAAACATAAAAAAAAAACCATCTAACACAATAATAATATTTTTATATTAAATTTTGAGGTTTATTAAATTTTTATCAATACTTTCTAAGGCCATAAAAGAACTTTCAGTAGAAAAGTACATTATTTAAAATGCAAAAGTTGATTACACATGCATAATCAACATCCAAAAAAGTTGGCACTTATAGTCGTTACTCGTTATAGATGGAGCAAGGCTTGACCGCATAAAGGTCCACATTGTTAGCGACCACAGCAGATCTAAGCAAAGCTGCCAGCCGGCGCCACTGTCCATAACATGCAGAGCTTAACTCTGATAACTATTTTATTATTAAAAAAACCATTTAATTCATAATCACCCTAAAAAATATATATTATTGTATGGATAATTTCCTGTCAACATTTTTTTAAAACATTTTTTTTTCCTATTGAGGCGTCTTAATGTTTAGGTTTTATACGTCTTAATACCAAAATTTTGCAACAATAGTTCTATCATAATAAAACATGATTTTTTTTAAAATTTAAACGCTATATTGTATTAACTTGAGGAAGTGTAAAAAGTAAAGTAATATATATATTTTTTTTTTCTGATTTTCCGCTTCACAGGAATAATTTGCAAGGTTAAAACTTAAAACGACAAAAATACAAGACAAAACATATTTTATAGGGTTGTCTTTGTAAAAGTTCAATTATTTATGTAGCATCGATGCTCTGGGATTCGTTTACTTAAATTTTCCGTACAACAGTAATAGTAACATAGGCAATTCAAGTCCGTCTGATTCGGATCCTACAGCAAGAAAAGGATTTTCATTAACGGCTCAGATTAGAAGTTGTCTATTGGGAAATTAAATTATGGATCTCATCCGTTCGTCTTAGATTGAACGAATGTAATGTGGTTTGTAGCGTCGTGCGAGAATAAGAAATTGCAGCAGATCCTGATCCGAGTTTCGTCTCTATGATCGTGAAGTCACCTTCCCCAAATACACAAGCAATTAGAAAACAAAGCATTTAAGAAAGCTGAACTATGCAAACCTGAGCTCATTAAAACATGTCCCATTTCGCCTTCAATTAATCTGGCACCTTTAGACCCCTCTCTCTCTCTCTCTCTCTCTGCCTCTCTCTAAAGGAAGAGAACTTGCTCATTCTACAATTTCTTTAGATCGGAGAAGCTCAAGCAGAGTTATATCGTTGCTTTTGCAACAATGTGGAGTTATATGAGGTGGAATGCGGGAAGTAGAGTTGTATCCTTTTTGCTTTTTTGCGTTCTATTGCAACTCAGTCTCGTCTCTTGTCAGACAACATGGAAAACCTTGTCAGGTGAACTCTCCTTCTCTACTATTTCTATTTTGGGTTCTACCCTCCTCCCAAAGATCTCATTCATTTTTAGATCGTGCCCTCGTTTTGGTATAATTGCGGCTTAAACTATATCAGACCTTTTTGGGTTGGTTTCTTCAGTGGCTAACTTTTTGCTTGTACCCTCCAAAGATGTCCTTTTTCAACACCAGTCCTTATCATTCCTTCAAACTTTCGCTATTTGGATTATAAGTTTATAATACTTTGGGTGTCGTTTTTCATATATACCCCTCCTAGATCTAGGTTTCTATCTCAGTCACAGACATTTCAAGTGCAGTGGAGCAAAAACTAGATGTTTACAATGCTTTGACCATTTTACCTCTCTCCGAGTGATAATGTGCTTTCGTTTACACTTCGAACAATGGTCTGGTTTGAGGTGATAATTGGAGAATATTTATGTTGATTTGGGGTTATATTTGTCTATTTTGATTATGTGTGCCAGATACTTTTAATTGTAGGACTTTTTCTTTAAAGTAATTTCACTGGAAATACAATTTTAAAATGATCGGAACTAATGATAAGATTTTCAACTGTTTTCATTTTTCAATATTTCTAGTTTTATAAGGTCCCAGTTGCAAAATAATTATCTAAATTTTTTTTTTCTAATGCAGGAAAAGCACCTGTAGTTGTTTCAAAGGGAGGTTTTTCAGGGTTATTTCCTGATTCAAGTAAACTCGCATACAGATTTGCACCGCTAGTCAGCACACAGTCTGCAGTATTACAATGTGATGTCAGATTAACAAAGGACTTTTATGGAGTTTGTCTTCCCGATATTAAAATGGATAATTGCACAGATATTCCCAATTTTTTCCCAAACAAGGACAGTACTTACCTGGTCAATGGCGTATCACAATCGGGATATTTTCCTATTGATTACAGTACCTCAGATCTTGCCAATGTTTCCTGTAAGTTATCTATAATTAAATGTTTTAATTTACTCATTCATGTCTTTGTTAGAGTTGTTCATATAATAATTTTGTAGGGTTATTACCAGGCCCTTTTGGGAATAGATACATATCAAGCATCTATAATAAATACTGTGGGTCAAGCCTGGCTTTGTATATATTTTTTTTCCTTTTTGGAAATGCATTCTATCTTATTAGCATATTTTTATATATATTTCCATCTTTTAATGTGAAGTACTGCAAGCGGTATTTACACGGACCAACCGATTTGATGGAAATTATTTCCCCATACTTGCCGTAGAAGATGTTGCCCAATTGAAACCCCCTGCTCTGTGGCTGAATATAGAGGTATTCCTTTGTTTATGCTTAAAATTGTATTGAAATGAATAAATATTCGGCAATGAAAATTATTTCGTTTCAACTTTAAACTCTAAGAGAAATTTTCCTTACATCAATCTTAAAATATATGCTTTCTACTTGTAAGAACTAACAAAATCTTTTGTTGTATGATTGCATGTTCTTTTCAAAAGAGAACAAATAGGGTGAAAAAAGAATCTTGAAGCTTTTTTATTTTCTTGCTTTGTAGCATGACATGTTTTATGCGCAACATAACCTAAGCATGAAGACCTACATCCAAGGGCTTGTAAAGAATGTTATAGTAAACTATATCTCTTCCCCTGAAATCGGTTTTCTAACCTCAATCTCTTCTCTCACTTCCAACCAAACCAAGCTTATCTTCAAATTTCTCGATCCGGACTCAGCTGAACCAACCACTAACGTAACCTACTCTTCTCTCCTCTCTAACCTGACGTACATTAAAACCTTCGCCAGTGGTATTTTGGTGCCAAAGACCTACATTTGGCCGGTTTCGCCAGATAATTACTTGCTGGATCATACAACAGTTGTGGTAGATGCACACAAAGCCGGACTTGAGGTTTATGCCGGGAACCTTGCGAATGATAATTCCTTTAGTTACAACTACAGCTATGATCCTTTGGCTGAATATTTGTCGTATATTGATAATGGCGTATTTTCAGTTGATGGGTTTTTGACAGAGTTTCCAGTCACACCTTCTGAGGCCATCGGTGAGTTATTTATTGGTCTTATAAAATTTTATTTTGGATATTTTATTTACCTGAAAATTATAAAAAAATTGAAACAAGTATTGTACAATGAGTAGGGTTAAAATGCCCCATTGATTTTCGTGCCCCAATCACGCCTCACATCGTTATCTCTGTTTTCAAAGACAAAATAGTCGATCCGAAGTGCTCAACATGATCTTCATATTAAAATGTGCTTGGAGCCTTGGAGACTATATATTATATTTTTTTTGGAAATTCTTTACTATATTTTTAGATAGGTACATAATCATGTTTTTGGATGGTCCAGAATCTCTGAAAAACAGTGATTTTTTGTACCTATCTAAAAAAATTAAAATATAAATTTCCAAAAAATATAAAATTTGGTATCCAAGCACATTTTAATATGTAGATCACGTTGAGCGGTTCGGATCGATCCATTTTGACTTTAGAAACGGAGATGAAGGATGTGAGGCATGATTGAGGCACAAAAACAATGGGCATTTTAACCTTACTCTTGTACCATTACATAATTAGGTACAATTCTGATTATTATTTTGATTAAATTGTAATTACTTTCTCTCTCCTTTCTCACATTAAGGTTGCTTCATGAACCTAAACAAATCAAGCATGTCCCATGAGAAGCCACTAGTTATATCCCACAATGGAGCAAGTGGGGACTACCCTGACTGTACCGACCTTGCTTACCAGTATGCAGTAACTGGCGGAGCTGACATAATAGACTGCCCGGTGCAAGTGACAAAAGATGGCATGTTAGTTTGCATGAGTTCAATAAATCTCATTGATGATACCACTGTTGCCAAATCAGTATATGCTACTCGCATGACTGTCATCCCGCAGTTGCAAAGCGGCCCTGGGGTTTTCACCTTCAATCTTACCTGGGATGAGATCAAGAAATTGAAACGTAAGTGAAGTTATAATTCGAACGATTGGGCATTTGGAGTGTTACACATACATCCTTGTTGTCATTTTTAATGATTTATGTATTAATCTGTTGTCTACTATTTTGTAGCACAAATGTCGGCACCACAAAGTAGCTACAAGTTGGTCAGAAACCCGAGGTACACCAACGCAGGCAATTACATGAACTTATCTGATTTCTTAGCTTTTGCCAAAAACAAGGATTTGGCGGGAGTTTTAATTACAGTTGAGGTAAAAGTTTACTTCAAATAGACTCTCACCCAGATGATATTTTACTATTATAACCATAAAGATCTTATTGTATTTTCCTTTTCAACTCTTATAGAATGCTCCATTCATTGCGCAAAAATTAAACATAAACATGGTGGACTCAGTCCTAGCAGTGCTAAACACCTCCGGGTATAACACCGCCACTTCTCTCCCAGTGACGATCCAATCAAGCAACAGCTCGGTGCTGGTCTCCTTCAAGCAAAAGGCGCCCAAGTACAAACTCCTCTACACCATCAACGAGCAGGTCTCTGACGCAGCGGGGCCCGCACTGGCTGACATAAAGAAATTTGCAGATGCTGTAGCAGTGGAGAAAAACAGCATCTTCCCGCTTAGCGGACACTACATGACCACACAAACGAAGCTGGTTGAGAATCTACAGGCACAGGGGCTGTCAGTGTACGTCTATGTATTGATGAACGAGTTTGTGTCTCAAGCATGGGATTATTTCG
Organism: Carex arenaria; assembly: GCA_964058825.1. NCBI lineage: Eukaryota > Viridiplantae > Streptophyta > Magnoliopsida > Poales > Cyperaceae > Carex > Carex arenaria. The sequence continues at coordinate 38,609 of CAXKVW010000752.1, forward strand.
GCGATGCGACTGTCGAGATCAATTCGTTTGTGCAGGGAGCAGGGGTTGCTGGCATCATCACCGACTTCCCCGCCACTGCTCGCCGCTACAAACTGAACACGTGTCAGAACATGGGCAACGACACGCCAAGCTACATGCTACCAGTGCAACCGGGGGGTCTACTCCAGCTCATGAGCACGCCAGCTCTTCCACCTGCGCTCTCACCGCTGCCAGTTCTGTCAGATTCTGACGTAGCCGAGCCCCCTCTTCCTGACACTACTAAAGTGACCCCAAATGCAGAGGCTCCATCCAAGGCCTCGCCACAATTGCGTACTGCTGCATTCATTTCCGTCCTGATTGCTATCCTATCTAATGTGCTGCTCCTGTTTGTTTGATCTGTTAGATTTTATGGTGTCTATTTGTTTGTTTATTTTTTTTCTCTTAGTTGATCGATTCTTTGGTTCATGATTACCGTAATTTTTTAGCACGACGGTTTTCTTATTTTTGTTAATGTATGATGTGCTTATATCTTTCTTTCTGGTACACCTATGTGCAATCAGATCAAGCAGCATGCATAGTAGGGATTTTGTTGAAGGATTAATTGAACTTCAGCACAACTTTCGTAACACCAATATGTGACTCGCAGGTTTCACAATAATTCCCATTGCTGGTGTGATTAGCGCACAAATTATAATCAAATGTTGAAATCTTGATGGCCACACGAGTTAAAATAAATTAAGAGAAAGTAATTATCAATGCAATAGAAGTGATCAACTCCGGGCATGGTTCATCCATCTAAATCGGGTAATAAAAGAAAGCGGGTTTCTGAAAATGTTAGTGTTTGTGCGTACAGCATTAGGTCAGACTCGAACACTTCTTCTCTCATGCTATATCATCTTTAATTGAATTGAAACTGAACCGAGTTTTCCCATTGAACAGTTGTATAACGACAGATACAATAACTGAGAATGACATCTTTTACTTTAGTCGATTATTATTACTATTTTTTTTTTTTTTTTTTTTACATTTTGCAGTTACAATGCATATTCCGTTTGTGTTGTTTTAGTCTGTAACGAGAAACATCAGAGGCTTTTCAAGTAAATAAATGAACATTAGAGAAAATAAAAGATGCTATCAGGAACAGTAATATCACATATCAAAGGCATTCAGTACAGGAATGTAAAGCATTAGCTTCAAAGTTGATATACAGTTGCTTTCTAAATTTTACCTCAAATGCTGGATCTAGCTGAGCCGTTTCAATAGAAATTTTATGATTTATTTATGTTTTCAGCTGCACTATATGAAGTATACAGCAAGCACGCCACTTGAAATCACATAAAAGAATAAAGTACTTATTCCAAAAATGGTTACATCTCTACTTTAGAAAGATCCTTCATATCTTTTGTATCATCATTATCCACCATTTCCTTGGAATCTGCCTCATGCTTCAACTTTCTAAACTCTTCAAGCTGTAGAACCAACCACAATTGGATGTTTTATTTGTTTATGAAATTGGGAACGCTCATAAGTCCCCAGATACATGTCTAATCTATAACCAGTTGTATGGTTGTGGAATGGAGTGAGGCTACGGTATTATGAATATGACGGATTGGCCTGTGCTATGGACAGGCGATACGAACCATTCAACATGATCTCCATATGAAATGCACTTGAAGGCCAAGTTTTACATTTTTTAGAATTTTTTTACTAAATTTTTTGATAGGTAGGAAATCACTGTTTTTGGATGGTTCATAATTTTCAAATTAAGTGATTTTCTACCTATATGGAAAACTAATAAAAAAAATTCTAAAAAATGTAAAATTTGCTCAGCAAGTACATTTTCATATGGAGATCATGTTGAACGGATCAGATCAACTGTTTGGACTTTAAAAACGGAGATATGAGTCCATATACATATTACCATAGCCTTACTCTGTGGAATGTACAATTATAATACATACATAGAGATTAAGTGGGTACCACACGAGCTAGATTTGGTATGACGCTGGGTGGTATAGAGCTACAGAAGTTTGTTATCAACAACCGCAAGATAATTTATGTTTTTTAAGGTAAAAAGCAAGACTAACACCTCTTTGCATGTTTCTCTATGTGCCGCAAGAAGCTCTTCATACTTGAGCTGCAGGTCCATTTTCTCTGCTTTCAGCTTTTCATGCTCTGACACTGAGGGCCCACCTAGCTTCTGTTTAACAAACCTAATTGCATAGACTGGACTCACTACAGTGCCAAAAGCATAAACTTATTCCTGGTACAGTGCTGGTATTTCGAGGCAGTTATAATACTGGTATGGAACCAGACCCGTATTGTACACATCACCTCACGGTTTTAATTAACCCTTGCTTTTGCAACAAACATCAATAAGCAAAGACACGATATAAAGAGGGCAAAAAGGGAAAAAGACGACTGGCTGCCAACTGGTTTCAATTTGTACATACCAGTACCATTTAAGATATTACTGTCTAGTACTGTTGTCCTTTTGAAATAAGTACTTGGCAATTTTAAATCAAACCCCTTGACAACTATTTAGTTTGGCCAAAGAGAAGAAACTTATGTACAAAAGCACCAAATAATGGCCAACTCCAGGAGGTACCAATCAGGCCACTACTTTTGTGTACCACCCTATACCAAGGCAAAAATGGTGGGTATGGTAATTAATCTGTGATCCAGACTCCAGAATAACTGAATAACCCAATGTAATTTAACTTACTCTACTGCAGAGGAAGGCTTGTCACCTTCTTCATATAAAGAAACAAGAACTGCAATGCATTGTAGTGATAAGTTCAGGAGAATTTAAAATTTAATTGGCTAACAGAAAATAAAAATAAAAATATAATTATTATAAAGAAAACCTTTTGTAAGGGCATCAAGCACACCGCTAGATTCTAGATACTTGCGAAAGGTTTCCTTCTTTGCTTCCTTATCCTGAAAAAAGTAAACACGTCATGAGTTTCTCTACAGGCCTTTTTGGAACCATAACCATAAGCCAGTTATATCTTAATAGCCTAATAATACATTATAGCAGACAACTCATATGCAAGTTAATATAGAAGACTACAGTAAATACTTCCTATTACTGAAATTTTGAATTGTGTTAAGTGGTGAGATTTGTTGACTAGAAACCAGGTCAATATGCTGCTCAAGTGGTACGTGACAAATTGACAGTTTTTTCTCCATTCGACACGTTGAGCCCAAACCCCGTAAGCAGGGCTGGGCAATGACAGTATGGGTGTTTAAAATAAAGAATCAAGGACAGCTAGCAAAATTTGAATATCTGGAAATTTATCAATTCTACCTTCTTTGTCTTAGAAAATTTGATTTGCTGTATTAATTGTAATCAGCTGTGATAGGTATTTAGTAAATGATTAGGAAGGTAATATTAGAAAACACTTTAACAGCTCTTTATGCCTTGTAACCTATTAAAGCTTGAAATAATAAAGAGAATCTAACCAAATAATTATCTTTTCTCTGAAATTCTAAGAATGGGCAATCATTTTTCAGGCAATAGCCTATGACTGAGTTATGGATTCCCAAAATAGTTGGTTGCCTAAATTAAAATCAACTGACAAGGAAAGACATCGATCTCTTAACCAAACTTATAAATTTGAACTACTATTCTTTCTGCTTTCTTTTTGTTTGTATTATGCAAAACACCTCCATCCTTTTACTCAGCTGCACTACAACGCGTTCTTGCCATTTCAATTGAAAAGATATGAAGGCGAACAGTTGACAATCCAACCAAATCAGTAATGAACAGTACAAATAACACGAGTACACCTAAATACATTGGATAAGACATCATCCAAATTTAAGAAGCTCTAAAGATTGCATTTTGAATCGATGAGGTGAAATTAAAGCAAGATCTAGAAAAACGAACCATAGATATATAAACAATCTGGAGCTGATCTAGCTGAAAAACCACCGTGATCTGAAGCTTCGTTTGTCGAATTCGGGTTGGGGGTTAAAATTACAACTCGCGCATGAGAAGTGTTCAGTACTACAGTGTAATTTGTAGCTAGCTACGACATATTCATGAATTCAAATGAAATCAAGAAATGTTCTTCTTTTTTTTTTTGCTTATTTCTTTTCCTTTTTCACATATATCCCTCAAAATGTTACTATCTGCAAACCTACCACTTACATCTTTTCTGGTAACTAATCTGCCCTTCTTAAGGAAAAAAACATGACGTGACGCGATATAATTAACAAGTTGTGATTTGATCTGTCACGTGACTAATTTATTTTTTACACGACATAGCTAAAATGGTGAAAAACAGTTAAGGTGTGATCACACATGGCATGATTGATACATTTATAATTTTTAGTTCATTGAAAAATAATAATTCTACAAAATATAAAAAATTGCAAAAAGAAAAGAAAAAAGAAAAGAAAGAAACAATTATTAGAAAACTATGTCACTCCACGTGACGTGATGTGATCAAGTTTTGCGTGATGCAACATGTTGTGTCATTTTCAATCAAAGAGATACAGATCATGCGAATAAATATGTCACGTGACATATAAATTACGTCGCGTGATCAACATACGTGATATGACGAAGTTGGTAAGAGCGTAACTAAAGCACTCTTCCTCTACTTCCATGGGCACCAGCACGTACCTGACCTTTGGTCCGCCTGTAAATTTCTTTCGGGCTTCTTTGCGCATCTGCACTAAAAATAGACACTAGTTTAGAGCGAATAGTTTGAACACGTATCCTCTGCATTAACTCAAAAGGGAATCTCAGCCGTCTTATTTTAAACAGAGTCAATTTGATTGTCTGATTTTAAACAGAGCCTTTTAATATCAGTGCGGATCTAGTCTGCACGGATCTTAAAGCATATCGAATGGTTCAGATGCATTAACTCAAAAGAAACCACGTAAAGAATTGATCTGCTATGCACATATTACATGATTGTATCAATTGTATCCATTTCGAGAAGATTTTTCATTTCTAATTGGCGGTGTGATAAAAAAAGTAAACCAAGTAATGATTAGTTTTACAGTTATCATTCACAAGTGTACAAACTAATGATATATTAATAAATGACTGCTCTTGAATAGTCTTATAATTTTTTAATTCCACCAATTTCACGATTAATCTTTCAATTCTTCAGACACTTGCTCCGATTAATCCTGAATCATTTATTTTCTAAATTAACATATTAATTTTTTATTTAGAGCCGTATACAATTATTTTGATGATCGTTGAATCAAGATTAGTTTAAAACAATATTTGTTACAAAAAGTTTTAATATGTTGAGAAATAAAAAAAAAAAACCAGTACAATTATGACAAGGTAATATAGTGGAGGGAAAGGGGAAACATATATTTAAAATCCTCCTCTTCTCAATAAAAATACATGATTTATTCATATGATATCATCCATATACATTGCACATACACTATAACAGCAGCAACAACAACAACAATGATACCAATAATAGTGATAATACTAATAATAATACTAACTATAACTATATTATGTCTACATTATAGATCGTAGAAGTCAAAATCCTAAACCCTACGTTCTTGACCCAGAATCACTAGCTTTATGACCTAAAACCTCTAACACTATCCCGAGACAATAGTTCCTATATCATAGTTCTAGCATGTGAATTGCTAACTTTCACGCCTCTTGTCCAAAGCCATCTTTAGGTACATTCCACCCCTTTAAGTCCATATTTATTGCTTCCTCCCATGTCAATCATAGCCGAGCTCTTCCTCTCCTCTTCTTGTATTTTCAAAAATCATAACACTTAAATATAAATCTGCAATGTACAATATCCACCCAACACCCACATATATATGTATTCCCCATGATTAAGAATTACAGAAGATAAAAATAAGAGTGAGACTATGGTAATATCCATATCACGGATTGACTTGACCCGTGCTATGTATCTATATCTCTATTTTCGAAGTTCAAATCATTTTTAAGTTTCAAAGGATATAAAATTTGATACACAAACTATATAGTTAATATAAGACATATTTAAAGTTCCATAAGTTTTATTCCGACAAGCATTGGACATTTCTATTGTGGAATTATTGGAAACATATGCAAACATTTAAATAACAAACAATAGCTGTTCAATTTTATAATAAAAGGTAAAACTATATTAGTGAAAATAAAAGAAAGGACAAGAACAATAGCACAACATAGAAACAACAATATACTTCCAAATTGCAAACAAAACAACAAGGATTAACAGGCCTCTTCAGCACAGAACTAATTCAAACTTTACAAAATGATCTGATCATGAGTTATTACTTTAGTTAGTAAAGTAACAAGAACAACAACCAAAAATCACATAACAAATTACCTTGGTTATGTACCCAAATATTCCATAAGATCTTGATCATTAAGCAAATCATCAATGTCAGGAATGGGGCTTCCGATACCAATAAAATCTAATGGCAAATTATCAAATCCACTGCTGGCAAACTTATCCTGTTCTACCGGGTACAATGGCTCGTCCATAAATGGATGCATGACATTTCCATGCCCATTGCCATTCTCAACATTGCCATCACTGTTATTATTATTTGCTTCGACTGCAATTACCGGTAATTCCATCAGCTGGTGAGATGAAATCGGTAAAGAATGTTGATGTATTTGTTGTTGCGGGCACGGAGTATAGAATTCAAACCCGGTAGTGTCCCCAAATTGGAACCGGTTATTTGCGGGCTGTAGTTGCAATGGCTGAGAAGCACCCATGTACATGCTTTTAGGTGTGCTAACATGAACTCCAGTAAAATTGTTATTGTTATTATCATAATTAGTATTCCCGGTATTGTTATTATTACCGTAGTCAGTATTACCGGTATTGTGGCCATTTTCAACCGCAGGTGCATGTAGAAAGTGTTGGTTATTAGCCGTTTCAGGGAAGTCGGTTTGGTTCATATCAGGAATTGCAATGCTCAGCGAGTCCTCTTCGGGGGCCCGATTTACAGCAACTCGTTTTCTTGCATGTGAAGAAGAACCACCCAACCGAGGCTTCTTCCTCTTCGGTTCTTTTTGCTCCTTAAACCTCACATTCTGTTTCTCTCTATCACCTGCATTAGTACCAGTACTGATACCAGCTGCTGGTGTAGGGTTCCTGTCATCATCGTTTGCTAATGTGACTCCAGTAGCGGGCGCCATGTCAGACCCATCAACATCATATTCATCACTACTACTGTAGGTGTACGTATCCTCTCGCCCCTCCTCCTGGCCACTGTGCTGAGTTATATCTGAAAAATTATTATCTCTGTCTCTCTCTCTACCTTTACCTCTATCTTTATCTGCTGCAAAATGCCGCGACACTGACCTCTCCTCCCTGCTCAAGACCGCCAACCAAATCAAGCTTTCTTTTGCCGTCATCTTATCTTGCAAGCATTTCGATTTTCTTACACGTGTTCTTATCTTTTCAAAATTTGGTGCCATGTGCCTTATGACACTTGTTAAAACTCCCACTTTCCAAACCTTCTTCAAATCATGTGGCTTTTTGTATGGTGGTATCTGACCCTTCGGTAAACCCAACCCAACCCACCAATCCTCGGTGCCAGTGGGCCACCATGGAGGCGGGACCCCCTTCTCTAACGGGAATTTCCTCTGAGGCGGGTTGCAGTGTTGCATCAGAGATGACAAGAGAGAGCCCAGTGTCCCGTCTTGCAAATCCATTAATCCCTGGGGGCACCTCCCTCCATTGGAAACCACCTGACCATTCTCCAGTGCAAAATTCTCTGCCTCGTATTTTGCAATAGCTGCGGGCCCGTTTTTGTCAAACTTTACCTTCTCCTTCCACCATGCACGGATATTATCTGATGCACCGCTAACGGGTTTTCCCTTCTCGGGTATAATGCCATAAACAAACCCGCGGACATTGCAAACCTCCATTAGCTTCAGCATGTATTTGAGAATGCCATCTTGGGCCCGTGACATCTTTTTGCGCAGAGCCTGATCCGAGATGGGTTTCTTTGAACTGGACTTATCCAGTGAAGCCTGCTGAGCGGTGATCTTCCGTTCCTTGATTCGGCGAAACTTGACTCGGTCTTTCCACATGCGGCGCGCCAGCTCATCAGCATCGATTTCCTCATCGCTGACATCATTCTCTGTCAAATTCTCACAGCGGATGCCGTCCACTTCAAAATCATCACCCCCTAGCTCAGTGGTCATAATTGCAAGATGGTCCATACAAAACGGTGGATTCTTTTTATCAAGTTTTTCTTTCTGATGTGGCCCCAAAAATGCTCATGCCAGTAACCTGTCAAGAAAACTATGTGCGGTAATTAGGTAAATGAAAAACTAACTATGACAGTTTGTTAGTCAGTTATCTAAACAAAAAGAGACACTGTCAAAATTAGATTCCAGCACCATTGTCAACGGAAAGGGTACTGGATGCAAGTATGAAACCCCCTAAAGAAATAAAAAGTAGTTACCTTTCATCAATGCAAACCACAGATTAAACACGAATTGTACACTTACACTATTCAAGTACACAAATCAGACGTAATATCTCTTTGGAAATCAGTATAAACCTAGTATATAATTAATTTTCCAGTACGAATAAAGCAAAAGGGAAAAAAACTAACCAATTGCTACGGGCGCTCGTTGAATTTATACAGATACTGTTTCATCAAAACATCTTCACCATAGAAAATTGCCGCGAGTATTTTCAGGTAATTCCAAATCCGACCTAGCATTGGAACTTCCAGCTGGAAAGAAATAATTTTTCTCTCCGTCAAAAGCCCAAAAAAAAAAAACAAAATCGGAGTTCTAACTGATCGAATTCCAATCCTCCACAATCGATTACTAAAAACCATACCGATCTCAAGTTCACCACAGAGAATATCAAGAACAAAAAAAAATGATATTTTTTTTTTAACAAAATCAGGGTCGAATCAATACCGGATTGAAACTTGACAACTCCACAGACTCTAGAGAAGGAGCTTGTTTTGTTTCCCTCGTTTTCTAATTTTGATAACTATTGGTTTCTCTCTTTCTCGATTGGCTTTTGGGAGGTGCGGACTGCGGAGAGGTATTGGCACGAGAGAAAAAAAGAAAAGACTGCGGGATTGAAAAGACGGCAAAGGCAACTTGGTAATCTTTTATGTTCTCACAAAATCAGGATTTTATGCATCTCCTTTCGAGTAGACACTTATGTGTTTCTCTTGAATGGACAGCTGTGTTCCGCGTATAATGTATGATTGTATTCCAAGTCCACTGTACGCCACGGATTTAAATATGCTGAAATCCTAAATTTTCTGAAATCTATGAAATTTGAGATTCCAGCCGTCAAACTGTTTTGATGTGTGCGCAGAAAAATAAGCTGTTTCGATATACGTGCACAAAAAAGTTGAACGGTTGGGATCTAGAATTTCAGAGATTTCAAGAGACTTGGATTTCAGCAAATTTAAATCTATTCGGTGACAAATGAATAGTTCAGGTTGGGGGGTCAAAAAAATTTGTGATTCAGAAATAATTCATAAATGATTCGGTACCAAAAATAACTCAAACCCTCCAAAAAAAAGAATTAAAAAAAATTCGCGTAACATAATATGTAATTTTCGCTTGAATGTGGCAACGGCACGTAATTGACACACGTGATATAATGTGACGTGACTAGTCACGCCGTGACAAATTTCCTTCTCTAGCCAATAGCCACCCGTATGCGCATTTCTATGCGTACTCACTTGTGTACCATAAAATCTTAATTCAGATCTAGAATGAGATCAGAGTCGTCAGATTTAATCGGGCACCAATCACAGAATGGACCCTTTTATCTAGCATCAAATTCCAATCGCTCGGCTGGGAGCTCATCAAAGCAGTGCCGCAATATTAATATTCAGAGAAAAAAAATATTATACTGATTTGGTATTATTTGATAAAAGGATCACCGGTTAATTTTTTCGGATAAGAGCACAATTACTGTGCATAGTTGTCTAATAGTATTGTAATTTATTGGGAGCAATGGATGAATATATGTAAATAACAAGTAACGGATGAACACGAAGAAATATTATATATACATTTATATATCTTTTTTCTTGATTGATGAACGGTACAAAACGCATGAACAACAAAAAATAAATCTTTTTTTTTTATGACTGTAAATAAAATAATGTATAAATGCAAAGAAACTGAAATTATAAATAATCTAGTATTATAGCACCATACCTAATTAATTTATATAATGATTTTGCAATAAAATCAGATAGCTTATTTCTAACAGGAGACAGGAGTAGGTCCGATGGGCATCGCCCATCGGACCAACTTTTAGGTTCAATTAGCTCTATCACCATAAAATTAGTGTTAAGATTAGTGCGTACGGAAATTGAAACAGAGCTGCACGGCTTTTAATGTACTTAGCACGGATCTTGATGCAATCGAATGGTAATTTCACCCATCGTACCAAAGTAGGTCCGATGCTCATCGGACCTACTCTGAATTCTTCTAACAGTTGGTTTATAACATTTTTCACCTAATCCGATGAATGGACTAAAAATTTTGATCCTACAAATTTTAATTTAAATGCATGATTTGGACCATCAGCACTTATATTAACAATTTTTTTATATGTATATGCATGATACTCTTGCCAATACTTTATATATGTCAATGCATGTAATGAAATCAAAAGATACAAAAAATTTTAATAGATAATTTATACATCTTGATGTCATCTTGGTTATAACTTTTGTTGGTTATACATCTTGATATGAAATATTTTTGCTCTGATCAGTCCAACTATTGAAATTCTTTTCTGAAAAAAAAAATGGTTAACAAACTTTTGATCAGTCAATTAGATTGAAACACCACCAAGGCACCAAGGAAGATTGAAAATAGGGTTTACTTGCAATTTTATTAATCAAGTTGATTGATAAAGAAACTGAATCAATAATATTCCAGTGTAAACATAATAACCTATTAATATAATTAGGTAAAATTAAGGTGGAGATCTGAGTCCAATTATAAAACTGGCCGGTGTGTTGCCCTCCTTCAGCCAGAGCAACTATCACCGGGCCTTCAGCACATTCACTCAAAGGTAGAAGCCCGTTGTTTAAATTTAAGTCGTTGTTGACGTAGCCTAGATGCACACAATTGGCCGGTGTGTTACTGCTTGATTTGATACTAAAATAACTCAAAAATATAAAAAAAAAATTTACATGTAAACACATCACTCATAAAATAAATCAGTTTGGATTAGTCATTTGAAAGTCTGGCTAGTATAACATCAGTGTCATTTTAGCCTATATAATACAAACTCCAAAACCTACCGAATCGACTTCGAACGGTGAATCCAAACCGTTTAAACCGATCTACTTCATTAGTTGTACATTTACATGCAGAATTTATATTTTTTTAAATTTATTTAGTATCAAGTCAAGCTGTCAAATATGTGAGTTTTTAAGTTAATTTTAATACATTCATTTTTCAACATTTTTACCGCTTGATTTGATACTAAAATAACTCAAAAATATAAAAAAAATTACATGTAAACACATCACTCATAAAGTAAATCAGTTTGAACGGTTTAAATTAGTCATTTAAAACCTATTCAATAAATTTTGAAGTTAGTGTCATATGACACTGATTTCCTACTGGCCGGACTCCTCCAATAAATTTTATAAAAGTTTTTTGCAAGATCTTCGATCCTCTACACGATTACGTCATCGATAATCATAAGTTTATTCCTGACCTTGTCATTGTTCACATTCTATAAAACCCAAAATAGTAGGCGCATAAGAAATTCATGCAGTAACAGGTTCTTTAGAGTAATTTAAAAAAATTACATGTAGTTGTGCTGCAGTCAAGGAGACATTCACTATTCTTTGTACAAGCGGTAAAATACTTCCATCATGTTCTTGACTCCATAATAATTCGTTTTAAAGCAATCAACAGCTTTCTCGGAGCTGGCTGTTATGCTACTTAGAAAATTATAGCCTCTCTTGTTGCAGAAGCTGTACACTAATCATGAAATATAAAGAGTAGAATTAGGGTGCTCCTAAGTTCACCAAATCTCTTGTGAACTTGATTCTAAAATATATCGAATCGACTCTAAACGATGAATCCAAACTGTTGAAACCCTTCTACCTAATGAGTGATGCGTCTACATGTGAAAATTTTAAAGTTTCGAATTAATTTAATATAGAGTCAAGTGGTCAAAAGTTTAAGGTTTATCAATTATTTTAATGCATTTATTTTTTGGACTCCTTTGACCACTTGACTCTATATTAAATTAATTCGAAACTTTAAAATTTTCACATGTAGACGCATCAATCATTAGGTAGAAGAATTTCAACAGTTTGGATTCATCGTTTAAAGTTGATTCGATATATTTTAGAGTCAAGTTCACAAGAGGTTGGGTGAACTTAGGAGCACCCTAGTTCTACTCAAATATAAATATCCATATACAAGTAAAAGAAATCTAATTTAAAAAAAAAGAATTATTATTATCATATCATTAATAATTAATGTACCTTTTTATCAATTGCCTTTGCAACCTCAAATCCTCCAATCGCTGCATTGTTCATATGTTAACACAATTTGCTAGTAAATGCACAATATTTAATTTGTGCACGCTATATATTCAGAGTACATCTGTAAATTAAATATTCATATTCAGTTTATATACCAGAATATCTAATTAATTTTCCAAACTGTTTTTTGACAAAACCTGCTAAAGATTCAATGCTGAGACAATTAGTAACATCATATAAAATCAACCGTTCGGAGGTTTTTCGCGTTCTTCGTATTGAAATTCTCGGTTTAACGCGTAGAATATTACTATGAATTTTATTTTCAATAAATTCAAATCTCATTTTTGTGAATTAAAAAAAAAATTAGGTTTTAAGACATTGAATCGACCAATTTTCTAAGAAATTAATTTGATAAATTTTTAAATGAATTCTCAATTTTTTAGGATTCAACAAAATGTGACCAAGTCAGATTTTAATGTGTTATATGGTGATCAAATTGTGATGTTTAGTGATTTTCTCACTGGTGTTTGCCTTATGGAATGGAATCAAGTGCTTACCCTTCTCAGCCATCTCTTATTCACACATGAATTTGATAAATTATCTTGGCATTGGGAATCCTCACGGAGATTTAGTGTGCAATCTTTATATAAAATCCTTAACTATAGATGAGTGTTAGAGCATCTCCATCCCACAAAATATTTAGAAATTGTAATTTAGCCACATCACTAAGTTTAGCAATTAGAGATTCATAATTTCTAAATTACTCCATCTCAACAATTAATTTTGGGAAGAGAGGGTGAGCGCTATAATTAATTTCAGCCAATTAATTAGCCACGTGTCATGAAACAAATATTTTATTTTAAAGCAAATTTGCTAATTTAGAAACTGTACTACATCCCAACAATTTTATTAGCAATTAACACATCAGATTAGCAATCCAAAAACAATCACCGTTGTAGATGCTCTTAACTGAACAACCATTACTATGGAAACAGTTACCTCTACCTTCAAAATTTAAAACTTTTATGTGGCTGGTTTTTCGCAATAGAATACTTACTAGAGCAAATCTCAACAAAAGGGGATGGTTAGGCAATACCACATGCCTTTTTTGCTCACATGATGAAACAGTGCATCACTTATTCCTGCGATGTCAATTAGCTAACCAAATCTGGTATTGGTTAGGTCAAAACCAATTATATTTCCAACAGTGGCGAACAATGAAAGATGAATTTCAGTTTGCATTGAAATTACAGAATAAAAATTGCAAAGCATTTTTTATAGTTTTTAGTGCCACTTGTTGGATTATCTCGAAACATAAAAACGAGATTTATTTTCCAAATATACAACCTAAATCTTCTCGATCTTTGATCTACCTTATCATCTCACTAGTGGTTTATTGGACGGGGGCTAAAAAGGTCAAGGGGAAGGTCCAGCAGGCGACTCAGGATTGGCTACCAGAGGAAGATTTTTATGGATGCTATACCGTTACGAGTAATCTTACCAGGCGAAGAAGAAAACTTTCCTTTTCACATGATCGAAGACTCTTCTGCGTAGGAGAGTACTTAAGTGTTAGAATAGTAGTGACTAGTCAGTTGCAGTGATTTTTTATCTATGCAACTGCCGTGGTTTTTGTTAGTATACCTCAGAATATGATCTGGCTATGAGCCTATGACTAGCCTTTTTGTTCACAAACAATCTTTGTGTTTACGGGCCTCAACTTATGAGGGTAACTTAGTAGCTTTTGACTATGCAGGGAGCATAGTGCCCAGGTTCGCGTATAATTTGCGTTTAATTCGGTTTTCAGAGTTTGTTGCACCGAACTGTGTATAAAACGTTGACCGAATAATTTAAGAATAAAATGTGTATAAAACACGAGTCACGAATTATTCGCGATAAAAACGCAAAAAAAATGTCTGCAATTTGGGCCAGCCCGCTAAGTTCAAATTAAAGCAGAAAAGCTGTTTTTTTTTTTTTTTGAGTTGATTGAGGTGAGGCTCTGAGCCGGTCAGCCGCTGTTCCCTCAAAATTTGCTCCGTATCCCCTCCAACTAGTGTAGTACATGCATTTTTTTTTTCTTCGTTATTGTACCGAATCATTCCCGAATTATATCCGAATTATACCCGAATCACGAATTTTTGACCTCGCCGAACTGAACCCGAATAATTGATTCGTTACTATGGCAGGGAGAGACCTAGGTGGTGCTCTCTATGAACTATTCATTTGTAATGACTCCATATTTTGTTAGTTTAATGAAACTAGACTTCCGCCTTTTTATCAAAAAAAAAAAAATGATGATCAAATTCGAAAGAACTATTATGGCATCTTAATCACACCATGATCACACATGTCATGACTAATCACATTTGTCAAGTTTGGTCACGTGTAACTATTTTTTCATAATTTGAGTTTAATTAAAAATTCATCATTTGATCAAGATCTAATGATCCTAATCATGCATGCATGACTCATGTGGCCACATGTTATACCGTGATGTATCTGGTCACAACGTGACTTTTTTACATTCCTGACTGCCAATGATGAATTGCATATTGTTAAATATAGTAAAAGAAAAAGAGTATGGAAAAAGACATTATATTATAAGATGTACATAAAATTACAAATAAGCGGAGCCAAACCAACACAAAGCAACAAGTAAATTAAGCCACTTGAAAAGCATCTAACAACATAATACACAATCGTCAACCATCTACTGAAAGAAACCCTGAAAAATTGTAAAAATACGTTTTCATCAGTAAAAATAAAGCGAAGAACGATCGTGTATAACTTGGCATACTAACAACATGGAGATGTCTAATAAGCCGTGAGTTTTCACCCAACATGTACCAGTATTGGGCCTTATGGTCCAGCAGAATACTCTGTTCAGTCCACTTTTTCAAGTTGCCAGGTTTAATTTAAATGCTTAAGCAAAAGAAAGGGCTCTTAAAGCAAACAAGCAAACAATTAACGAAATGCAGAAAAGCAACTCTTTCTGCATTATTTACAAAAAGTAAAAAATAAAATATGTTAATAAAAAGGCCACTATAGTTGATAACAACAAGAATAGCTCCTAACAACATTATGGTAAGGTAATACGGTACCCATATCAAGCCTTGCCTAATTTCCTTGTGTAGACAGTTTTAAATAATAGTTATGGTAAGGTAAGTTCTATAACCAACAATAGTATCTTAGTTTTAATTCTCTTAACAAAATCAGCAATTTCTTTACAAATAATAAAAAGAAAAGGGCCCTTCTGCAATTTCATACTTATCTTGGGAATCTTTTTCAAATTTTAAAGCACCTTGGTTTTACTTTAAGAAACATTTTTGGCAAGAAAAGGAAAACGAAGACAAGTTAATAGTTGAGTTTTATACCTATAGGAGCAGAAAACAACAGTCTGAAAAGTTAATTAGGGTTAACTGAGTTGGTGAGGAGCTTGAAGAGCACGTGCACGTTGAGTTAACTCCTGAACTTGCCTTCTTAACCGGTCGGGATTACAAAAGAAGTCCACAAAAACCTGCCTCTCACGCCCCACCTCCACCTGATTGTGCTTCACGATCTACGCCATTCACATTTTGTTTTTTAATTTGTTAGATAGATCCATGATACAATAACACCAAGGGGTATGATATAATACCAGGCCGACTGAAATGGTACAGTACCAAGTCAGTTTGGTATCAAGATTACTTAATTTTTATATAGATATAAAAATGAACAGTTTGGTATGAACATAGGCAGCTATAATCATGCCTACATCTTTTATCTCCGTTTTCAAAGTCCAAACAGTCGATCCGAACCGTTCAACATGATCTTCATATTAAAATGTGCTTGGAGACCAAATTTTATATTTTTAGGTCTCCAAGCATATTTTAATAAGAAGATCACGTTGAACGTTTCAAATTGACTTTGAAAACGGAGATAAAGGATGTGAGGCACGATGAGGCATGAAAGACATGAGCCATTTAAACCCTCCTCTAGATGACAAGTATACAACTCCTATTAAATATCTATGTTGGCTAGAGTTTGATGTCTATTTGACCCTTCCTGCCTTCATGTTTATAATAAATGGTTGAGGAACCCCAGTAGGTCATTAAAACAGCGCAACAGTAACCACTAACAATATAAGAGAGTGAATGAGACTAAAATTTGTTCTTACATCTATTTTCATTTCCAGGAAACCCCATAGTTGAAAACTTATCCACACATAGACCTCTGCTTGCAATTAGTTCTCATGTAAAGGATTGCCAAGAAATATGCATGAATAGAAAGAAAATAGTACCTCAGCCTTTTCACTATGAGCCTTGGTCACTTCCTCAACAAAAGCAGAGACTTCAGAGTTCACCTTCTCCATGTTCTCTAGAGCATTCATTAGAGCCTAAAAATACAAAAATGAGTCTGGACATTTCCGATTTTATTCATTGGATCTCAATTCTCTTTATAATATTTAATTAAGAAAAAGGAAAAAGTTTATATTTACCCTCGGAGTCAGTATCGGTTCAGCAGTGGTTGAAGATGCAAATAATAGTTGCTCCAGCATTTGAATAATAGTACATCTAAAAGGTTAGAAACCAAAAGGCATGAGAATTTAAAAATGAGGTGTACGACTCATGATCTGCACCAGTATATGCATATGGTACAGTGCCAATATTGGTCCTAATCTTTTACCATTCTACCCATTCCCAGATATTTGCATCATACAATCTAATCAGTCTACCAAGATTTACCAGTATGACCTCAATCAATGTAGCAAATAAGATTTTCCCCTTTTCTTCTCTTTTCAAATTCCATGCATTTTTTGCTCGGGGTTTTAATTCATGTAATGAAAAACACATTCCATCCATGAGAAATTAAAAAAATAACTTCTGTACAAAGAAAAGAAACAAACTAAATGAAAATTAGCTAAAAGGAAAGAAAACACACAGTTCATTAATGCATCTTCTTCTATCAGCTGGGAGAGTGTTCTCCAGTTCAAACTGTAGAGACATCAAGTGGGACCGAAGAGTTGAAATCTGCTGTACCATTCCATGTGCTGACACATATGATGGCAGTGCCGCTTGCACATCTACCAAGGAATCAAATGAAAAGTGGTGAGGGAATATCATATTTACCTGGCAAATTTTGTAAATTTGAGACTTGAGCTTGAAAACGGGATAACATTTGTTAAGTACCAGATTGCAAGGAATGCTGGTATTGCACAATGAGGGGGGGGGGGCACTTGACAACCTTAAAAATAGGCTCATCTTTGAAATCCAACATTATAGGCATGATTTATATTATTGACACATCATGTTTGTAAAATATGATGAGAGGTGTATGTTTCACCGCACATCATTTGACTAGAAATTTCTACGGTCCAAAATTAAAGGTCTTTGCTGCATCATCAAACAATACTTAATTTACTTGTCAATTTTCAATTTATTTGCATTTTTTAGAAAATCCATTGTCAAATGACAAGTGATCCCTTCTCTTAGACAATTTAGGTCCTTAGCTAAGTTACCAGTTTGCCCAGGTAACAGGCAAATATATTTTGAGTCTGACAAGTAGCATACAGCTTAGAAATTGCCCAGACTGGACCAGACATAAACTGAAATCTTCAGAAAAAAAAATGACCTGAAAGCAACTCGAAAACACCTGAAATTCAACCCAATATGAAAAACCTGATAACTCAAAGCTGATTGAAACCTGCACCAATAGACCAGAGTTCCAAACAACTAAGGAAACTTTCTTTTGCCTATCCCGATTTTCAAAATCTTGAACAACAATATCATTGTTTTGAAAAGTTTGATAACTATGCCTACTTTCTGAACGCATGCTTTCACCAGTCATTCTGAACTCGTGCGTTTGGAAAAAAATGAAACAGTTGACTGAACGCATGCATTCATTGTCCTGTGTTCAGACTGTTGGATTTTGGTACATACAACTTTTCAGCATTTTTCAGTTTTTTCAAGCATTTTTCAGTTGTCTGAACGCATGAGTTTAGAATTACTTGTGAACGCCTATATTCACAAAGTAGGCATATTGTTGTCAAACTTTTTAAAAACCGGGATGGACAAGAAAATTCACACCTGAGTACAGATGATCCATATTCTAAGACCCTAGTACCCCAAGCTGTATAAATTTTGACTCAAGGACACCCTTTTAGAACCCTAAGCCAACCAAACCAAAGAGTTTAACTAAGCGAAATGACCTGCATCCAAACCAGATACCAAGTTGGAATAAAAAAGCCAAACAAGCTAAAATGAACCCAAGTAGACCCAATATAAACAAAACAGATGCACAAGCACAAAATTAAGGGGGCTCTTATTGATTAGCAAAAACTTTCAGGCCCATATTTGAAAAGGAAAAAAGTACTTACTGGAGTGAATGTTTAAGAGGTCTCTCACACCATGGAGAAATAAGTCTCGATCATCTACAGCTCCTTGTTCTTGCACCTCAGATGCTGCTTGAATTAATGAGAGGTAGTGCCCCTATATTGCCATACAAAAAATGAATTTTAGAAAAATTGATCTTCTACAAAAGAAAATGACAAAATGGATTCTCTCCCAAACATAAAGTTGAAGAAAAATATTGAAATCTTTTTGAAAGGTAACCTTACTAAACATCAAAATATAAATGTGTACTCCTACAAGAACTGGAACATCTTGTATCCACCTAAACATAGTAAATATTATCTACTGCCTGCCTCTCATTATTTGTTCAAAAATTCCAAACACCTCTCCTTTGAAGTATTCAGGTACCCAAAGTGTACCTGAGATAATTTCCTACAAGGGAATCTATACATTATCTCCAATTGTTTGTTCACTATCCATGATATTCCTCGTTTGTGGCTTATACACAATATTTTAATGTACCTGAGATATTTCACATAAGGGAATCTATACTATCTCTGATGTTTTATCAAGTATCTATCATATTCCTTGTTCGTGACTTATACACAATATTTTAAAATTTTGCAGTGCTACATACAAAATTGTGCATATTGCAAAACTATCTACAAAGCAATTTATAAAGAATTGGAATTCAGATTACAAAAGGTTATAAAGGATACATAGATAAATATCGGACCAGCTTTCTTTAAATGGTAAATTAAGGAAAATTTCATTAGTAGATAAAAGTTAATTTAGCAATGCCTTACCAGTCGGTCATTAGTTGCAGATAGATATCCTTGCAACTCAGATTCAATCACTTTAAGTAAAGAATTTGCACCAGAAATAGTCTTCCTCTCAAGCTGGCAAGCTACTTTCAAAAAACAGTGTCTGGCAAGCTGATTTACCAGATGATTTATGAACTGTACAGGATCAAAGTGTATCCCAGGTCAAAGTGATGTAAGAAGTGCAAACTAAAATTTGTATAAAGGAATATAGGATGTAGAATATTAGCTGGTGTTTTGGTCCAGTTGAAAAGTGACGTTCAGAATTTTCAGAATTTTTTGAAAAGCAGAGATTTTGTACCATCTTAAAAAAGAGTAAAAAATTTCCAAAAAATGTAAAATTTGGCCTGCAAGCACATTTTAATATGGAGGACATGTTTTGAGCACTTCAGATTGAATTTTTGGATTTTGAATCCAGTGGTTTACAGTCCAATGTACAAAAGGGTATACACATTGCAATGCACCATAGCCCATTATATATATGTATAGAGAGAGAGACACACACACACACCCGACTACAACCAAAACACAAGCAAAGAAATGAAAACAGAAATGGACAAACAAAAACAGTGCAAGCACATTAAAAAAAAGTGAGTATACCATTTTTTGTCGGTTTATATAGTGATCCTGCCGCATGACCTTTAAATCATAATCTCCTGGTAAATTAGAAAAGAGACAAATTAGCCAAATTTATCAACAAATCTAGCAGTATTAGTAAATTCGACCAAATGACCACAATTTGCACCTTGTAGAATATAAGTGTCTTGCAGCTGAGCAAGCTCAGAGCATAGTCGTGGGATAGTCTGAAAAAAAAAAGTCAGGGGAATAATAAACAAAGCGAAGATTATATGTAGTCTGGCATCATATGATTCAGACAATTTTAGACCAGTAATACAACAGTCTTTTTTTTTTCTTTTTCCTTTTTTTGTTATTTTTTCTGGGGTGGAGTGGGCATTCATGGAATATGACTTCCCTTTGGAGTATAAAACATCTTTCCTTTTCTAACAGCATAAACCATACCGACATTAGAATAAATTTTTCATCCAAAACATTTTCAACAATGTTTCTTAGTTCTTACTTTCTCCATAATATGCTCAGATTTTGGGGTCTTTTTAACAAAGGTGAGATCTCCCGAGTTCTGAATAGGCACCCATGATTTGTTCTTTTTGGTAGGTATAGGTGACTACTTCGGTAAGTGCAGAAATGGAAGTTCCATTTATCATGCAACACTAGAGTAAAACATAAATATAACCATCAAAGAAAAGCATTGGGTTCAACTGAATATAAGCACTTCAAACAAAAAAAAAAATAAAGTACCTCAGATATAAATTTCTCCACTTTAAGGGAAAGGTTATCAAGCTCAGCTGTTAGGTCAGAGCTTTTTCTCCTGGTAAATGAAAAAATATTTAGTAAAAAAATAATAATCTTACCAAGGGAACATTTTCTGCTCTGGTTGGTTTTCCATTTAATTTCACTAGACTCAATTAGTCTTCACTAGGTACCTTATAGTGCTTAGCTAAGGTCCTTATCAGGGTTGAAAGCTTAATCAAGGCCTAAAACAAATTGATCTGATTCCACAATTGCCATAAACCCAATACATGTAGATCCCTGCAAAATGAGAAATATCACCTATGCTCCTCTAATACTTGGTAAATAGCATCTCAGCACACTCTTTTAATCTCTTGACTGAACCAAACACCAAACTTTTTGTCCTTACAAGAGGTATGAATACATCTTTTGATTGCAGAGGAATACACGGAAATTGCCCCAAAAGAATAAGTTTTATCATGCTGATTCATGACTACTAGTGCAGTTACAAATTTATTTAAACACCATGTACTGGTCAACACTATGAATTGCACATGAAAGTTCCATAGAAAGAGAGTGCAAAGAAGGTACCTAAGAGAATTGTTGTCAGGATGAATATGAACTTTGTCAGAAGAAATTTGGGACTTGAGCGTAGAAAGTACGGCTTGTTCTTTTGCATTCTCTACTTGTGCCTCCACCCACTGTCTTTCACTTGTAGCAAATCTGTTAAGATTAAACATAAACATGTTTTATATCAAATCCTAGTTGCAAACCTAGTTATTTTACTCAGCTGTACTTATTTTTACATGTTTATTTTTTTCTTTAATATTGTTTTTCCTTCAGATTTGTGAGAGTACGTAAAAATGGGTCCTTAGCATATCCCCAACTCCCCCTTTCTCCACTTAATTCTTACAAATCAATGTTCCCATTTTTCCAATAAAATTTCCAACAGGTACCACTTCGGTCCTATTGCAATGTTCCCTTGGAAGAAGTTGATGCAATAGCATTCATTTCAGCATGAAATTTCCTGCCAACACTTGTTTCCTATATTATGTAAATTGTTTCAAAGTTCAGGAACTACCATTTTGGTCCAAACTTTTGTGCTATCTTCATTAGGTTCTTAAAGACTTGAGCTTTTTCCCAGTAAGGACCACTTGCAAACTGTCCATTTTGCTCTTAAACTTGGATGATTTTCTTGATTTGGTAATTGTCTGGAAATTGTCTTGAATAGTTTAGAAATTTCTGGATCAAATAAAAATCTAGATTCTTGAGGACCAAATGGCAATTGTTAATAAGCTTGAGGACCAAATAGAGAATTCCTAGAATTTCAAAGAAATTTGTGTAAATGGAGAAAAAAGAGGTCTTGGTGAAACAATTGGGAACTTCAATGCTTAAAGGATCAAAACTGGAAAATATGATGCCTACTTGTATTCTGTTCCTTAAAACATTGATCACTGTTAACTAAAAAAGACAAAAAATATTTGTAAGAGCCATTTAATATTAGAGAAAAAAAAAGGTGAGACGAGAAGACGTACATAGAACGAAGCCGCTGCAATTCAGCTATGCGGTGGTGATGTGATTTCTCTGAGTCCCCTATGCAAATAGGAAAAAAAAATTAACAAATAATTTGAGATTTGAGTGAAACAACTACTAGTGAAGCGGCAAGATGAGGAAAGGCTGGAATAATAAACAAAATGGTACTAAAAGTGAAGGCTCTATTCTAGGAACAGAGTGTAGCTTGCTTCAGGTTTTGGAGGGTACTCAAAAGGAAAGCACATATTTGAAAGGCAAATCAGATTTGAATTAAAAAGTTCATGAAAAAAAAGGATAGAACTTGTACCCCTTCTTAAGCAATTGGTAATGTCATCAAGGCTCACCCATGAACACTTTGACTTCCCCTCCTCCGCCACTAGCCTAAATGGCCCCTTTTAAACAAACAAAATGGAACCAAAAGGAAATTGTCAAAGTTATTTAAGAACAATAATATAAGATATTCGTTTGCAACATTTTCCACGAAAAATAAAACTACAGTGTGATACCATCTAAATCTAGTCTTTGGTTCAACAATCAAACTTTTTCATTGCAGAACTACATTCATTTTGTTTCCATTTTATATAGAGAAAGAACCATTTTGCAAGGTTTTCGAAAAAAGGGAGTGACAAAGAGAGAACCTTTTCAAATTGCTTAGAAAACCAGTGGTTTAGCTCCTTGGTACAAGCTAAATCTCCAAGCACGAATGAGTGAAAATCTGAGTAAGCTAGGTAAATGCCATCCTCTGCACAAATATACCAAGGACAAGAAAACACAAAAGCAATTGTTAAACTTATCAATTTCAGAAAATTTTCACAATAAACAAACTAGGGGCTTTATCAACAATGTAGAAAAGAACCACAGGCCCAACACAGATGGTGAGGACCCTCGCCTCTATGGAGAGATGTAGGCCAATTCCCACAAAAGGCATGCAAAGGATGTCGAATTTGTATCCCCACAGGTACTTGAGGGTACAATTGAGTAAATCTGGACCGTTCTTTAACCTGGCACAAATCTCAAAACGGACCCCCTATATCTTCGATAGGCACCGGATTTCTTTTAGCCCTGTTGGACTTAATCCAGACCGTTCTTATTCATTGTACCCCTCTGATACCTGAGGGAGACGGATCCAAAGGATGTCAGGGTAATGGGCCATTGTATATATAAAGAAAAGAGTGAGGCTATGGTACTAACTATGCATAGCACATATTGGTCTGTACTATGGATCAATATCTTCATTTTCAAAGTCCAAACAATCAGTCAGAACCATTCAACAGCTCCATATTAAAACATACTTGTAGATCAAATTTTATACTTTTTAGAATTATTTTACTATTTCTTTAGATAGGCAGAAAATCACTTGATCTAAAGATTCTAGACCATTCAAAAGTAGTGATTTTCGATCTATCTGTACAACAATAAAAAAATTCTTAAAATACAAAATTTAGTCAAGTACATTTCCATATGGAGATCATGTTGAATGGTTCAGACGATTGCTTGGACTTTGAAAATGGAGATATTGATCCAAAGTACAGACCAATGTGTGCTATGCATAGTACCATAGCCTCACTAAAAAAAATATATCAACAATGTTGAATATCTCTTCAGTAATTTCTGTTCTTCAGTTTCATTTTTCATTACTGAAAAGGTTGCCCATATTTTTCAATAAGTTTAAAAAAAAAGGCTCACCATCTCCTGAGTGGTAGTGGGCCAGTTCTTGAGCTGTTGCAGCCATCTCCCCTAAAACCTCATTCATCTATTAAACAAAACAAATAAATAAACCCAAGTTAGAATTAATAGATATTAGACATCAATGGTGGATAGTCAGGCCTACAATTATCTACTAATGGCCACTGATCCATAGTACACAGTCACTCCTTTTCTATTCTTTTGTTTGGTTTCTTATTATTGGATTGTTTTATTGCATAATTAGGTTTTATTTGAACATTAAGCAGAGATTAAAATAAGGCTTGATGCTCGATGCTACTAGATGGAAACCAATCATCCATAGACTATAGTAAATGACAACGGCATTTTATTGTATAATTGATGGACTCAATATTAATTGAACCACAAAGTAAGATGTAAAAAGCATAATTCAATAAGAAAATAAAACCTCTCTATTGCTAGCAGAGAGTTTCTCATCTAATACAATGAGCTGTCCATTGATAGCTGATGTGGCACCTACACGGGACCTGCGTCCCTGGATAAGTGAAGAAGCTTGGTTTGCAAGCAACTCAAACTGTACTTGCTGTCGTTCGATTTGTTTCTTCAACTCCAAAGCCTCCTCCTTATATGCATTCTTTGACTCTCTAAATGGCAAACCAAGACCAAACCAATTAAGATTGGAACCAAAATTTCAAATAGTAGCATAGCAATAAGGCAGACTATCGTTAAAAAGGGTTTGGCCCCCAGTTTTGTCACGGTAAATAAATTATTGTAAGAAGGTATTTATTCTGCTTGCATACTTTTGGGAAAATGTACAATTATTTATATCATTTTCTATTTTTACGGGAATGCTGATTTATATAACCTTTAGAAAACAAAAAATACATTCTCCAGAAAATAAAAAAAATGCTTTTCGTTGATTATTGTACTCCCATAGATTTATTACTTTACACCTTCAGAGAGAGAGAGAGGACAGCCGCTGTCAAGTTTTCAAAAAGAGAGAGAGAGAGAGAGAGAGATTACATAATGTCACTTAGTTTTTCTTCAGTACCAAATAACGCTTCTTGGTTATCCCTATTAGTAGTGAAGGCCGAAATGCTGTAAAAAGCAGAATCCAAATCCTCCCCCTGCAAAACAAAATAACCTTAAGGTGTATATTTATTTCATAGTACAGGTGTATACCAGTTTACCAATAATCTGGTATAATTCGATAATAGCGGACAAGCTGGGTCAAACTAGCAAAGTAGCTGTCTCACAACCTTACTGTTTTTAAAAATATTGGTATGGGACCTCACTGGTACGGTATCAGCCTTTGGTAAAACTGTAAGTTCTGAAGATTCTAAATACATACTAAAAGGAAAACATAAAGTATCCGGTAAGATAGAACTTTATGGTTGTTTTGTACCTCCAATAGCTTTCCTTCTTGCACAAAACGTTCATATCTGAAAAGGAAAACATCGAAGTATTTGTCAGCATTATGAAATTACAACATGTACCCTCAAATTTGGATAAATCACAAAATAAAAGAGGTCTCATCAGATTAAAAAATGCAGTAAGTTATTACTCTCTAAGTGTCTATCAGAAGATGTACGTGTACCAATATTTTAAACTCTGCTCTTGCATAATATAAGAAGTTCAAAAACCCGCCATCAAAAAAATTTCGCAGTAGATTATGCAAAAGAGAAAAAAAAAATTCTAATTAGTTAAAAAAATATAGTTGACCACATGAAAAGGGAACAAAATTCTAGGGGGCTTTGAGACCAACTATAAATCCGTACATACAGAAAAAGCTTGAATTAAGAGGGCAAAAGAATTGCAGTTCTCTATTAAAAAACCTTCTATAAATTCACAAAATTATGACCCATTGTCTATACTGCAATATGGAAAAAACAAAAAGTGGCGACGAAATTGATAGGACAATACGAGAACATCGTGGCATTTGGTAGAATATGTACGACATTTCAAGCTTTTAATTCGAAATATCTAGCAAAATTATAGGATTACAATTTAAAAGGAAATCGGTATACGTAACAGGAATAGCAGCATTTAAGACAAACATTACCAGGAGTCCAATTTGCTTTCTGAGAAAAATTCAAGCAATGTAGAGACCAACAACCCGAACTTCCCCAAAAGTCTACAAATAAAGAAAATGAAATAATAGAAAATAGAACAGACGAAACTGGAGGCGTACTGAGAAAGCTCGGAAACGGAGAGTACATTAGAGGGGCGGAGACTGGAGCAGATCCAGTCCAGTAGAGGCCGCGCCTCCTCGTACTGAAACGGCCATTCGAAGCTGTCCGGATCTAACGACGAATCCTGACCGTCCAACCCTAGTTCCTCCAAGAGCGCGCACAATCTAGCGCCGCTCATTTCACGCCTCAGTCGATGCACCTCCTTTGGAACTTCAGAGAGGGAAGGTATCGGGGGTTCTTCGTTCTCTTTTTTGAAAGAGCTTTGTTTGGTGCAGAGTTGGGGACTGAACGACTGATGATGTTGCTGTTGTATCCTCTGATGTAACTCAAATTTTGAGTTTCGATCTGGAGCGTCCGATCAGGATCCCAGTAATCCCGGTCCGAGATGAATGCACAGAGCCTTTAATATTCGTATTAAAGCAAATCGAACGGTCCGAATCTAAACTCCAAATTTGAGTTGCCTTAGATGATTTGAATTCTGAAGGCCTGATGAAATTTTATCTACACTAAATTAAGTTTTAAAAATTCGAAAAAAAATATTAAACCAGCTCATTATGAATCCGAAAAGAGACAAGCCAGATTAGGATCGAGTCAAATCAGACTTGGATCGATTTTAAGTTTTGAGTTATTTCGATTCTCAGGTGTTTTCCTCACAATTTTTATTTGGATTTTTTTTTTAACCAAACCGTTTTAGGTTTCACTTATTCAAATTTCAGTGTTACAGAACAAGCAAATCTCAGCGTTGATTTTGTAGCGGAGATTGTCAGGTTCAAATTTTGCCCGGTCTCTGTAACGAATATATAATCCGGGCTGCATAAAATTTGGTTTATTATTTTGAAAATAATGCTTCGAGCTAAATAAATATCAAAATACTTCAAACATTACAGCATTTAATATCTTGCACTACAGACTTGGGGCTGAAATGCTGAATTGATCCAAATTTCGATTGGATAGTGGATTTAGACAAACGATGAGGTACTGCAGGGGATCCGGATTAAAGAGTTCGATCAAATCTACTATACGAATCTCAATGCAATACGAACAAGGAGTGAAGTGACAAAGTGCTCGCTCAAAACATTTCTTCTGTAACGTTTTCTGGAGCAGAAACAACCTATGGTGGCAATTTTAATTAAAAAAAATATATTAGAATTTTTTTATAATAATTCTCAAATTAAGCTAAAAATATAAAATTTTAGAAGAAAAAAAACTTGTAGACGCTTTTCTTCCCAAGGATTGATAAGTACGGACAATTACAAATTGATTTACATTATATAAATCAATGTTGTAAAAAACGCTGTTAACGGCCGTTTAAACGGAAATGGTGGCCAAACCGTTACGCACATTGTTAACGGACGCATGTTTGCGGTTTCAAACGTTTAATCGGCCGTTTATTCTCATTTATTCCCGTTTATTCTCTTTTTTTCTGTTTTTTCCAGTGAAAATTTATTTTTCACCTTGTTTTTTTTTCTATGATAATCTGTGATAATAAGATTTATGAATCATGTATTGTAGTTTTATTTGTGTTTGGATATACATCAAATATTTTTTATATATGTTTTTTTTTCTTCTTACTTATTTTGAAATTGATTAATTCTTCTATTATTTATATACCATATATTTTTTTTAATTAGTACGACATGTTTATTTATGAAATTAAGTTATTATCATAAATTAAATTTAGTGATTTTATGTTGGAATGTTTTATTTTTTTCAAATAATATGTTATTAGTATTTGAAAAAACTTAATTCTCAAATTTATTTTTCATTAAATAACTGTGTTACTTACACATGCAAAATGCTTATGTGTTAAGAAGAAATAAGTATAGTATCATGTTATAATAATAAAACTAACTTAAATTAAGTTTATTTGATAAGTTTAATGAGTTAAATAAATTATTTTTAATAAATTATGATATATATACATAAATTTAATAAAAACGTTAAATTGTTCACATAATTCCGATTAATTGGCCGCATACCAATTAATCGCTTAACGGCACCCCGTCCGTCCGACGACTGCACACTGTTATTTACAACACTAATATAAATAATATAAACCAACATCCCAGAAGTCAGATCTGAAATTAAAAGTTATTTTTAGACAGTTCATTAAGAATTGTCAAATTAAATTCAAAGTCTATAATTCCAACCTATTATATCTATACCAAGTCGTTAGATATATCATTAGATTGCGCCTTTTTAGCAGATAAGGAATGACATCAACCGCACAATAAGATATCGGGGCAATTCAATTTTACTTTCAATTTTTTCATGCATAAAATCATTTCATACAAATAAGTTCTCTTACCAAAGATTTTGCTGTATAAATAGACCGTGATTGCCTGAGAAGTGATCAATGACAAAATGTAATAAACCACACAGTCCAGTAAATATGGCTCATACATGTACATGGGTAAACTACCGCAATCCTAAACTAGTGACATAATGTAATATACCACATCAGTTTCTACAAAAAAATAATTACATTAGTTGTTGAATAATAAAAGAAAAAAAAATACAAAGAAAATTCAAGCTTTCTTCATCAGAACTTTCGCTAATCACCAAATTGATTCCCTGAAGAATTTCATTTGCACCAAATCAGTTTTTGGGCATATCTAGAAAACCAAGTTGGTATCTGGCATTTCATTCGCACCCAATCCAGCATCAACATTGTCCTTCTCTAGGACCAATTTGGTTTTTATTTATCCAGTTCATGAAACAAATTGGTGCAGATTACAGTTTTTGGAGTAAGTTCTTTATTTTTGGAAAGTTCAAGAACCAAAAACTGAATTTTCAAAAACAAACAGAAACGTTACTTCAAAACAGGTTGTTTCCGAGGTTTTCTTGGGGCAGTTACGGGCCTGTTACTGGTACCTGTATCCAATTGTGCACCAACATTGGCACCTCTTCCTCTAGCTTTGCGAGGTCTTGACTCAGTTTTGATTTGCATACCACCATCTTTCCTAGATTCTTTCTTTTGTTTCGGTCCTCTTGTGTTGGTCTGGTTTCGAATTAGAAGAGATGCATCTCTTTGTTTCAAGGGCTGATGATTCTTGTCACTAAGAGCCACCAAAGACTCCAGAACCTATTTTTTATTTTTTTAAATGTTAAAGGTTGACCCTTTGATTACTATTCTCAACTCAAATATACTGTGTTCCTCTAAGAAATACAATAACCCTTTCAGAGTGTACAAATGTTAGTGCTGCAAAGTACTGATTTAAAGTTAGATGGCCATTATGCAAATAATCAACTGAACAATAAATCGTAACAATTCAGAAAATTATACAAAATAGGGATCAGCCGGGCACTAACAAAATTTCTAAGCAAAACCAGAGGTAAACATTAGAACTATATATAAGATATGATAGAGGAAAGATGGCTAGTTTATATTTTTATTCACTCGTACTTTCTCAGGTCTGGCAGGTTACTGGAAAGGTTATCAGTATCATGTGAGAGAGTGCCAACTGGACTAGACGGCGGCTTTTAATTTTCCCCGCACTCAGTTTTTTTTTAGAAATTAAGGTTCTTTTCATTGTGCATGTAATTTTTTTTTTCATTTGTCTCTAATTATTCTTGCAACCTCTTCTTTCATTTAGTAGAGAGAGCTAGTAGTTTGCTACCCGTCTTCCAACAATTATAAAAACTAGAAATTAAAATATGCACTTCTTGTCCTTTTGTGTTTGCCTTTTGCTCTTCCCTAGAAGTATGCTCAGCCTCTGCCTCTGGTTTTACTAGAAGAAAGGTATACTGGGGTCTTCATTGATTAAAATAAAGAGTGAAGCTATGATAATATGCATATTATGGATCAACCCGTGCAATGGATCCATATCTCTATTTTCAAACTTCAAACAGTTGATCTGAACCGTAAAACACGATCCTCATATGAAAAAGTACGTGGAGAGCAAATTTTATATTTTTTTAATTTTTTTTTACTATCTTTTTAGATAGGAAGAAAATAACTGCTCTTGGATGGTCCAGAATTTTCAAATCAAGTGATATTCTACCTATCTAAAAAAGTAGGAAGAAAATTCTAAAAAATGTAAAATTTGGTCTGCAAGTATATTTTCATATGAGGATCATGATGAATGGTTCAGAATCGACTGCTTGAAATTTAAAAATGGAGATATGAGTCCATAGAGCAGGCCACTATGTAATATGTATATTACCGTAGCCTCACTCTAAATTTAATACACAATAAATACAACCACATATATATACATTCCCCAGAAAGAGAGAATGAAATGAATTAGAAACATTACCGGTGATTGGTCATCATCAGAGTCGACCATCTCCTCACGCTCGAACTCGACATGCTCGCTGTCGTCCCCGCCATCATCGGAGTCACTGAGCTCCTCTTGCTCCATCACTATTCCCTGTATTGAGTCCTCATTTATTATAAGAGCCCGACTTTGCTGGTATCCACTGCCATTTTGATGCTCTGCCACTGAGAAAGTAAAATTATAATCTTAGAAATTGAAAAGGGGGTCAGAATGAACAAGGAAATGGGGCACTAGAATATTTCAGTGCTGTTAATATAATGCATTTTTCTTTTTCATTTTTTTTTTGATTCAGAGTGCCTTTAAATTTCGTGAAAGTCCCAGCACTCTATTGTCTTTGTAATAATTGGAAATTGTTATTTGGAGTTTCTAAATCAATACAACATAATTTATCTCTACTAATATACTAAGTATGCAGTGACCTTATCTTTAATTTCCTTATTTTTTTGGTGAAGAATTGGAAACTATTATTGCGAATTTCTAAATCTATACAGCATAACTATTATCTTTCTTCTCCATTTTTTGTTTCTTATTTTGTTCCTCAAACAACTTGTTTGACACAGACTATGAATCAAATGGCGCCCACTAGATTTCCATTGCCTTTTGGAGGATGGCACAGTAAGCTACTTCAAACTTAATTAAAGATAACCAAAACTAACTCAAATAGAAAATATCAACAGCACGAGTACCTTGCTCCACTGTCCTTTGCTCAAGAGAAAATGCATTAGCCACTTCAAGATGTGCGTCGTCATTTGCATCCATACACTCAATCAGTGTGTTATTGTTGGGCCCACAAGGAGAAGAATACAGCCGTATATTCAAATCAAGATTATTGTGTACCCTCTGACGCTCCCCACTACAATTCCTCTGACTATCAAGCCCCTCATCAGTACTAATTCTTTGCAAAAGGGGATGAAAAGCAAGAGTTACAGAATCTCCAGGTATCTCTTTACTAAATCCACGAAACCCACTTGAAGAACTATTGTTCATTGGACGGGTTGCAATGGGTCGATATAAGCTTAACTGCTGGTCTGGAGTCATCTGGAATAGCAAAGGATGCATCTGGAAGTCCGCCTCAGTTTGGGAATTGTTATTCTGGGTACTATCTGGGAACAAGTCGAGTTGCTTGGGGGGTTCTACTATGCTTGAACTAGTATCTTTTGTGGCAGGGGTTTGACTTATATTAAATCTAGCTCGAGAGATGATTCGTACTGAAGGGGGGAGGTTAACAGGTGGCAACTCAGGTGCCAATTTAACAAGCCGATAGCCCTTCTTTCTTCGATTTGGCAGGGGAAGAAAAGATCTAACTGTAGGAGAGTTATACTTGGATAATCTGGAATTAAGAGGTGCTAATGTTTGGCTGGGATTGTTGGGGTTAGAAATAGAGGGTGCAGTTCCTTGTTGTGGAATACTGCTGTTTGTATCATTCCTTTGCTCAGAGTCCGCCAAAAATGCCTCATGAACATAAGCTTCTTCCTCGTAAGCATTATTATCATTCTCATATTCCCCATTTAAACCTTCATCCATCTCATTTTCCTAAAATATGCATCAAAATATCCAGATCAATTAATTGAGCTTTAGGAAAATACGATAATCTCCTGTGATTTCTCTTTCGAGCAAGGCCATAATTAAAAAAAAAAAATAGTGTAAAGAACCTCTTCTGTATTCAGATCTTTTGAATCAGCCATAAGAGCTCTCTTTCTCCTGCGCTTCGCTTCATACCTTCTCCTTTTCTCCCTAGTAACTTCACTTTTTGCATATGATTTCTGGGTGCCCATTGCAACTCTCCACTGACGAGGCAGTAGAGCGGGGTCTCTGTGTGGAACCACCAGCTTCCAAACCAATGACCAATCATTTTTATACAACTTGAGGCCCTGATTAAAAGAAAATTTCCAGATATTATATTTTGATAACAACAGGTGCTAAAGTACAAATTTAGCTTAAAGCTTACCTCTTGAATTTGCATTATTTCATCCGGTCCTAAAGGAGATGTTTTCATGTGCCGCACAGCCTACATAAATTTAGATTTTATTAGTCAAACTTCTTTTTCCTGACAAGACATAAATAAATAAACCAGTATTCACATTACAAATTACTCCTTTTTTTCTTCTTCTCTCTTTGGTTGTTGAAGTCATTGTACCTTGATTGGATTATCTGGAGCTTTCGAAGAATTGCGGTTCTTTTGCCTTACAAATATCTACACAAGAAAGAAAAAGAGCAAACAAGACCAACAAAATCACTTAGTAGTAGAAACCTTTTGATAAACCAGGTTATTTAGATAATCTATACTGATGTAATTGATAATTGTAGCATTCTTAACTCATATGAAACTTGGAAGGACACAAATTTTGAGTCTTTGACAGTAATCTTCTGAACCCATCACGATGAAATACAAGTTTCAGATATCTTGCCAAGGTAGAAAAGGAGGCATGGAATTTCATATCACTTTTCATGATTACATGGCCATAATTGATCTCTCAAAATTTCTTTTGGGAAAAAGATGGTACAAGAGAAAATCACTTATTTTCTAAACACACAAGAGAGAAGTAAACAATAATCACCTGATGCTTAGATTTACATGGAAGATAATGCTTTTGTATTGCTTCCCAATCATTGTTGTAGTCCATCAAACCCATTGCTAACAATCTATATGGAACAGAAAAAAAAAACGTAATTTCTGAATTAAAGATTAGAAATGAAGTTATAAATTCATTTCTAACCAACCTGTCTTCAGCATCAGTGAAGAGCACACGTTTGGCCACAGCTGAAACAGGGGGTTTATGTGGCAGCATCTCCAAATTAAAAAGTGAATAAAACCGCTTCGCGATTTTGGCGATATCGGCAGGCACCAATGCAACTGTTTGTTTCATTGAGTCTTCCACAAGAGTTGCAGCCAGTGTCTTTCTCGGCTGTTTCTGTCCCTTGTCAGTGTGGGACCCATTATCAGCTGTTTTGCTGCGGCTTGTAGGTAGAGGGAAGAGAGGCTCTCTCTTGGTGTAGCTCTTGTCCATTGTGCTTTCTAGATGGCTTCGCTTATACCTAACAACACCTGACAGGTGATGTATACAATACTGATCAGAAAATAATGTCCAGATATTATATCTAAGATTACATGTTGAACCCTAGGTACCAACCACATCACATGTTCACAACATCTTAAAAAATACTTGTTATATGAAAAAATATTTAAGGGACAAGTATACAAAAGAGTAAAAAAAGAATAGTGGATACTCACTGGCTGTAACATCTTCTAAGTAATCCTTTGCAAGCCTGAGAGGCATAACATCCAAAACAGAATATATAGGGCCATTAATTATAGGCATCCATGGGGCTGATTCGTGTTCCCCATTAACACTACCGCTAGTCGATGAGTAGAGATTCTGAGCCTCGAAACATGACCCCGGAAAGGCAACTGTCTTCCCAGTCAAGGCTTCCCCACGCTTTACCACCATTTCCTTTAACAAATTCTGTGTCTCAGTTGCGTATTGCTGACGTGCAGGATCCAGAACAGAGACAGAGAACAGCTGCACCAGTAGCTGCACATGCTCATGCAGCATCACATAAAGCTGTCCTATCTGCTGTGCGGTAAACCCAAACAGCTGACCCGGTGCAGTGAGTCCAGAAAGTGTCGTGGCTTGTCCAGGTGGCAAGTAAGGTACAAGAGGTCTTAACAGGGCTGTCTTGGTGAGTATGTCTGACTGGTGATTGTCTGAATAAGACTCCTTCATCCGCTTCTTCTGACGGGTTTCAGGGCGGCGGTGGGCCCCACCACTCTTATCTCCGGCTTCATTTACTATATTGTCAACAGGCTCGTCGGGGTCACTCTCTAGAGCTTCTTCAATCTCTAGCTCGAAATCGGCATCATTCTCATCCTCATCAGCAACACCCACTTCTTCAGTGTTGTATGGCAGTTCATCTGTCAGCACAGCCGTCAGAAACCTGCAATTGGGTAACGTCAGAATAAACTAGTACTGGTCTGCACCTCTACTGACCATAACTGCTGCTATACTGAAGTGGTACTCCAATGCTAGTATCAGCTACTACTTGTTGATGTTTGTCTGTAGCAATTTTACCAATTCATGAAGTTTAATGGTATAGTTAATCAAGGAGGAGGGTTTAAATTGAATTCTCGTCTTTCATTTTTAGAAAAGAGTAAGATTACATTATATATATTGTCAAAAATAAACAAGATCCTTCATGTTTAATATACCAGATTTCTAAAACGGAGCAAATTCGGAGCGGATAATGCTACCATATTTGTATCCACCTTTCAATGAGCGGATACGAATACAAATACGGATAGTAAACGGATATCAAAATTAAAAACCAAATCCGTCTTAAACGGATACGGATACGGAGCGGATAATCCACGATACGGATTTGAATACGGATACAAAATGTATAATTGTTGGATAATTGAGTCATATGAACTTTAAAATACAAATAGTAATTAAGAAAATAATAAAAAAATTAAGAAAAAAAATTAGGAAAGAAAGAACAGGTAAAATAAAAAAATAAAAAAAGAGCTAAGAAATGGAGAAGAGAGGAATAGAGAAGAGCAGGAAATGGAAAAGAGAAGCTTGGGAGGGAAAAGCTTGAAAAATAAAGTAGCAGAGTGTGAAAAGTTTCAAACATAAAGTAGCGAAAAGTGAAAAGAAAGGGCAGCAATCCGGACGGTGGAGCATTTTAGTCCCACAGTTGAGATTTGAAGTTAGTTAGAACCTTTATATATGGTTCGGATAGAGACAACTTTAGAAAAAGAAAGCGGATCATTATGATATCACCTGCTCCGATGGGCTGTGATCCGTTCAGGATAGATGCGGATATCCGATCCGTTTTTCAATTCTTAACCATATCTGAATCCGTATCCGGGTCTTTCCTCCATGTTTTAAGAATATCCGGATCCATATCCGGAAAACTATCTGATCCGATTATCTGAATCTGGATTCTATGCGAATACGGATGGATAATCCAGATCTGTTTTCACCCGTACATCTAACGGATTTAGTTTGATAATTTAAATATTAAAGTTCCAAAAAAAGATGCATAGTAGAGACGCCATAAGTGGAGGCCCGTGAACCTAGCTCTTAATAAATGAGATAAAACAGTTACCAGTACTACTAATTACTAGTGTACTGCCCAAATCCAATAAGACTGCTTATTTTAGGCTCTGTACCAGTGGTGTAACAAACAAAACATACCGTTACTGAAAATATATACTAATGTCAGGTATACCAGCCTAAAAAGTACAATTCAAAAAGTTGGTAACGCAACATTAAGTTTTACAGGTTCATACCTCCGGTACTCTTCCTCCTCGTCTACATTCTGTCCCTCGGCATCCTCGTCAGACTCCTGGAGGAAAACCTCCAGTTCGTCCAGACTGTAGTTCTCCAGTGAAAAGCGGGCGCGCGTCCTCTTGCATATTGCCTCTTCCTCCTCTTCTTTGCTCAAACCTGTAGTTGGCCCAACCTGACCAGACGGGCCCGCGGCCAAACTATTATCCCTGTTATTTTCATCTAAAGGGGATTCTGTCAGCGTGGGGCCTGCACCTTCGTTTTCTGAGGTGACACCTGACGAGCCGTCGTCAGATGGGATATCTTCTCTGAGAAAGGGAACAAAGTCAAGGTCCTCTTCTTCCTCCACTTCTTCTGGCTCCATTACGGTGTGTTCTTCTGGCAAGCTAAACACGATTGATCATAGTCTCCAAAAAGAGCTTGAAAGGTAGAAACTCCCTTGGATGCAACTGCAAAGAAACGAAATGTAATGTCTAAGGATTTAATAGTAATCAGAATAGATGGGAGATAAATAAGTAATAGTTAATGGGGTGAGTTTAGGCTTATTAGAGTGTTGAGTTAGAAAAATTAGCTATAAATACCATGTAATTCTTCTAATTAAATATGATGAATGAAATTTGAGTCTCTCTCTCTCTCTCTACCCTCTCCATCTCTCTCTCTCTTTTGAAAAACTTGACAGTGGCTGTCAAGCAGTCAAGGTTACCCCCCAACCCCCCTTCTCTCTCTCTTCTCTTCTCTTCTCTCTACTGTCCCTCTTCTCTTATCTTCCCTGTGTCTCTTCCCTCTATTCGCTTGTATCCACTTAATACCAAAATACCAAAAAGTTCCACAAATTAGCAAAATTCCCCCAGATCCCCTCCAATTGTCATCTCCTTCCCGTTATGGACATGACGCGAAAGCACTCGAAATGGGAACAAGCAAAGAAGATAGCGGCGCGCTTAGAGAGGACAGGATGGCGTAGAAGGGTTTAATTTCACCTCTCAAAGCAAACCTAGCAACTGTAACTAACCGCCTTCCTAAAGAAAAAGGATTAATTTTTATCTTAGCATTCACCGTTGTCCATCAAAGTGCGCAATTAATCGAGAAATTGAAAAATTAAGAAGGAATCAGAGAATTTTAATACCTCGCTGTGCACCTTCTCTCCGAATTGATGAGGTAGACAAGACAAAGTGCGGATCGAAGGAGGTTGTTAGCGTCTCTTATCTTCCCTTTCCTTCTCTTCCCTTCCCTTCTATAATTCCTAATAATTAGGAGAGTATATCATCGAATGTTTCGCGCTCGCAAGTCGCAAGTCGCAATATCGAGCAGAAACTGCCATTATAGTATTCGCTTTAAGTTTCGTGCTAGATTAAAAGGACGATACAGATCTCATTGTACACGGTAGGATTAATAGGGTACCGCATTGGATCTGAGCTCTGAGACTCCCTGACGGGCTCGGAATCAAAACGTGGGGGTAAATTATCTGCTTACTTACTCTGTCTCTGTGCGAAAGAGGAGAGATGGAGGAATCGGACTCTGCTGTTTTTCTTTGAGAAAGCTGCTTTTTCAATCTCAGCCATTTAAATTTGTTGAAATTTGTGCATGAAAAAGTTATTTTATCGAAATACGTAAATTAAAAATTTTGAATGGTTGAAATCGGAAAAGCAGCAGAGTCGGATCCGAGATGGAGGGGGCTCGACGGAGGAATTCGCATCCTCTGAGATATCTCAAACTTTGCGTGAAAAATAGTTTTGCACGAATCTCAAAGTACAAATAATACTGCCCCCTACGCTATCCCCGAATAGCCACCGAACACGTAGGTCACACAAAAATTGAGATATCTCGGAGGATACGCACTCGCGACGGAGATTGAACGGATCGCGAGTTTGCTACTGGTTCCAGTAGAGACGAGAGGCGTGAGAGAAGGGAAGTAACTTGAGTCACGACAAAAAATAAGACTTAAGAGGAGGCCAGGGTTGAGATCCTTACAGCGCTGATTGAAGCGCGGATCAGACGGTTGAAATTGTGCCGTGTATTTTATTACAATTTATAGACAATCATTTTATGAAATTAATTGTTTTTCAGTGCCATTGAGAGCCTAAGGCATCACCGAGTAATGATTTTGGAAAAGAAAATAAAATTGATGAAAGGGACTTTTTGTTTAAATTTAATTAAAATAGTTTTTGCTTTCATAGGTCCACGTAAAGAGGGAGATCATGCTCTCGTAATTTTTAATCTATCATGAGTACACAATAATAATAAAACATTATTTTTTTTTCTGAGTGTAGCTGCCGTGTTACGAAACCGATGCTTGACTCAACCTTTTAAATTTTGTATTAAATTAAATTTGGAGTCGCCACCCGCAATGCTACGGGAAATATAAAATTTATTTATTTATGCCCATGGATGATAGCAAGGTTCGTGTCTTGGTTATGAATGTGGAAGGTGTTAGGCACCACAATCACCCGAAAAAAATCGGTCTCTACTAATTCTAGCTTTCAACAATTAATTTCACTAATAATAAAATTCACTAATGAGTTGAACAATCATAAAAACAATGAGAAGAAGCATGGCCAACAATAAAAAATAAACAACTAAAAAAAGTGAAAATTGGTCGAAAACTTCAAGTCACGCTGATTCTTCATTCTCGTTATTGGATCATCGTGATGATCGCTTCGGTGGCTTGGATGGATGGTTTTGGAATTTAGAGAACTTGGTTAATGTAATAACATAATAATCTTGTCACTCATAATTTTTTTTAAGCTCACTCTAGTGGATTTTCATGGAAAATATTTGTGGAGAACACAGTTTTTTCCTTTGCTGATTTTTTCAGTAGCAGAACTCTCAACGTTTTTGCTCTCTTTTTATGCTTTGTATGCTCTAACCAACCATGGGGATGAAGTGAGGATGTAGGGGGCTATTTATAGGTGAAGCTTGAAGCCATTTGCTGCCCAAAATCATGCTTAAATTGCTGTTAAATGGCCTACCCCACTGCTAACCCTGTTTTGAACAAATTTGACCATCATTAGAAAAAGGCTATCAAAAGGACTGAAATATAATGATTATAATGCAGCCACAAAATTCAAACAATGTGTACAGGTACTTAGCAAGTTTTTCTTAATTTTAATGACCATTTTACACACTTTAATCATGCTTAACACCAAGAACAAGTGGAAACATGGCAGCAGGATTCTTGCTGTCCACTTTGCTTCAAATCAGATTTTTGCACTATTCTTGGGTCAATTTTAATAGTGCAAAAGCTGAAAATTTGCAGCTAGGATGTGACTATACTATATATTTTTATTATGCATAAATGAGCTAATTATATTGCTTTAAATCTCAATTTTTGCAGCATATTTGCTGCTGGAAAAACTGTTTTGTTGCTGAAAATTATATTGCTTTAAATCAGAAATTTGCACCATTGTTAGGTTAATTTCAATAGCACAAAAGTTGAAAATTTGCTTCTAGGATATGACTATATTATATATTTTTACTATGCATAAATGAGCTAATTATAATGCTTTAAATCTAATATTTTGCTGCTATATTTGCTGCTGAAAAACTGGTACTGTTGCTGATTTTTTTCTTGTGCTGATTTTTCCAGCTGCTTGGAAATTTTTCTATAGTTGAAATAAAATCACATAACACTCTTAATATATGTAAATATGAGTATATAATTTAGGATTTTAAATTCTAGGTCCAAATGATAATTTTTTATACGTTTTTGATGTTTTGGTTAAGCTATTACTCCATTATCTAATTTATTAGAAACATATGATCAACAACTTCTTTTTTGTGAAATAAAATTTTTTGGGCAGATGGATAGCATGTTTTATACTCATATAAGTCAATAATATATTACTTTTATAGGAAAAATTAATTTAACCAATATCTAAGACCATTATCATGTGGAATAAGCAAGAATCTTGCTGAATTTTCAGGTATATATTAACTTTTTTGACTTTAAGAGCTATGAGAAGCTAGATTCTAGCTGAAAATGAGTACCAACTTGTTCCTTGGCTGGTTCTACCACTTGCAAAGGTGTTTTGAATGTATATTTTATCATGAAAACTTGTAATATAATTGCTAAATTCGTCCATATATTTTTTCTGAAATTTTTAGGTCTCAAAAGAGAGTATAATCATGCTTCGAACTCATGAAATATAATTTTTTGAATTTTGGGAACATTAGGAAAGATGTTTACTAAGTTTAGACCATTAGAAATAAAGAAATGTCTTACATAAAAAAGTTTTAATTTGGATGTGTATGATTGAATTAAGTTTGTTGCAAGTTAAAACATGAGCCTTGCTCATTCTAAAATTATTCTAATGGTTCATGATTTTTTTATGAAAATAATTTTGATATATATTCTTCTTAAGGATGCATTCGCGGTTTATCTAGTATGGCTAGATGCAAACCGACATTAGTCTTATTAAAATTTGATTGATGAAATGAGTAATGAGGGTGACATTTTGAAGTTGTAGATGATATGACAAATGTTTGTCTAAAATTTGAATGCGTGACGATTAATATGCATAATAGCTTTATCTATAATATTTCATTAAATCCAACTCGTTGAGATTATCAAGACCAAATTAATTGGTTGATCATTATCTTACCATATTAATTTAATTTAAATTTAGAAGAGAATATGCAGAGGAAATTTGGAGCATTTTTCATTTTCATTGCGGCCCGCAACCAGATTCATTGCGGTCCGCAACCAATCCATAATTTCTTCACATGGCTCTCTGGCTTTTGGACTCGTTCATTGCGGCCCGCAACCATACCTCTTGCGGTCCGCAATAACATTATATTTTCTCTAGCCTATTCATTGCGGCCCGCAACTATACCTCTTGCGGTCCGCAATGACATTATATTTCTCCAGCCTTCAGACGGCTTTTTGACTCGTTCATTGCGGCCCACAACCAAACCTCTTGCGGCCCGCAATAAGGCGATTACAGAGCCTGAATTGGTTATTATTTTTTTTTATATCTTATCTTAATTTTGTGAGATGACCTATTTGAAGAAGATATATTTTGCTCATCATATTTTGAATTCTTGTGCTAATCTTTATGAGGTGATATATGCAACTATGATTTAAGATCGTGGATAAGTAGATAACTGATGTCATCACTAAGGCAACAAAAATAAATAATCCCGTAAATAGAATGCGTCGGTAATCATAGATAGAATCGTACTCGAAAATACATTTCATGCTAAATAATGTTCAATTCGTAGGGTACATGTGTAACTTGAAAATGAGCAATAAATAACATTAAGCGAAAAATTTAGTTGCAAAGCATACCTATTTTTTTGCAGATGTTCGAGAATTACCTTCTTGATCCACCATTTGCATTTGGTGTATGCATATCATTTATTTTTTAAGATTACATAATTTTGGAGTGTCTACACTGAGTAAACTCTTAAAAAAAAGGTGAATACGGGTGAAATTTGTGATATCACCTCAGGATATTTGTTGTGCTTCTTTTTTAAAAACACGTCCACAAAAGAAGTTGATGGATGACTTCTTTAATATCCATCACAAATTCACAATAATATAGAAAATAGTTTTGTTTCATATGTGGATATATGAGAGGTGAAAGAGGTTTTCATGCATGATGTTAGCTTTTTATTTTATTTTTCTATTACTTTTCTATAGCCTCAAGAGAAAGCATTTGTAGAGACTAGATTGCATTGATGTGATGCTTATTTGTCATCGTAATAGCCTAATAGGACAATTAAATCGGAAACAAT
The DNA here is from genome assembly GCA_964058825.1 of Carex arenaria. Lineage (NCBI taxonomy): Eukaryota > Viridiplantae > Streptophyta > Magnoliopsida > Poales > Cyperaceae > Carex > Carex arenaria. Next base: position 80,214 of record CAXKVW010000752.1, read on the forward strand.
TACCTTGACTAGGTCAAGGAAATAAACAGTGCATTTGACTGATCAAAGAAATGAGTCATGCATTTGAACATATTAAAAGAATTAATTGGACATTCAAAAAAATATGTTGCAAAATGATAAATTACTCAGAAACATTTATATTATAACCTTGTATTGAATTTTGATTCTACTATTGTTTACCGCAAAAGAAAAAAAAAATCATATGATAATGATATCTTTGTGGTTTTGCAGTGGTACCAATGATACTTCATATTGCAGGGGGTTCCATAAAAACACTATTAGCTTTGTCATGTATTTCATTTTAAGATCAATCATTCACTAGAATCACTGTATCAATATCAGTTTCTCAAATCAAATTTAAAATATACAAATAACTTGAGTCACGACAAAAAAATTTAAGAAGTTAATTTCTCAAATCAGGACGTTGTACAAACCAAAGTCTAGAATTTTTTTTTTTTTTTAAATGTTCGGACGTGATAAACTGAAACGGCTAGCATTGAAAAAACCGCATTTTTGTTAATTAGTGGATAATGTGATTTCGTTAATTTGGACGTTTTGATTTATAACGTTTTCTGAACGATACAGACAATCACATTTTTCTTATATGTCGAATTTTTTGAATTCCTTCTCCATTGTCGATATTTATTTATTTATTTTTCTATTGATAAAAATTTCGGTTAAAAACACTAGATCACAAGTTATTTTTCTTATCTCCGTTCTTATATAATGCACGTAGTTGTCCTGATCCGCCAACGGTTAAGATTGAAAGATGAATTTTCAGATTTAATATCAGTCCTTCAATCACACAATATGTCTTTTTTTGATTAAATACATCTATTTTATATGTAGAAATCTAAATTTAGTTAAAATATACTCGCCACACATACTACTATATAGTTTGTCACAATTAAGAATGAATTTCTAGCAATTTGTTTCCTTATTCCTCCTTATATCTATTTTTGATTCCTGTAATTAAATTATTTTCTTATTTCTGCATTTTCTTTTATTCATGCATTTATAACATATCTTATGAAATAAATGAATTTATTGAACCTGCAAGTTCTAAAAATATTGTACAAATAATGAAAATTTTCAAGAAAAAATATATATGATTTTATGAAACATATAGTAGAATATTTATAAATATGACAAGTTTCGGTACTCATCATAATTTAATTCTGATGGTTGAATTTATTTTTTGAAAGAACATTTTCAATATAACGTCCTGATATAATATAGCATGAATGAGATCGTTATCATTGATATATCTCCATTTTTAAATTATTCACGTAGTTGTCTTGATCTGTTAACGGCTGAGATTGAAAGATGAATTTTCATATTTAATATTTGTCCTCCAATCACATAATATGTTTTCTTTTGATTAAATACATGTTTTATTTGTAGAAGTCTAAATTTAGTTAAAAAAAAACATACTTGCCACACATATTACTATATAGTTTGTCACAACTAAGAATGGATCTCTAGCGATCTGTTTCTTTATTTCTCTTTAAAGCTATCTATGATTCCTGCAATTAAATTATTTACTTATTTTTTTCTTTCCTATGTTTCATTTCTTCTCTTCCTCTATTGACAATGAAATTGAAAATTATTTAATCTTTCCGAATCTATAGAGAAAATCATTTTTTTTTCTGATATTTATATTTATTGTGTTAAGAGGAGAAATAATCTTTATTAGAGCTATTGTATCTTTTTATTATTAGTTAAGATGATATAGGAAATATCGACCTTCTAGCCCGGAAAAAATGCAACTTTAATTAATTATTTTTTAGCAAGTCAACTAAATTCGTTTATTATTTTAAATAAAGATTTTCAACTTTTTGTCAAATTATTGCTCTCTTTAGTTATTATATGATTTTGAGTAATATTCCAACAATATAATTCTTTGGCATATTTTTTTAAAGGCAAAGGTTGCCATTCTTTGGCGGATTAAAAATAAGAAAATACTCTATGCTGTTTTAATGTGTGCATTTTCATAAATATTGTTCATTTTTTAATTAATATACTTTTTATTTTTATTTGTTCATTTTCATATATATGTTAGACTATATCGAAGAGAATCACACTGGCAATGATACTTCAAGAATTATTTTTTATTTTATATTTGATCCATTTGTTGTTTCTTTTATTGTTATTTATTATTTGAATTTTTGTTTTTTTCGTGTGTGCCTTTTATTTTCATTTAATATTTTTTTTCTTAATTTTGTGTGAATGTCAAACAAAAAGATATCTTCATATTATATTCAATTTTATAATATGTTTCTGTTGCAACGCACGGGTACAATACTAGTGATTAAAAATGATGTTATATTTTAAGAACGATGATGACATCGAATTAATGGTACTATACCAATAAGGCCAATAAAGGATAGCATAACAATTTGTTGAGAATAAAAACTTCTGTAAGATAACCTCGCGCTCACATCCTCAACTGAATTTGAAGCTTTATCAGGATAATAATTTATGATATATCTCCATAATTGACCCCATTTTTAAAAAAATATTTTATATTTATGTATGATTTTTATTTATAATTTAGAATACAATATCATGATACTGCAAAATTGATTTTCATTATCCGTTAATAAATATTGTACAATTGGTCTCAATATATATTTGATCATCATAATTTAAAAGTCTGACTCTACATTTTTCTCTTTATAGAAAGCTTGCCGCAGTTTGCTGTAGTGCACTCCAGAACAATTCCTTTGAATTGCTATTAAAGAGATAAATAAAAAAGTTCAATAAAAAGATAGGAAAAATGATTGCAAATTTAACAATAAATTAAAATAATCTGCTAAACAAAGGGGGGAAAACAACATGAGAAGACAGCTTTATAACTCTTAATTGGGGTCATAATCTTTTTGTTATCCTGATTTGAAAGACAGCTGCTATGAATTTTTTTAACATAACATTTTAATAAATACATTTAGGTGTAAACTCTTCTTTTAGACATTACTGGTGACAATCACAAAGTACTGTGCACAGGGCAGAAACTAAACTAAACCAAAAGAAGCATACAACACCTTGAAATTTTTATGTAACAAGATTTACAGAGCGCAACAGGAGGGTCTTCCAACAGGAAACAGCTTGGGTCCGATGACCATCGGATCCAAAGTGGTTCCAACGGGTTCTCTCACTGTCAGATCTGCTTTAGAATTCGTGCGCATGAATTTTAAAGCAAACGCGAATCCTAAAGCAGATCCAACAGTGAGAGAACCCGTTGAAACCACTTTGGGTCCGATGGCCATCAGACCCAAGCTGCTCTCCTTCCAACAAGAGCAAAACAGTGGCGGCGATTATCACCCGTACCAGCATCGAAATACATAACTGGTACCACATTCTTTAGAGGACACGCACAAAAAATGTAAGGCAACAGAAATACAATATATTCTCATTAACCCGCAACTTATGTACTTAGGACATGGACCCATGTCGTAATTGAATTAACTGTAACTATGTAATTAACTAGAGAGGAGATGCAAGACACCTGGTCTTTATGTGAGAGGTCATGAGTTTGAAATTTAGATAGAAAAATTCTTTGTTATAATAACAAAGGTATTAAATAATTGGGTGGCTTGACTTCCAACTTTACTCAAACTAGAGAGGAGATCGATGCAGTGGGAAAATCACAAACACAACCCTCAATTCCATAATCAAATGAACCTTCTTTCAATAAATTTGCCTTGAACATGTGTAGCCTCATTGGCAGTGTGCAATTTCATTTTGGATAAGCTGGAAAAAAAAAACAGAGATGGAAGAAGACTCAATTAAACCCTTGAAATCAGACTTCTGTAAAAGAGAGAATTAAAGGGACACAACATCTCTTCCACATTTTGTTTTCTTATATTCCATTTTCTAATTTGATGTAGTAGTAGTAGTAGAATTTTTATACTTCTATTTAACGACTTCATAAATATATCTATATAAAGAGAGATATCAAATCGGTTGAAGACTTCCTAAGTATGCAAGTAAATTGAGATCATAAAATAATCAGTTTTACAAAATAGCAAAAAATTAAGAAATTTCATAACATTTATAACGGTAAAAGACGAAATTTTTTCCTTATTCTGCAATTGATCTGGCAACGAGAGATAGAGGGAATTGGGATTACAGTCACAGGAGTCGCGAATGGAGGCGCACATGATGTAGCCACAATCCTGGAGGAGCTTGACGAGCCTATGGTATCGGGCATAGTGCAGATTGGTTCATACTATGAATCAATATCTTTGTTTTCAAAGTTCGAATAATCGATATGAACCATTTAACATGACCTTTATATAAAAATATACTTGCAGACTATATTTTACATTTTTTTAGAATTTTTTTACTATTTTGTTAGATAGAAAATTACTATTTTTAAATGATCTAGAAGTTTTAGATCAAATGATTTTCTACCTATCTAAAAAATAGTAAAAGGTTTGTAAAAAAAAGTACAATTTGATCATAAAGTACATTTTCATATTGAGATTATATTGGTAGGTTCATATTAACTATTTGGACTTTGAAAATATAGATATTGATCCATAGTACAAACCAATCTGCGCTATGCATAGTACCACAGCCTCAATCCCAAATTATTATTACTTGCTATTAATTAGTTTAAGGAAAACTTATAGTTTGTGATTTAGCCCAATAAGCCTTCTCTTCAGGCAATGTTAACATCTTTTATGTTACTTGCTCCAAAGGTGATCAACGGATCAAGTATTGGCCGTGTGTTGTGGTTAAATTTGATAAAAGAAGGCTCATTTTCCAAATTACAATTTTGTGGGAATTCTGGAAAAATTATTATTGTTGTGGTCCTAAAACATGTGAAATTATTTTGAAAGTCTGTAGATCATTAAGCCAACACCTTAAATCAAAATCCGTTGAATTCCATGTGATTTTTTTTTCCGACCATTATTGTACATACGATCCATTAACAATACAAATTAGGTGACAGCCTTGGCTTAGCAATGGCTATGAGAGGCTGCGCTTTAGGCATAGTCATACCATACACCTCCTGTGTATCTATGTCTTCTGGCCGCGCTCCGCCTGGTGGTGACCAATCGAAGCAATGAAGCAACCTTGCTAAAGCCATGAGCACCATCGTTGTACCAAGAGGTGCACCAGGACACTTTCTTTTACCAGCCCCAAACGGTAAAATTTTGAAGTCGGGCCCGTGGCTTATCTCAACCCTCTTATCACCATCCTCCAAGTGTCTCTCCGGCCTAAATTCTTCAATGTTATTCCACACACGAGTATTTCGGCCTAATGCGTGTGTATTAATGAAAATGCGGGTCTTGGCCGGTATGTCATATCCTCTGATTTTGGTCGGTTTTAATGATTCATGAGGGATTAAGAAGGGACCAGCAGGGTGCATGCGGAATGTCTCTCGAACGATAGATCGTAGATAGGGTAGCTGAGCTAAGTCAGACTCTTGGACCATGCGGTTGGGTCCCACGACAGAATCAAGCTCGGATTGGACCTGTTTGAGCACATGAGGATTTCTGATCACCTCTGCCATGGCCCACTCATTCGTCACAGACGATGTATCAGTGGCAGCTGCAATCATGTCCTACATGAAAAATATATATCATTTTTACTATTAACTATTTGTATCAGTATTAATTTTTGGCAACAATTAATCTGTATCATATTATATGTAGCATGACCAAAAATGATTTTGATTAACTCTGATATAATGAGATAGTGGATAACATTATCTTTTAAAGTGAAAACCTTGTGTAAAATTTAGAAGTAGAAAATGTATGGTATCAGCTACCTGCATGAGAGCTTTGATCTCGACATCATCCATGACCGCTTTGCCATTCTCCCCTGGCAAAGAAAGAAGCACATCAACAAAATCCATCTCCACTTTGCTCCCATTATCATGATCATTAGCAGAATTATCATCACCGTCTCTCGTCCTCTTTCTTTCTCTTCTCTCTCTATGCTCATCAATTATCTTCTGGTGAAACTCGTCTATTTTTTTCTCCACCTCTCTCATCTTCTTTTCGCATCCATACAGGTCGATCCACCTCCAAGCAGGTAAATAATCCCCTAAATAAATCAAACCCAACAACCAAAACAGTTCATGTGTTATATGCATGAATTCCATTGCCTCGTTAGGTCCCGCCGATCCGGTACCAAAATATTGTTTCCCTAATAGCATCCTAGTAACATTATTCATAGAAAAGGCGCCAAGAATCTCCCTTAAATTAACGGGCTGCCCTTTCCGGGCCTGGCCCCACACAGCCCTGACCAAATGATGTGCCTCCTCGGCCCGATGTGACGAGAAGGACTCCAGCCTCTTGGTTGTTAACAAATGCTCCATGCAAATCCGCCTCATGCGCTTCCAATGTGGTCCCAGGGGGGCCAATGCCACGTCACCACATCGGTACGCCAGGTGCACAGCTGCAAGTGTACTTGGCCTGGAAGCGAAAACATCGTCTTGTTTGAGAAGGATTTCTCGGATTACATCTGGATCATCTGTTGTGATAGCATCAACGTTGCCTAACTGGAGATAAACTAACGGGCCATATTCGGTGCAAAAATTTGCAAAGTCTCTATGAGGGAGGGGGCCCAGTTGTAAGAGGTTACCAAAAATGGGCCACCGAGGCGGTCCCGGTGGTAGCCTTAGATTTGAGGTATGAAACTTTCTTCTAAAAATGTTTGAGATAAGAATCAATGAAGAGAAAACTATGATCAAAAGGAGGATATCCATGTAGATTGGAATTAACTTCTTTTACTTGTTTCTCAATAAAGAGAACAGAAACACTCTCGGAGAGGATTTATTATTAGTGTAGAGGTTTGTCATGATTTATGTGTTTGTCAATGTAGTTAGTTCCCATGAGAAGGGTGATACCTTAAAGAGGACATAATCTTGGCATGGAGGGTACAACAATATTAAATCGAGGAACTTTTTTCATAACATACATTATGTCAATGTTTTTAAGTTGGGTTTGGTTTCAGTCGACCAGGATCAAAATAAAAATCCAATAACATTACTTAAAAAAAAAAATGAAGTAAAACTAAGTTAAAGTTCAAACTGTATAATCTTTAAATCAATTGTAGTCACGATTGCTTGCTGCACTGTTAAACTAACTTTTTCTCTTCTTTTTTTTTTTCCATGTATCTATAGGATGTTGTCGTATATTCAAACAGTTCTTTGCATTCATAGCTTATATATTTCATGTAACTTTCTCAAATTTCTAGAGAAAAATATAGCAATCGATGATGGAGAGCTGATTGGTAGTGCGACTTATGGTCGCAAGAAGGATATCTGTCACAACCGTGCGGCCAAGGTTGCATTGGATCATCTCAAAAAGTCACTGAGCAATAGCAAGTTGGAGTTTGCTGCCATGGCTAATAACTAATTAAGCACTAATATTGTCTGTTTCTTTACTATAATTTAGGAGTGTGAATAATTAATTTTCTTTCAATTTAGTTGCCTTTTGAAGTATTGTTGCGATTCCTCAGACATGAGTTTCATGCCACATGTAGTTGAGTCATCCAAATATATATGTATTGCTAGATTTTGTGAATAATTTAATTCTGTTGTTTTAAATTGGAAATTTCTATCTGTGTACCGTTAAAGAGTTAACAACAAAGAAGATATATTATGCCGTTTTATAGCAGGCTATTTCTCTAAAAAAAATAGAGGCTATTTCTTTCTTAACATTATTTTTCTGCATATTTGTCCCTTCCTTATATATGTTTGTGTTGCAAATGCGTCTTAAGGAATTACATTTCAATATTTCGTTCTGATGGAATCATCTATTATGATATGTACGTTACAATTTACCTTTTATTTTAGCTGATTTTACCATTAATTAAGGTGATATTGTTAGACCCTTTTGTTGGTTATTCCTTTCATCATATATACATGTAGGTCTTCAGTTGTATTTCACATAATTATTGAACCATAACAGGAATACTGTACTACTCAGTCTTTTCTTTTTGGTGGGATTTCATGTAGGGATGTACAAAAAGCTTGCGACTTGCAAGCCGCTCGAACTCAACTCGGTAACGAATTTGCTAACAACTCGTTCATTTAAAATTTGAGTTAGTCTGACTCGAGTTGAGTAACTCGTCTAACTCATGAGTTGAGTTCGAGTTGGACTCAACTCGCTCGTTACAACTTGTGACTCGTTTCGTTTAATTTTTTTGTTAAATTGTTGTCGGTTTTTTGTTAAATTTGTTAGTTTGTTAAATCGTTGTGGATTGTTTGTTAATTTAATACTTACTTCTCATATTATTACATAACAACAGTCATCAATTCAAGTGTTCAACATTTCAACACATTAAACGAGTTGACTCACGAGCCACGAGCCAACTCGAGTTACTTGCGAGTTGAGTTCGAGTTAGCGATCCAACTCGGCTCAATATTCTCAACTCGAGTCAACTCAACTCACTATCTTTCGAGATGAATTTGAGTTATCCATAACTTGAGCTAACTCGGCTCGTTAGCAGCCCTAATTTCATGTATACCACTAAAAAAACATCAAAATTATGTATTCCCCCCTCTAAAATTCATAGTATACCTTCTAAAATTCCAAAACTCACAAATTTATCCAATTAATCAATAACTAAAATTAATTATTTACTTTCTTTCTATGCTGTATGAGTTCATGAGTTTGAAACCCGGAGGGGATCCTTTACGGACAATTAAATGAAAGTTGGTAGGTGAAATGGTTACTAAAGAAATGATCAAGAGCTACTAGAGAAATGACAATTTAGAACTGTTGGTTACTCAAAGGTCGAGAGTTTGATTCCTCCTCACAACTTTGTAAAGATTTTGAACAGGTTTTTATAAGATCTGAGGTTGAAAGAATTTATTAATTAACGGGAAAGATGTTACTTCTATTTTAAATTTTGGAAACTGATTTTGAATATATTTATTTATATGCATTATTAAGATAATTTTTTTTTTATGATTAGACTAATAATGTTGGAGTTTTAAAATGATTTTTTACAACATTAGCACAAGATATATGTTAAATCGATTAGTTAAATTCTAGATTCATAACATGAATACATATACATGTTATTAAGCTGAAAATCACTACTTTTTTTTAGCATTAATTGAGTTCGATCTACTTTTGCTTAGTATTAGCAAGAATTTCATTCAACATTTTTAAACATTTATATTTTTACAAAAATTATAGATAAGCACATTGTTGAATAATTACTTTTGCTTATGCACAAGTTATTAAGAAAATCACTACTTTCTTAGCATTAATTTAGTTCTACTTTTGCTTCTTAGTATTTGCAAAAAAAAAAAAAAAAAAATCATTCAACATTATTAACAATTTATATTTTTGAACAAGTTATAGATAATTAAGTCGTTAAATAACTAGTTTAATTCTCGTACATTTTACCGACTTAATTTGTTTCAATTCTTAGATAAAATGGCAATAAAAAGAATGAACAAAGCATAAGATATTGTTCAGATGCTCAAAATTTTTTGGACATAGCATTGCATATATATGCGCAAAATTAATTATACTTGATGTTTTACCTACCAACATTTGAAAAATATAATCTTAGTAAAAATTGAGATTCTCTAATATTTTCCCACTTGTTCGTTTAATTAGGTTATTAACAATCGTTATAATATAGAATAAATCTATGACATATATATTAAGATCGATATATACTTATATAGTATGTCGTATGAAATGATAACAGGGTATATTAGCATAAGTCTCTCTCTATATATAACATATGTCGTTTTACTTTATTTTTTTTTATAAGCTTGGCAGAGGCGCTGCCAAGTGTTTCAGTGTTTTATTTTTTTATTTATCTCTAATTTAATTTGAGAGACCGGACATTAATTTTATATACAAAAAAAAAAGCAGTGGACGTCGTTATATTTGCTTGTATTTGAAATTTGTACTAGCACATAAAAAAAGCGTGAAATTTCCAATTTAATTATGTATATAAATTATCCGGTGATCATACTGAGGACAAAATAAAATATAATGAAAAAAAATGATTGAAGTGGAACTAAATGGAATGAAAAAAATATATATTTTTTGAGAAACTAAATAGAATGTATCAAATGATTTTTTAGAAACAAAATAGCTAGAATGAATCAAATATTCCTTTACAATAATTGACTCTCGAATTAATACCAAACGTACGTCGATTGAAGAATTTCGGGATTTAATTTAATTTAATTTAATTAATTAATCATGCAAAATGGCGTTAGCTTCCAATTTCCGCGTAATATATATCCTCCTTCCGCCAACCCAATTTATTAAATTTAAAATATATAAATTTTCAAATCGAATGTGTTATATACTTTTCTCAGTTCTATGATATATTTTAGATAGACTTCTACTTGGCTTCCAAACTTTTCCATATACAGTCTCACTCATAATTTGGATAATAATTTTATAATTGGAGAAGGTGAACTTGTATGCAAGCTTATTAGAATTAAGCAAAATTAAAAAGCAACACTAGTTAGCTAGCTAGCGAGCTCTGATTAATATTAATTGAGTCTTCAGTTTTTGTAACAAACTTACATTATCTTCAATATATCACCTTATCTTTCTTTCTGTTTTCATAACAATAAGCTAAGAAGCAACCAGTATGGTCCCATTTTACAAACAAACTCTATTTGGCATCATCTGCTCCCTCACCTTTATAAATTCCCTGCTCAAAACAAACCTCCACCATCACTTCACACTCTCTAGACCCTCAGCAGCAACACAGAAAAACTAATTACAACCCACACCAATTTACCATGAAGGGAGTTGCCGCAGCTCTACTTGTCGTCCTTGTAGTGGCCTACTTGGTCGCATCACCAACCTACGCCTTGTCATGCGGTGATGTCGACCTCTGTGTGGCGCCCTGTGTGGGATACCTGACTGGGGAAGAGAAGGCGCCATCTGGATCGTGCTGTGCTGGGGTCAAGCAGCTGAGGAAATTACCGAAAAACACAACCGAGCGTCGCTTTGCGTGCAGTTGTGTGAAGCAGGCGGCAGGCCAAATATCAGGGCTTAAGGATGATGCTGTCGCGAACCTCCCTGCTGCTTGTGGCACACCATTGCCCTTCTCTATCAGCACGGACTTCAACTGTAACAGGTGAATTTGTGCACACTAATTACACTTGATCGATCAGAGATGTGTACTAACTTTTTGGTTATTTAATAATAGGTCAGGTCCGATACCATGCCCTGCATTTTGTTTATGCTTGATAGGCTACCTAGCTAACGAGTCCTCAGTTTAATAATTAGGTACATAACTTCTTTATTTTCTTAATTATGAAGATTTTAATTGTGGATAATTTTTGGAGAATTAATGCAGCATTCCGTAAACTACAAGAAGAGATCTCAAGGTCAGAAGGAAGAGAAAGAATAAATAAAGGAGGCGGCATTAGTATAATTAAAGTGTTGAAATGGAAATTTTTTTTTGAAAACATACATGGAAAAGCTAGCTGCTTTGCATGTATTTTTAGATAAATGTATTGGAGAAACTAGCTGTCTAGTTTATTCTGCATAAAATAAAAATAAGATATAAAGATTTTGCTTATTTTCTTGGCTTAATTCTTAATCTCTCCTTTCATATTTTGCTCCAACATTTTCGACTTTTCTCGATTTTTTTCCCGTGTTTTTTGTAATTATCTTTTTATTTTTTCAGGTTTCACAGTTCTCACAATTTTTTTTGTCTATTGACATGTTTGTGGTGTTTTTTTTTTATCATCAAACGAAATAACGAAAAAAATAGTACTACTCAAATTAATAGGTAAAATAATATGAAAATAATGATAATTTAAATAGTGAAGAGAGTGTTGATTGTGCACTGTTCAAAATAATATTGAGTTATTAGTAAAAATGACACTAACAGTAAAGGATTGTGCACTATATATCCTTCTTGCGACCATAAGTCGCACTACCAATCAGCTCTCCATCTAAGAGAACATCTATGGTGTGGTTCTGGACCCAGTTGTTGTTAAATTTCAATTCGCGGTGCAACGATTGATCTGGCATAGCTCATGGAGTTCGGTTACTGGGTGCTTCTCCAGAGTTTCGATGGTAATCAATTAAAGGCTGTGATAATCTTATGAATATCTGTTTTGAGAGAGTGGCAATTAGAGGAAAAGAACAAAAGAAAACACTAGTATAATATAATAATTAAGGTACTAGAGTATCAATTTTAGCTGGTTAATTATATTAGACAATTGGCTTTATATAGTACTACAAAGGTGTAATCTATTGCCAGAAATTCATGCGTTGGTCATAATTCAAGCAATACACACACACACACACACACACATCCATAAGCATGAGTTAAAACTTGACAGATAAGAATTTATTGGCCCATGGTCTAAAGATGGTAGGTTACTTGTATTAATTATGGTCTGATACTCTGATGCTCCACCTAGAAATATGAAGGACGACGCAAGACTATAAGCCTAGTTATTGGTACACATTACTCCTTGAAAAGAATAATATTATTCTTCAGATAAATTACAAAATAAAATGCGACATCTAAACTACACCTAATTAATTATGATAAATATTATAAATAGTTAGTCAATCAAACATGTTCGAACTAATATTTTATTTGACTATTTAAGGTGTATCGGAGAAAATAACTTTTTTCTTCTAAAGGTGCGAGTCGATTGGAAGACTTCATAAAATAAAAAAGTAATAAAAGGTGCGTTGAAAGACTTCGTAACAAATAATTAAAGGTGCGAATATTGGAAGACTTCATAGAATAGAAAAGTAATAAACATTTTTTTTATTCCAGTTTTAACACCCTTTTTTAATATTCATCAGTAACAGCATATATAGATATCTTCAGTCCATCCCAAAAAGAGAAATCCTACTAAATGGAAAAAAAATCTGCTGTAGATAATAAGAAAGAAACCTTGTAGAAAAGAAAACAGACCCACAAAAATGAAACACAAATAAAGAGTAACTCATGTCTGACCTGGCTTTTCAGACCAGGTGCCTTGTGTCGTAGATACTGGTAAAGCTCATGCACGACCGCAATGCGGGCCAGTTTCTCCTTATCCACATTGGCAGCATGAAGGCACGTCATTGGTCCTGGTCCTGATGCGACACCACAATTCAGAACGGCATCACCCATGAACTCCAGTCTCTCATATGACTTGCCCGGTTTCATTGGGAAGTAGAACGTAGGACTCATGTGTCATGGCCTCCTCTACTAAACTCTGGTCACAGAACTTGTGTCCAAGAATTTTTTGAATTGCATCGATATATGATTCCTTTATGTGTGGCAGAAAGGCTGTGATGTTCTCCTCTTGTTGCACCACATATATCTTCCCTTCACGATATGAAATAATGTACAGGGTCTCTGAAGTGTCAATACGAATCAAATTGTCTGGAAACTCAAAGAGTTAGAGACGAAATGAATACCAGATCGACATCTTTAACGAAAGATGATCTAGTAACCAAGCGGTCCGTTTCCGTAGCAATTAGCGGCTCATTAATTTAATACGAAACAAGATTGTAACAAATACGTACGTACGTACTACAATTAAGAAGAAAGCCAGCACAATTTTGATCTAAGTTAGGAACTGTTTCTGTGAGTATTACAAACACTTCACAAGTTATTTTCCTTAAAATTACAAATGATGCTCTGTTCTAAGAATGACGATGACAACGAATTAATGATACTATGCCAATAAGGGAAAGCACAACAATTTGTTGAAAAATATAATAATTGACGATCACCGTAATTGACAATTGAAAATATAATAACTTGAAGTTTGTATGTTCGTAATATTTTGTATAATACATAAGGTTGTTGTTGCATACATATATTTTGTGATATATATATATATATATTTTTTGGGTAAAGTTGTATTAAAACTCTACGAGGGCTGAACTCGGAGACTATGAATGAAAAGAGATATTAAAAAAAAAAAAATCTCTACCGTTTTTTTCTTTTTCTTTTCTTATTTATTGTTTGAATTGAATATTTTGATTAAAACTCTAAAATCCAACCTGATAAATTTGGAAATCGATTGTTCTGATTGTCAAAAATCTCAAAATGCTGAGAATATAATATGTGGTTTAAGAATATATCTGATTAATTTGCAACCATGAGTAATTAATGAATTGACAACAGAAAAATATAGCGACGATTCATTCATCCAAATTCCTCTGACACCAAAATAACATCAGAAAATTAAGCAACATGTTCATTGTTGCTAAAATCTTAACTATATATTTTTTTTCCCTTCCGGTTATCTCATTATTTGACCATTGTAGTTTTTTTATTACTTCGAAGCCAATAACAATTAACGTGCTAATTGGTGCCACATTTCTTCCTTCGACAATTGGTGGCATTTGGTGCGAGGCGGCCGTAAGCCCGTAACACTTGCGGCATATCATCCTGACTACATTATGCTTAATTAATTGCAAGATACACAAGTTCCTTGTCATTGATATAGCTGTCTCTCAGCCGCAACACCAGATGCAGTGTCGACTCCTTCTGTATGTTGTAATCGTTCAGGGTTCTTCCGTCCTCGAGTTGCTTCCCGACAAATATGAGATGTTGCTGGTTCGGCGTGATCCATTCTTTTTTTCTAAATCTTGGCCTTTACATTGTCGACTGTGCAGCTGCTTTCGACTTCAAGCATGATCGTTTTTCCTGTTAGAGTTTTCACAAAGATCTGCATCTTTTCCTGTGTGCAGTTCAAATCATGATATTGTTAACTACGGTAAATTATTTATATTTTTGAATAAGAAAACTAGAATTGAACATATATATTTGTTAATCGATAGAGAAGTATTGTCAGGTTCCTGATATGACTTGGATAATCAAAACGAAAATCGAACAAAAAAGCAAGGAATTGAGCCAATATCAGAGTAATTGGAATAACTGATAAAAATGGCGGCAACCCCATTTCAAGGGGGGGAAACCCAAACAAATCTTATTCAATAGCATAGAAAAAGGTTCATACACTTCTAGATCTTTTATAGGCGATCGTAGAGAAACAAAAATTATATTTACTAAATCGTTATAATTGCTGTTGTTACGACACATCAGCGCCTCATCTGCTTAGTTGGTTGAGTTGGCTTAACAAACCTTCAACGTATTGCATCCAGTGCACTCCAATTTGTTCCAAAATTGTTATTAATATGAATATAAATAAATAAAATATTGGTTTTAGGGAAAATTTTGCGTAGAATTTGAAAACTGGGAAAACCGTGATTTTTAACAACGGCCAGATTAGCGAAACATGATTAACACTAATCAACGCGTTAAAAAAAATGTAGCTGGCCGTGATTGTTCAGCTACAGTGATTTTTTCGAAATTGAACTGAACAACAAAAAAAACACTGTAGCTGGCCATTATCAACAATCACGGCCATATTTTTTTTAACGCGTTAATTAGTATTAATCATGTTTCGCTAATCTGACCATTGTTAAAAATCGCGGCCAGAGGGACGTTATAAAAAATCACGATTTTTCCAGTTTTCAAATTCTACGCAAAACCTTCCCCAAAACCGATATTTTTTTTATTTATATTCCTATTAATAAAAATTTCGGCAATTTGTTTCCATGCCTCTCCTATACTGACATTGGGGGACCCAGCTTCCAGCGATTCATTATTATCAATGGGTGGGTGGGTGTGGGCAACATTAAAACCGTGAGTCCAATCTGCAGCATTGTTTCTTTACTTTCTTTTAAATTGTTCTGACCGTCAGCCTGCCCCATCTGCCCAGCGCCTTCGTCTCCTCCAACCGAGCGTTTGACCAAGTCAAACTTGATCCGCTTCTCCTCTAATCGCAACCCATATCGTAATATATTAGACATGCTAATCGCAATATTTCATATCTTTAGGGGGGAACAGGGGGGAAGAGAAGAAACGCAGATTTATATCATCTTTTTCTTTCATTATTGCTAAAAATCTACAATAAGCATGATTATTTTTTCGGTTTTAATTGTTAAATTCTTGCTCTACCAATTATTGCATCCTTTCTTTCAAAAAAAATGTCTCATCCTTCGACCATTGTAGATTTTTCTTATTACTTCGAGACGGATAATGAACAACATGTTTTTTTCTCAGATTGATGTTGCCTCCGCATTTCTTCCTTCGACAATTGGTGGCATTTGGCGCGAGACGGCTGTAACACTTGCGGCATATCATCCTGATTACATTCTGTTTTTTTTTTTTCAATTTACATGAGTTCTTTGTCGTAGAAGTAGTCGTCTATAGTCAACCACAGTATCAGACGCAACGTCGACTCCTTCTGTATGTTGTAATCGGTCAAAATATTTCCATTCTCGAGTTCCTTACCAGCAAATATGAGACGCTGCTTGTCAGGTGGGATGCCTTCCTTGTCATGAATCTTGGTCTTCACATTGTCAATCGTGTCGCTGCTCTCGACTTCAACCGTGATCGTTATTCCTGTTGGAGTTTTCATGACAAAGATCTGCATCTTCTCCTTTGGAAATTAAGGAAACACATCGTTAGAAAAGAAAAGAACATATATTTATTATAATAAAACTAGATTTGAACATATATATTTATTAAATACACTGGCTAATCGCAAAAATTTAATATTTTTTTAGGGCAAGAAAGAGGAGGAAAGAGAAATTCACAGATTTATAAGATAATTAAGTGTTCGAAATGTAAACTTAAATCTCCGGAAATTAATCCAAAATGTCAAAGAATAAGAATACAGAACGCTTGATTAAGAAAAGAATAATTCAGTAAAGAGGTCCAATTCTCCCATACCTTTAATTTCTGCATAAGAAAATTTTAAAGATAAAACTGATTAGTACAGATTGTGGGTTTCAGAGAGGAGATATATATATTTTTTTATTGATCTATATTTCAATACTTATATTTTCACAGAAGAAGTCCTTAATGGCGGCGGATGGTTTGGATTTTCTGTGGTTTTACCCATACAGCTCCACCTAAGTCTAAATGATCTTAGATAATTGATTCTTTGTAATGTTAAATTAAGTCACCATTAGCTGAAAGGTTAAATTCCCAACACGCCTCAACAAAGGAGATTCATCAATTAATTAATAACACCAATATAATATTTGTCATGCACCACACATGATCAAGAGCAAAAGAAATTCTGCAGCCAAGGAAGCTGGTTTGCTCTGTCATTTTTATTTATATCTAACATTAAATAAAAATTATCAAATATGTCCACTAAAGTTATCGAATTTTAATCTACTCAAACCGGCCAATTATTAGCCGGTTCATATATATATATATATATATATATATATTTTAGATTTTATGGTAGAAACCGGCCAATTATTGGCCGGTTCTTGATTTTTTTAGAAATAGCTAATATATTAATTGTCGAGTTCATATTAAGACATGAAATAAAGTACATTAATACTCCAACAAATTAGATATGTGTCTTTCTGTTATAATGCATATGTATTAATTTAGAAAATATGAAAAATATATAAAATATTAAGATATGAATATGAGTTGTTTAATGTGTATAGAATATGATGTAATGTATAGATATTGTACAGAACCCAACCCAAGTACCGAGGAAATATACTCTTTACAAATTTCTTTTATTTTTTAAATCATTTTGTGTCATATTTCATAATATCATAAAAATATTAAAAAAATTCCAAAAATAGTAAAAATTGGTATTTCACAAATTCATTATATAACCAATTTACCGGGCTACTCAGATCAGAAAATAGAAATGAAAATTTTTATCGGAAACTTCAACTCAAGTTTTGAAGTTCTTCCCTTTATTTTTTGGCAATTCTGAATTTTGAAAACCAAAATCGCGGGCACTAACGCATGCGTATTTTCGCAAGCTTTCGAAAAAGTGATCATTTGCTGAAATCGGACACTCGAGCACTGTTTATGGCCGTTTGAAGTTTCGTCGTCGTTTTATACCTTCTCAATGAAGATATCGTCTCGCTTGCTTTATCTATTGTCCTAGCTTCAGCTGTTTACGAGAGATGTCTTAGATAAATATATGTACAACAGGTAGATGCTTTATAAATGAGAGAAATGACTTAAACAAATTAATACAGATGCATTATAACAGAAAGACACATATCGAATTTGTTAAAGCACTAATAAATATCCGTCCGAAAGGGATGTAATATTAATTTCAAATAAATCAAATATAAAAATCGGCAATATTTCTAATAAATCAAATTATATAGTATTGGCTACTTTTCGAAGCTTAAATGAAGTCATTTATTACCTATAGGACATTCTCGAAGCTTGATATTTACTTAATTAATCAATGCATATACAACAAACAATATAAAAAAAAAAATTAGTCTTAATATAAACTCAACAATTAATATAACTATCTCAAAAAAAAAAAATCAAGAACCGGCCAATTATTGGCCGGTTTGGGTAGATTTAAAATTTGGTAACTTCGGTAGGTAATTTGGCAATTTCTATTTAATGTTGGATATAAATAAAAATGACGGTAGCTTGCTTGACTGCCAAGATGTCTATCAACACTAGATAATAGAAGTTTAGAACTGACAAAAGTATATAACACCTTCGATTTGAAAATTAGTTTTAACTTACAAATTCAATAAATTGAGTTGGTGGAAGGAGAATATTACATATAAATTGTAAAGTAATGCCACTTTGCATGATTAAATTTATTGTGGTGTCCTCAGTATAAATTATAATCACCAGATAACTTAAATAAAGAAACTAAATTGGAAATTTCATGCTTTTCTTTTTGTGCTAACACAAATTCCAAACACAAGCAAACATAACGACGCCCACTGTTTTTATTTTTAATTTAAAATTCCCCGTCTCTCAAATACGGCTGAAAGTAAAATAACAATTAAACTTAATTATTCTATAAAATAGGAGAGATGAGTAAGGCTATGGTACTTTGCAAAGCGCAGATTAGTTCGTAATATAAGTTTTTATTTTTTTAAAGTTCAGACACTTAATCTGAATCGTAGGTTTAACATGAGCTCCATATGACATTATTAGATCAGATTTTTATTTTATTTTATTTTTTTAGATAGTAGAAAAACAACATTCATGTCTTCTAGTGAATGCCATGTTATTAATGGACCATCAGTGGTTGATTTCTCAAACACAATAAATTTTATTTATAATGCTATGCTTGTACATGAAAAAAATAAACTCAACCCTTTGTTAGAAAAAGAAAAAGAAATATTGTGTTGTTACTTAATTGTTTTCGGAACACGAAACACAAGGATATTAACAATGTTGTATTGGTTTTATGCAGCGCACAAATAATAAAATTAAAATAGAAAAAAAAATACATACATCACTCGTGTCTTGCTTGTAAGCAAAACATGACTGTTAATATATTTGCCCTTCTAAACGTCTCTTCAGTAATCGTTAAATAGTTTTTACTATATCATTTTGTTATATTAAAAAAAATCAGACAAATGGAAGTAGTGGCAACTGGAATACTGTCAAGTTTAAATTAAAAGTCTAAATGAACGGCCAGATCCACCACATGAATTAAACATTTCCATCGACACCGTCTATTTCCTGTGACGTCATCAATTCGCTGAACCAGGGCATCCATTTCAGGCAACCAGGTTTCATTTTGGGGAAGTCGTGAGCGGAATCGGACCGGATCTAAATCGCCAAATTCCCAAATCAGTTGCAACTTCCCTTTTCCGGGTGCGTTTACTTGAGATATCTCAATTTTTGCGTGACCGACGCGTGACCGACGTGTCCGGTGACTATTCGGGAAACGTAGGGGGCAGTATTAATTGTGCTTTGAGATTCGTGCAGAACGTACTTGAACGATTGAGATATTCCAAAAAAATCACGCAAAGTTTGAGATATCTCAGACGATTCGAATTCCCCTTTTCCGACGTCTCCTTAGTTAAGAACACCTCTACAGTTGCCAAATATGAGAATTCTTGTGGAGCTCATCTGTACCGTCAGATTAGGATCAGACAGTTAAGAAAACATCAATTACTTCAATAGTAACCTCAGTCCTCAACTAATGGAGATCAATTGACCATCTTTTTTGGCAACTAGCGTCCCTTGGTGCACGTACGGATATTCTCTGTGACATTTAGTCGGGAAATTCCTAAAACGAGTTATACATTCAAAGGAACAAATATCTTTTCTTCACCTGCTACAAAAAAAATATACGAAAGAACGAAACAATTGGAGCATAAATTCGGGTTCGGGTCCCAGTAATGCCATGGCAAGAAATCAAGAATACAGAACAGGAAATAAATAGTCCATAAACTCTGAGGTAACAGAATAATTCTGTTTAAATATGGAACGTCCGATCAAAATTCAGGACAATCCGGCTCAATATGGAATGCGCTGGATCCTTTAATATTCGTACTGATTCTGATCGGTCGGTCCAGATCTAAATATTAATATTATGTTACTTTAGGGATTGAATTGGGAAATAAAACCCTGGTTTCGATAACTCCCTTGCAATCTCCTTTTCATAGCGGCCATACCTACATCGTCTCTCTCTCTCTCTCTCCTCTCTTTAGACCCGATCCCTACAGACTCTTCCTCCTGTCGGCTCTTCTCTCACGCCCTCTTAAAACCTGATCGAAGAAGGCACAGTCTCTCCCCCTGTCAAAATTTGATCGAAGGTACAGTATCCCTCTTTCTTCCCCCTCTCACCCCCTCTGCACTCCTTCTGTCTGTAGAGAATAAGTTTATTCTTTCTTTCTTTCTAGTTCGGTGTACTCGTCCGTGTTATATCTGGGATGCTTCCAGGTCGTGCGGTTGTGTGTACATGATCTTGGAAAATTGTTATTTGTACAGAAACCCTGGTGAGGGTATCTTTGTTTTTTTGTCCTGGCAAGCAGCTTCTGTTGCTTGTGATTATATGATTTTAAATTAGTTATTAACAGCTCTAATAGGGGAGATTTGTGGAATTTGATCATAAGTTCTTAGTTCTTGGTTGTATTTCGTTCTCTCTATGTTGCTCTAGGGTTTTAGTATCTGCGGAGAGCTGTGTTTCCGAAAATTAGATTCTCTGGATACCTTATTCTTGTGGAGGTCGTATTATGGTATCCATATCTTCTTGTTATCTATAAATACATGGTTTCCCAAAATTACAATTAGTTAGATTAGTTTTCTTCAGATTCCATTTTAGGATAAATTACAATTTGCAGCCTTTTCCAGTCTTAACTTAATATAGGAGTGTAATAATCTAGAGTTTTATTATGGTCGCTGCAACTTTAGTTTCTTTACGATAATTTTCTAGACGCAAAATTCAGAAGAGAGGAATTTGCCATATCAGGGGAGGGGTAGGGGTTAATCGAAGAAGTACAGCTACTTTATAGTGTGTTAAAGCTTCATGGTATTATGGGATGGTATTTAGATGTCTGTCTTATTAGTTTCGAGTAAATTGGCATATTTGTCCTTTGTGTATGGTGAAGTGATAGTGCTCTAATAAATTCTCCTTAGTTGATGAGCACCTTCACAAGTGCCAATTGGAGAATAGATGTTCAACAATAAATTGAAATTTGTGCTTATGAATAAATATCTCAACTCGAAATTGGTACAAAAACACCTTTTGCATTGAAGGCACTTGAACTATGTTTCCTTGTTCCTCCCAAGCTGACAAAGTTGCTCTTTCAGAGGAGGAAGGCCATATTTTTGTTGTTTTGTAAATGCTTCTAGCAATTATATAACACCTATATTGATGTCTGAACTTCCTGTTCTTTTTCATTGAAGAAATTAAAATTAGAGTGTCAGTTGAGCAATGTCTGCAAGTGCAAGTGATGATTTTGAGGCCACAAGTCGGTGCGGATCCTTGGATGCAAATTCTGAGTGGCGGTCCATTGAGCAGGTTGAGAATGGAACCCCTTCCACCTCACCACCTTACTATGATTCTGCTGATGATGATAATGGTGTGTTATTTGTGCTGATTTTAAACCTCTTTTTTATTCATCTTTGTTTGACCACTTTGGCAAATTAACATGTGAAAGTTTCAAACTGATAAAAAAAATAATAACAAAAATCAAAGGATCAATGAAGAGTGAGATCAAGTATGAGAAAAGAAGAAATAATCTGCCTCACTTTTGCAAATTAATTTGCATGTAACTTTTCAATAAATTTGTTTATTCAACCAAGCTGAGTATAAGCCATGTTTGAAGCTTTTTCCCCCTAAATAAGAAAGTTCCTTAGAAATGTTACTGTTATCTTTAATTTTTGTTTGTATCTGTCAGGACCGAAGCCATCTGAACTGTACGGGAGGCATACTTGGAAAATTGAAAAATTTCAGACAATAAAAAAGAGGGAACTACGTGGTGAGGTGTTTGATGTTGGTGGTTTTAAATGGTATAAGGCTCCTATATATACGTTTCACACTTTTTTTTTTCAGTTTTGTTATCATTTTGACCTTCTGGAGCTTAATAGGATTTGGTACAGTGCTGGTTGCTACTTAATAATTGTATGTGGTATTCAGGTGCTGAATTGGTAGATTGCCTAAATTTTGAGGTGCTAAAATAATTTTTTAGAATGGTGCTTTCTTGGAATTAAAAAAGTTTGTTAATTGGTTTTTAGGTACATTTTAATATACCCACAGGGCTGTGATGTGTGCAATCACTTGTCGCTCTTTCTTTGTGTAGCGAATCATGACAAGCTTCTACCTGGTAGGTTATAATGTGTATGCAACTTCATTTTGAAATTTTTAATTTTCTAACTAGTAGTATGACCTTTTCCGTGTTATCAACATTTTCAGGATGGAGCCATCTTGCGCAGTTTTCAATTGCAGTTGTTAACAAGGATCCAAAGAAATCTAAATACTCAGGTCAGTTTTGGCCTCTTCTTTTTATTGTTTATGCTCACCTATATGCTTAGAAATTGTTTTCTTGGTATAGACACTTTGCACCGTTTCTGGAAGAAAGAACATGATTGGGGTTGGAAGAAGTTCATGGAATTGTCGAAAGTTAAGGATGGTTTTATTGATGATGATGAGAATCTCATAATAAAAGCTCAAGTACAAGTTATCAGGTAAAGAACTTAACTTATACATCATTTCATTATGATTTCCAGACTTTGCAAACCTACAAATATCATGTATACCCTGGAAAACTTAAAAAATATGCTATCAGTACATAGCCCGACAAAAATGAAAGTTTTTTCTATGCACCTTAGTACCTAGTTTACAATTTATTTTCAGAAAATACCCCCCTATGTCCGTTCGTATGTCTACAAAATGTTGAGAAAAGTTAGTAGCTTTGGAGAATGGTTGGGCAAGGAGGTTATGTTGGATATTTGCTACTTTAGGAATGGCATGTGACTTTATTTTAATTTACAGTATTATAGTTATTTTGCAGTGCACATTGAACTAATCCAACTTCTAAGCTGTATATGACCTTTAAGTTGTGTAAATAGATTGAAAATGATGGTGAAATTGGGATTTAAATTGCTAAGAAAAAGAGCAATATGTGAATATGTTTTACATTAAGTGTATTTCATTTAATGGATTTTCATTGCAGAGAGAGAACGAATGGCCCTTTTCGGTGTCTTGATTTGCAATACCGAAGGGAGCTAGTACGGGTTTATTTATCAAATGTCGAGCAAGTCTGCCGCCACTTTGTCGAAGAAAGGAAAAACAAGCTCAGCAATTTGGTCCTTGATAAAAACAAGTGGTCTAGGTGTGTCCTTCATTTTCCTTTGTTTTTCTAAAGCACAACATTTTTTTATTTCAGAAGAAATTTCCACACCCATATGAGTACTAGAAATGTCTTGTTTGCTGTTGTGTGCACATTTACATGGAAAGGGTGATTGACATTTGCTACATGTGTCGATTGCAGTTTTCGTGCCTTTTGGTCGGGAATAGACCGAATCTCAAGGCGGCGCATCACAAGAGATCGAACCGAGTCTATACTAAAACTTTTAGTCAAGCACTTCTTCATAGAGAAGGAGGTGACCTCTACTCTAGTGATGGATGCTCTCTACACCGGTCTCAAGGTGCTCGAATGGCAGAGCAGGGGAGATGATGTGAGGTTAGCATTGAGGTTGCCTGGTCTGGATGACATGCCTGAACCATTAGTTCGGATTGACGAGGATATGTTTGTGTTATCTGATGATATTATAAATCTGATTGAGAGGGCCTCATTAGAGCCTGCTCTTCGTCAGAAAGAAGAGAAAAATGCACAAGCTGGCAAGAAGGTATGTTGAAAATACTTTTGATCTCATTGCTTGTCATTGGTGTACTTTTTAATAGGTATGTAATCGAGAACTGGGGAACGAACTGTGAATCATTTGAGAATTTGGGTCCTGATTTGATTTTTTATTTTTATTTTCTTTCCAAGTACTGATTGTACCTTAGATTTTGTCTCATGTATTTACATTATTCAAAAGTACTTGATCATCAAAATGTGATACTTATCAGCCAAAATTTACTAGGATGGTGCTTGTGGTGAAGATGCACATAAAGATTCGATTGAGTCTGATGAAAGGCGTTTAACAGAATTAGGCAGGAGGATGATGGAGATTTTTGTACTAGGTCATATTTTTAGGTATGCTATCTTGACTTGATAATTATATTTCACATGACAAGTGCTGTAATGGATCCAATACCTATTATTGCATGACTGGTAATTCATTTTTTTTCCTTGCGGTGTTGTCGCAATATAAATAAACATTTTTTTTGTGAGGGTTTGCTGACACTAAATTTATATTAACAACAGTAGGATAGAGATAGCATACCAGGAGGCTGTGGCATTGAAGAGACAAGAGGAGCTTATTCGGGAAGAGGAATTGTTTGGAAGTTCCTCTGATCTGAGGAACAAACATGGCAGCACCAACAAGGAGAAGCGTTCTTCAAAGAGAAAGCAGGTCTGTACCTCTACTATATAATGGATCCTCATAGAAAGGCTTATAACTACTATAGATCTTAAAAATAAACATACTGGTACTGTACTGGTAATGCCTGATGCCACTAGTCTTTTTCTGGATTCTGTTTTGTTCTGTTTCTTTATTTTTGGTGGCATTGTTGTTTATTTCCTAATATCACCAATTAGAAAGGATAAATTTATGATGCTAAGTTTTCGAATATTATACATAAAAATGTATAAATTTTAGGACTGCAAATACAAAATCCTTAATATTACCTAATAATGTAACAATTTGATCATTCTGTACGATGTTAGCCCAAAGATAAATGCGCTTATTAGAGAATATTGACAATCTAATTTATGTCATTCTACATTCATTAGTTTTGAAGATGCAACGCCAAATCTGTTGCATTGACTATTCACGAACCCGAATTCTTTCATCAATTTTTTGTTTAATTTTGTTGAGGATAAATAAATGTCCTCTCCACTAACCAATCAACAATCTTACAAAAGTTCTTGGCTCAAACAAATATACTTTATTTTCTATATATTAGTATTATTACTTGAGCTCTATCATGTCAATTTAATCTTTTTCAGACAAAGCAGAAACGCAATGGCAGGAAAGAGAATAAGGGAAAGGCGAAAGACTTCACACTTGATGGAAAGTTAGTTGACAATTCCAATGAATCTGACTCTATTAACAACAAACCAGAGGACACATCTGACATATCGGACAATGAGGACCCGAAAGCCGATGCACCTGCACCCCAACCCGACTCAAATGAAACCAATAAGCCAGAAGAATCAACGCCTCCTTCTGTAGACATCAAAATCCAAGAGTTCACTCCTGAGGGGGGTATTAACAGTAGGAGGAGGTTGTCTAAAAGTGGGAGTAGGAGAAATAAGGAGGGAATTAATCAGTTTAACAGTATGAGTAGTGCCGCCAGTGCTGGTCCAAGTAGCCCGCCCCCTGACGTGCCAACACACTCTGGGCGGTACTACTCTGGAAGCTATAGGGGGCCCAGGTCAGAATCCGAGAATCTTGTTGTTTCACTCAAGGATAGGATTAAGCTTTTACAACAAAGGCTGGTTGAGGTAAATGCTGGTTTCTTTTGTTAAATTAAATGGGCTGTGAATTACAGTACAATTTGTCATCTGGACTTGTAGAAAGCAAGGTGGGCCAAGGGGTGCATGGCCTGTATATTATTTTTTAGTCTCCGGCTCATTCAGATTGTTGTTTCCAAGCATATCAGAATCTTTTGAAAGCTGATTTGTTGTTTGTAGTGATACATAGGGGGTATATCCTTGAGTGTTTTTTCTGTTATATCAGGTAATCTGGACCCATTGAGCATGCATGACCAGAGTACCCTTTAGTGTGTTTTCTTTTATATTATGTGTTAGAGATTAGGATAAGAGGTCGGCAAGAACCTTTAATTTATAGACCTAATTCCTAACAAGCATTATTCTGGCAGAACAAATAAAAATAAATAAAAACTAATCGAAAATAGGGTATATTTATGTTCTCATGACAATCCTATTAAATTTGTCAATGAATTGCTTCATTGATTAAATTATTTATTTATGAGGTTTATGTCCTAACTTTTTTAATTGGTTCTTTATGTTAGGTCGAGGATTCTCTGCTAAAGAAGTTCAACGCAAAGGAGCTTGGTGAAGTGTTTTCTAAAACCGAAACTGGTAATGAATCACCCTCAGCCTCTGCCTCCTCTTCTTCAAGCCCCATGAAGAACCCAAATAAACCCTCTCATCCTTCCCCAAATATACCCTCCCAAGAGGACTCCAAGAAAATTCTTGAAAACGTAAGCAGCCCTGCTGTCAAACCTTCTGAACCCATAAAATCTACCTCAAACGATCATGTAACAAGTAATCCTGTACTAACTAACAGATCTCAAGCCAACGGAGCTGTTGATTCTTCTTCCAGCTCGAAAACTGATAATCATAAACAGAAACAGAAACAAGTAACAAAAGAGAAAGGTGGTAATACCAGTGCCAGCAATACTGGTAATGCTACCAGTCCTGGTGCTTCCAAAGTGACGTCGCGACAGAAACCAGCCACACAACCTGCTTTTTCAATTGCACCATCAGCTCCTATTTCAACCCATGCTCCTCAGTCCTACCGGAATGCAATAACAGGTTCCAACCCCCCTGTCAAGCCGTCTCAATCTCCAGTTGTGGTAGTTCCCCCTGAGCATGGATTGAGGTTTGGTACTGTCACTATAGAAACTCTAAATGGAGATGCACAGCATGAATCCTCTCGCCAGGAGTTGTCTGTCAGCAGCAGCAATGTCGAGAGACCTGAGTTGAATGAGGAGTCACTTAACGGCAACACTGAAGAGGCTGTACCAGACATGGAGCCGTCCAGTTTGAGCTCGAACCAGCAGTCCGCCCTGGTGTCTGATGAATTTCCCCACCTTGACATAATCAACGACTTGCTTGACGAGGATCAGAGCAATGGATACAACCATAGCTTCTTTAGTCGCCAATACTCTTTACCTGACAGAGCAAGCATGGCTGCTGATGTCAGCCCTAGCTGGGCTCGCTCACCAGAGGCTTACTATGAAAGTTTCCCTAGGGTTTATGGGTCTTTTGGTACTCCTCGACTCAATGTCTCGGCCTATTCTGATAGCCAGATAGAGATGTTGCGAAGCCAATATGCATACTTGCGTGCAAATAATGTTGCTGTCATGCCAGGTGTCAATGTTGGAGATGTGAATGGTTATTCTATGTATGGGGGGGACCATGTGGGAGAATATTCTGATAACTTGGCGAGTGGTGGGATTAGCAATGGGTATTCAACATACTATCAGGGGGCGGGTCCCAATGGTAACATGGGCTCTTTGCAATCTTTAGATTAAACGCTGATGTTTACACAAAAAGGGGTTAGTATAAATGCTTTTATAATCTCAGCTTTCACGTAAGGTGTTATGCTAAACCTAATAATTAATAAAGAAATTTTAATTGACTGAGTTGCTATTTTTAGTTTCCTTCTATTTTTTATTGAATTTGTTGTTTTATTATTTGGTGCCTGAATTGGCTGAGCGGCTAAATTATTAATTAATTTCTGATTTCAGTACATTATAGGTTCTGACCACACTTGGCTTGTAGTTTCCAAATTCCCTCTTTTTCATTTTAGAAAATTAGTGAGTTGCCGAGGACAGACTACCAGCGGGAGCAGTGGGTGCCGTAGCTGAATTGATCTCAGAATAAGGTAACCTGTATCATTAGAACTGCTGTATGGGGCGGTTTGTTTATATAATAATCTATGAGATGTGAGTACCAAAGCATTCCCAGGTTTCTTAATAATAGCTCTTATACAAAAAAAAAATTGTACATGGTATGTCAAGAATCACATTGATTGCTAGTTTTAGCAAAGAGACTGATGTATATGGTTATTGTGCTGATGCTGTTATGTAGACTTGTACATTTTTACAAGCAGTGTTACTTCTATGCCCTTTGCTTGGTAGTCGCCTGCTTCTATGCCCTTTGACCAGTAGTCGCCTGCTGACTACTGAGTACAACACTACCAGTCAGGCTAAAAGTAATGCAGTGTCTATTTATGTAGGAGGTCTGTTTTGAGATTCATATCAGATTAAAAATGAGACTTAGATCTCATTATACTAGGTCAGGTATTGCACTGGATCTGAATTCTGACTGTATTGCTAGTTCTACCCTCATTCTTTACTTGTTGAGTTTTTGTTGCTTCTTTGTATAGATTTGATTATATATGTTGGTGGTATGTTGTCGATACTATTTCTGAAGGTATGGCTGGTCAATTCATTCGTTTTGTATTTTAATACAATTATATTGGCACCCTCTGCCAGCTTTTAAGGGAGAGGAGAGAATTGTGAAATCAAAGCAGTTTTTAGAAAAGGATGAAATTGTGAAATAAAGCAACTTGCTTAAGAGTATCTAAAATGTAACAAAATAAAAGAACGAAGAGTTTCTGAATAATATTCGTCCTATTATCTTTTCTAGATCAAAATGCCAAGTACAAAAAGAAAAGAAAAAAAATGAAGTGCAATAGTAACAAGAAAATATTACAAAAATATTAAGTAAATCCTTGCAAATAGAAACATTTGCTACCCTCCGCCGCCACCGATATTGCATGGAGTTCCATTATTTATATGCCCGTTGGTGCAACCCGAAGGCTGAGACGATGATGGTGCAGAGCCTTTCGTGAACGATTCAAATGCTCTCTTTGCTCCCACAACTCTTGCCTCTGTTTTCCCTTGCCAGAAAAATATCATACCTGCTAGTATAAATATGGTTATAACCATGGACAATTTTCTCTTACTTAAAAACATCACTCTAGAATGAATCTAGAGAGAGCTACAGCTAGCTACCAGAGGTAAAAGAGAAACAGTATGAAACGAGTAGCTAACCTATTACTCTAGCGTGCTTGAAAATTGAAATGGTGAATATGGTTACTTATACCAAGATTAAAAAGTAGCTAGGCCCTTTTCAATTGGAGAGCCGTATAACTCAAGGATTTGTCAAGGAGATTATTTGGATTGGTCTTATGATAATCTGATAGCATATAGTTTGCGACTGTGAAAGAAGCGCAAGGAAGCAACTACATTTACATGAAATCCACTTTCAAGGGTTTTGATTTGATCCTCTGCTTTCGCTACTGAAACAGGAGATATCCTTTTTGGTCAGATGTTTTATGTTTCTTGTCAACTATAATCTGCTTGGGAATTGCTTTATTATTATTTTCTATAGGGTGCTTTTTTATAAAGAAGGAAAAAAGAAAAAAAGAAAAAAAAGAATTGCAGTTCAAAATTAAAATGTTTTTTTTGTATTTAAAACAAATGAAATTGTCTAATTACATGGAAATCAAAATGCCTACTTGATTTAACATGTATAACCGTTTGTGTTAGTATCTTATGAAGAAATGGCGGTGTCCAAAACTTTGTTTAAGAGAGACAATTCCAAGTGAAGTCTTGTGCATGGCATGAATTTCTTTTTTACCAACCAAGAGATAGAATAAAATACCATTAATTACAATTAATGGTATTATTTTTTGTTAGTGCTGACAGTCTGACAAGACAAAAAGGAATTACGAGGATGGAAGCGATCCTTTTAAAGACTAATATGAGCTGTAAGTATGATCAGTCTATTTTCAATCATTATAGCTGCTTTTAATTAGCACGTGAATGTTAATTAATTAATTTTACAACGACTAAAATTGACACTTAAACCTATTCTACGTTTTTTAACAATGTTGTTTTGACTTTATCTAACACAAACAATAGAATTAAAATGACAAAACATATGACTTGTGCGTTGCATGAAGTAAAAATAATGTTGTCAAAATCTTTACCCTTTCCCATGTCAGTGCTAGGAAATAATATAATTGTTTGTGATAACCAAATTTATCATAGTGCTCTCTGTTGCAAAATGTGAACTTCAGGCATGACAATTGAAATCATAATTTTTACAACAACAAAAAAAAAATTGAAATCAATAAAATTGACATGCCACTCAAGCAGAAACAAATTTTAAAATTCAAATAAAGATAGCAGACTACTTGCATGCCGCTAATATTGGTCAAACCATCAACCTATTTAATATCCTTGTAGATTTCCTCATTCAGGTTTTAAACCTGTGACTTCTCATACATAAGACATTGTCTTTGTCACTAAATTAAATACTGGTTCTCTTAATTATGATATAAATCTATCAAACTTTTATTAAAGAAATGAACCAAAAGTTCTCTATTAAAAATAGCCTACAAGCTTTAATTACAAAGATATCTATTAAAAAAAAGCAAGAAAGAACAAAATGAAAAACCCACAAGGCCTAAATGAAGAACTAATGATATATATATATATATTTTTTTTATGGAACAATATTTCGAGAAAAAAAAATGCTATTTTCTACCACCATTAGGGCACTCGCCCCCATTGTCTACATGTCCATGGGTGCAACTTGAAGCGTGCGATGCCGGTGCAGAGCCTTTCGTGAATGTCTGGTACGCAGTACCGCCATTCTCTATCTTTGCAACTCCGGTAATAACCCGCGCTTCTGTTTGGCAATACCATGAACCTTGAATGCAAAGAAGTATAACTATAGTGAAAACAAAATTGTAGCACATTACTCCCTCAATTAATCAATAGAATGGAGATTGATTTAGGAGTAGGCATGTAAACTATATATGAAGGCTATTTATAGTAAGTAATTATAGGAGGTGAGCATGGACTTTTGATTGGAGAGCCGTATGGCCCAAGAATTTTGACTTGTCACCTGGGTTGGGCTTTTGGGTGGCATACACTGTGGGCCCACATTGTCTGACTGTGACTGTCAATGGGATTGACATTAAAAAAAATTACAATAGATAAAACTATATATAGCATTGCATGAAGCACTAAAACTCTAAAAAGTCTTTTATTTTTATTTTTTTTGTCTTTTTGTTGTTGTTGGAATCCTCTCCATTTTGTAATGAATGAGACACACCAGTCAATCTACCATGTACATTCTTCCTAATTGATTCTGTATTCAGGCGCGTAGTCCGAATAATTAGCAGGTTAGAACAAAAAAATTGGATGAACCATAATTTTGTTATTATTTTGGAGAAAATTTTCAAGATAGGAAATTTTTTATAATTTTGAAGGACTTTTTTTATGATTAGTGGTGAAGTACCGCCAACAAATATATTGATAAGAAAAAAATTATTTACAAGTTCATAAAACTATGCCACAGCACACATCTCCACTCTAGTTTATTGTACAGATAAATTATTGAAATTTGAAAGACTTCTATATATAGAGAGAGAGAGGGGTTGGCTAAGATCAAAGTGGTATGACCAAAGTCTTGGTGCTACCAATTTATTTTTGTAATTTTAAAGTTTAAATAGTTGATATGAAGTGCTCAAAGTGTTCTCCATATTAAAATGTACTTGAAGATCAAATTTTATATTTTTTAAAATTTTTATGGATTTTTTAAAGGCAAATGCTTCTATGGACATAAGGACCTATTTGTAAAATGAACATATTTTTATTTTCAAAGTTCAAACAGTCGATCCGAACCGTTCATCTTGTTCTCCATATTAATATGTGCTTGGATACCAAATTTTACATTTTTCTGAATTTGTTTACTATTTATTAAGATGGGTACAAAAAATATCAAATTCAGACCATTGAATTTTGTACCCATCTTAATAAATAGTAAAAAAATTCAGAAAAATGTAAAATTTGGTCTCCAAGCACATATTAATATGGAGAACAAGATGAACGGTTCGGATCGACTGTTTGAACTTTGAAAATAAAAATATGTTCATTTTACAAATAGGTCCTTATGTCCATAGAAGCATCACTCTTTTTTAAAATCACTATTTTTCATAATAAAAAATAAATAAAATAAAATCTAAAAAACAGAGATTTTCAAAAATCTATAAAAAAATAGTAAAAAAATTCAAAAAAATATATAATTTGGTATCTAAGTATATTTTAATATAGAGAACACATTGAGCACTTAAGACCAACTATTTAAACTTTGGAGATCACAAAAACGAATTGGTAGTACCAAAGTCTTGGTCATACCACTTTGATCTTAGTCCCCCCCCATATATATATTAAAATATTCAAAAATATATTTATATTGGTGAAATTTTTTTTTGAGACAGGGACTTGCCGACTCCTGATTTCACCTGGCTTTCGCCCCCGTCTGTATTTGGAAAGCCCTGAATAGGTTTCACTGATAAGGGTTCAGAATTTAGGTTAGTGTAGTATTAATTTTATCTGTCGACAATTTTTCTCCAGTGTTAGGATGAAAGCAGATGATTATAAGAATAACTAAAACTCAATTTAATAATTGAACTAGAAATTAAATTGTTGGCTCAAAAGGAGTATTGCCAGCAGGGAATTAAGACAAGAGAAGCAATTGAGTTAGGCTAAATAGGAGCTAGAAGTTAGTAGAAATTACTCTACTTAATTGCAATCATTGTATTTTTTTTAAAATAACTTATTGGTGCTGCTTTTGGAAGTAAATTATAGAGTGGATGCAAAATTAAAAGAAGTTCAAACCGTTAAGAATAGAGAGTAGTGTTAAAAATGTCTCTTTGTTTTCATGCTTCAATTATGATTCACATTTTTATTTTTATTTTTAAAGTTAAAGCAGTCGATCTAGATCTGAATCGCACAACATGATCTTCATATTTAAAATGTGTTTTGAGATCAAATTTCACATTTAAAAAAAATATATATTATTTTTAAGATAGATACAAAATTATTGTTTTTGGATAGTCTAGAATCTTTTGAAAAAAAAAAGTTTGTACATATATATACTAATTACCAAGTCTTTAGTCCCAAACAATTAAGTTGGAGTAGGCTAGAAATGAAATCCAATCGTAATCACAAGTTGAAATAGATAGTCATAAAATAGTAATAGTACTACTAACAGTAATAATACTAATACTAATAATATACTAACTATATCACGCCTACACTATAGATCGTAGAGGTCAAAGTCCTAAGCTCTACGTCCTTAACCCAAGTCCCGACCTAGTCATAAGGCCTAAAGCCTATAATACTATCCCTAAACACACCTAAAATAATATTTCCTAAGTCATGGTTATGGTATCTGAATCGCTAACTTTCACGCACTCTTGTCCAAAGCCAGTTTCTTGGATATATTTCATTCCTTCAAGTCTCTTTTTACTACTTCATCCCATGTTAATCTTGGCCAACCTCTGTCTCTCCTTATCTTTTCGATATGACGTATAATTTCAGTACGCACCGGCACCTCGGGAGGCCTCCATTAGAGATGCCCAAACCATCTCAAGCAGTGTTGGACGAGCTTTTCTTCAATCGGTGACACTCTAAGTCTGTCACGTATATCATCATTTCTAATTCAGTCGCGTCTTGTATGTCCACAAATCCACCACAACATACGCATCTCTGCTACACTTATCTTCTGGACATATTGTCATTTAGTAGCCCAACATTCTGCACCATACAACATTGCAGGTCTAATCGCCGTCCTATACAACTTGCCTTCGAGTTTTTGTGGGACTTTTCTGTCACATAGGATGCTAGATGCCTAACGTCATTTCACCCACCCCGCTCGTATCCTATGACTCACATCTTCATCAATCTCGCCATCACTCTGTAGCATCAATCTCAAATATCGAAAGGTGTCTTTTCTGGGTACCACATGTCCGTCCAAAATGACATCTTCATCCTCTGACTTTACACCGTT